>CM021765.1:183508401-183544435 GCA_011076525.1 Nettapus auritus | reverse complement strand
GGAAAGGAAAGGAAAGGAAAGGAAAGGAAAGGAAAGGAAAGCATGGCATAGGCATAGAGGCCCAGACAACACCTCTTTTATTTTACATCAATTATCTTTTATCGTTATTCAGCGTTATTGATAGAATAAATGCCACTCTTTGGATAACACAGAGATCAACCATAAATACAAAGCCTGGCTGTGACTCTACTTTTATAAATTCTATTATTATTTTGGAAAAAAATATATATATATTTTTAAGACATCTTATAGCAGAACTTGAGTGAATCAGTTCCCTAAGCAAAAAGTATTTCTATGCACTTCCATCCATGGGCCTACCTAAGCACCTCACAGCCCATTACCTCTCTCCATGTTCCCAGTCTCACTGCATCCCTTTCATCTCCTCCTTCCCCTTTATTTGAGCAGAGGGCTGGTGTGCTGGCCAGCCCTCTCTCTTCCTACAACCAAAGCCAGTGAGGGTGGCTGCCAGTGGCAGAGGGAGACACAGCTGCCTGGCACCTTCCTGATTGGCTCAGCTTCTCCAAAATGCGGCACCCTCCATGCTCCCTGCTCGGTGCACACCACGAGCTGCCCTTGGGATCACCTCCTCTCATCTCACACCATTTCCTCCGACAGAAACTCACGATGAATCTAATGGACAACAATTACAGAGAGCATGAAATTGCTGCAGTAGAATTCCTCATCTTTACAATGGCTGATAAGATTTTATAATAAGCATACAAATCACAAGCAAAGCCCACTATGTTATAGCGTGCTGGCTACCATTCAAAGGTATCTTGGACTCTAAAAGCTCTGTTGCCATTCCTGTCTCTAAATAAAGCAAATATCCAAGCTTTGGTTTAACTAGTTCATAGTTATGCTTTCAAGAGCTTCAGCTGGATTTATCCTCTGCTGATTTGTTAGAAACCAAACTGCTTCATAGCATACTCCTCTATAGGTTTTCATATAAACCAAGAAAAAAGAGTTGAGTCAGAGCCTCAGAGCCTAAACTGATGTTACCCAGGGAATAAATTAACTCCATAATAATAAGCTAATTGATGGATTACCAAATTTGTGTTAGTCTTGCTTCAGGAAAAGAAAAATAGCCAGAACACCCTGGAAATGTCTGGATCTTGGAAATAAAGTGCTTATAAATATGGTCCTGCTCTGCAACATAGAAAGCTGTCAGATGTGTGTGTGTCCAGCAGACTCACTTGCCCTGGAAGCAGATCCTTACCTGCACAGTTTACTCGCCTGACTCCCAAAACCAGATATAAGTACACCTGTGGCTTTGAGAGTAAAAAGTTCCATGTACTCACATGTAAACGTGCAAATTGACACATTTCAGTTGCTGTAAGGAGAATTTTAGAAAACTTATGTCCATACACTGGCAAAAGATCCTTATGGCATAGCTGTTCTCTGGCTAAGATACTAAAGATATAAAGGTACCAAAACAAGATACTACAACAAGTCCATTTCAGGGGGTAGAAATGTCAGGACTTTGTCTCAGGGCACAGGCTGAATGCTCACCCTCACGGCTCTTCATAGCTCAACCCTTCCTCCTTATGTCTGTTTTTTACCCAGCTCTCCTCCATGCTGCTCTCCTCTGCCACCACACTGTTTCAGATGACCTGTTTCCCGCTCTTGGAGAAATATTTAGGGCTTCATTCTGCCCTAAGCAAGACACCAACTTGCAGGCTACCACCTAGTGACACGGCATCATCACTGTTGTTATTACTGCATGGATGGTACAGGATGAGGATCCCAGAACCACATAGTAACTGAGGTTGGAAGAGACCTCTGGAGGTCGCCTGGTCCACCCCAATACCAAGGCAGGGCCAAGCAGCTCAGGGCCTTGTCAAAGAACTTGGGCATTTGGTCATCACAGGCAGAAGCAGAAAATCCGTGAAGCAACTTTGTGCTGGAACAGCACCATCTCCACTGAAGCAGCAGAGAATAAAACCAGCTGAAGTAATAGGTTACAGATGGGTACCAGCAGATAGTGAGAGGCATTCACAGAAGCAGTTTGTTGTGATGGCTGCAGTTAACTGGAATTTACTGTCTACATACTTGTCAGCATGAGCCACAGCACTGTGGCTCCCAGTGCAGTCTTGACTTTTGTTTCTATGAAACTTTCTTTGTTTCAAACTAGATTTCAGTTTCTCTTGGCACAGCCTGTGCCTCCGTCTTTGCTCAGCACCAGCCACTGAACCTTTTTGGTTCCAAGTGGCATTAACATAGTACTACCACAAGGTTTTGTGTATATACATATGATCAAGAGTACATAGTCATGTTTTCGTTCCCCACATGTCCAAAGACAGATTGTATTGGAAAGATCCAGCTGAAAGTATAGCAAAAAATGTTCATTAGGCACTGGAATATTAGGCCCTGGCACAGGCTGCCCAGAGAAACTGTGGATGTCCCATCCCTGGAGGTGTTCAAGGCCAGACTGGATGGGACTTTGGGCAACCTGGTCTGGTGCGAGGTGTCCCTGCCCATGGCAGGGGGTTGGAACTGGATGGGCTTTAAAGTCCCTTCCAAACCCTCCTGCGATTCGGTGATTCTACAATTAGAGTCTTGAATGTTTGCTTTTTCTTTCATGTTTCCCCTTCCACCAGCTTGGGAAGGAGGAATTGGCATTATTAAGAATCAGACTGTCCAGGTGTCTGGCTCTCAGCAATTCTTAGAGGTTGTACTTCGTGATCTTGGAGGTCTCTTCCAACCTAGACAATTCTGTGATTCTGTGATTCTCTGGGTTCCTTTTTTATCATTATTTTTTAATTCTTTTATTTAATACTGAAACATATTCAGTTCTATTTCTATGAAGGGCATTGCTGATTTTATGACAGAGATTCCAAAACGGGAGTGAATAGAGGGATCAAATCATTGTACGAAAGGAAGATATTTTCTCTGTTTAGTAAGACAAGCAAAAGAAGAAGCATCAGAAGTGCATACCTTAGTTGCAATAAATTTTATCATATTTTAGGGATCTTGAATGAGGCTGCCAGAATCGTATTGATATGTATGATGTTTTCAAAGGCTCTGGATACCTTTCTATTAAATATCATAGCAAAATAATTAACTGATTTTACAGGTCATCATATGGTGAGGAATAGAAAGAGCCACCAGCTGTTGCAGATATAGATTGTAATAGGACCTGAAGGCTGTATTTAAAATAGGAAAAGTTTCATCCTCATTTCCTTCCTGACTTTTTTTAGATGTTGCATATGATTACCATGCTATACTATACAATTTGTAGAGATGTTCAGCCTGGAAGTTAGAACAGCACAGTATCTCAAAAGCAATGTAAAAATGCAGTTTTAGTAATAACACCATGTGTAAAGTTGAAAATGAATAATAAAACTTTACCACACTGGTCCACTACTGCTGAGAACTAGAGTTTCAGAGGAACTAAATGCTGGAGGCAGTATTCACGTGACTTTACCAATGAGTTCTTTCAGAAGAGAAATATTACAAAAAATATTCCATATTCTAATGGCTCTAATGCTGGGTCTTTCTTTCCAGCTCCAGGGGACAGCATTATGGGGACATTGACTTCTTCCTTTACTGCTAAACGGAAAACACAGGATAGCTTTGGCCAGCTCTACAGAAGCAGTATGCTTGCAGCTGGGAAACGCATTTAACACATCTCTTAATTGCTATGAGAGCAAAAACTTAATGGAATCTTCATACATGGGTGTCACAGATGATAAATAAAGTAAGACATGATGTAATGCATTGTAACTTACATACTTCAGGAAATTCTGGGATGAATTAGGGAACACATTTCTTTTTCCTGGAATGCAAAACATTTAAGCAACCAATCCTTTCTTTCAAGACTTGACTCCACCTTCTCTCCTTCCCAGACTACTACATCTGGTTTTGATGGCGTAAGGATGCATTATACACTGCAAACCCAAGCTAAAAGCAAGACGATAATGAGAAAAGGCGGTAGATATGCCTCAATCTCCTCCAAATAAGGAGAAAAGTTTGCTTCTACATTATTTCATAAGAGAGAATGCTGATGGGAATTTTCTCAGGTAGGAATTGAATATGCTGAGATTTCAGATGCAACACTACAATGCCCAGATAAGTTCTTACTTTACATTCTGCATCTTATAGAAAACCAAGCCTCATTCACTTTCGATTCTAAAACCACTGAATCTTGTGCATCATCCATCTGTGATACAGTTCTTGCTAGAAAATTTAGTGTGCGTGTTTGTGTATATACATGCAGATACATTTCTTAGGTCAGATTAATTTCCTTTCGCTGCATTTAGCTTGCTTCCATGTGATTTAGCAGCTGGAAACTAAGCTATAATCAGTATAAATGTTAGCAAAGCACAATGTTAACAAAGGCTGGGTAACATTTTTAAACCACCATGTCAAGTTCAAACACAGGACCAAATCCATGGCTGGTGTAAATCTCTATGGTCAAAGAAGAATCAAAGACATTTATTGATCTGGATAATCACTGCACAAAGGTATTGCTTAGCAATTGCATGCTATCCTATAGGAAAAAAAGAATCTCTTCCTTATATCAAGGCTAAACATTTATGTTACTATGCACAGATTTCTGTTTGTTTCTGTTAGAAACAAAGCATCACTGGCACCTCTGCCTAATTTTTAAGCCAAACAAAGCAACTTTAAAAAAAAGGCACCTCTCTCTGTCTTGGTTCCAGGTACTTTACTACACACATGAAGGTCAGTTAGCTCTCCAAGTAACTCTCAAGCAATTTAGGAAAGAAATGAAAACATGAAAAATGTTCCCAAAATATGAAAAATATCTAGATTTTCTGTAACTGCTCCTGCCATCTCAAACTCTGCACAAGTTACCCAATAAAGAGAAGCCATCCCTTGTCTGATAAGTGCATTTGTATGGAAAGGTAGGCAGCAAAGTTGCTGGACGGAGGGGTGACAGGCAAAATCCTGCAGAAATACCTTGTGCAGCCCCAGCACATATCCAGGCTATACCAGAGGACAGGGGGAGAGGAAAGAGGAGGAATGGCAGGGGAAGAAGTGCGAGGAAATCTCATCTCCTAACAAGAAATTCCCTCCTGAGTTTCAGAAACCTTTCTCTTGAGAAGTTAAACTTTAATAAAGACAAAACTTTAATGGAATTGTATGTAAAGCTTAAGTTTCTTTAGAAAAATTCCATCCAGCGTAAGACATCAAGCTTCCAAGGTTGAAATATTTCTAAACACAGTGACACCTAGGAACCTCATTAAAAACCACTAAATGGTTTAAATATTCCAAAATCACTACAATAGCTGTAAACAACAGCAAACAAAAACAAAAAAGCATCTTGCATAACAGCAAAAACACCTTCAGAGTATTCTCAGATTGCAGTACCTTTTTTAAAGTGACAGCAACGTTTGGTGCTGTGACTCTGCATGGAATGATCATCTCTCTTCCCACAGTCATGTGTATTATTTTAGGTATATCACTGTTCATCTCTACAAATGGATTGCCTGTATCTGCAGGAAAAAAAAAAAAAAAAAAAAAAAAAAAGGTTAATTTCTGAAATTTTGCAAGAGTGTGTGGGAATTTTATTGATGCATACAGCTTAACTGATCATGAAAGCTAGACATCGTCCACAAATTATTAATTTGTTTACTTTTATCTAAACAACTTCGGTATAATATCAAAAGCAGGAGTTCGGTACCTCCGTTAAAATCCAGGGCAGTTCAAGTACCTTTTTCTCAATACAGCTTCATCTCTACTGCTGGGAGATGTGGTTTTATTTTCAGGACATTTCAGGAGTAGTGGTTATGGGATGTGAGCTGAAATTCCCTTATCAGGAAACCCTTACACAAGACATGTTCCTGCTTTCAACAAGGAAATCGATGGGAAAAAAATACATGTTGACTTCACTAGGAGAAGGACTCTACTACAATTATTCAGCCATATTTTCAACCACGTAGTCTCAGAAAAGGGACTAGCAAGAGTTAACTATTCTTCTCCTTCCTACTATCACAATACCTATATGTCTCTTTTGTAAGTGACAAGGTAAATGAAAATGCCAGGAAAACATTCATTCTGTTCGACTCAATAACTAAAGCTTGGCAGAGTAATTTACCGTCTCTTGAACAATCTCTTTAACAAAGGGCATTGTCATAAATAGCTTGCTCTGGGAACAAGGAACATTGCTACAGCTATTGTTTGAACCAGTTAACAAAGAGGGGCTCAATCCATTGACTCTGGCTCCAAATCTTCTTTGCAGGTGTTGAGATCTGGAGGTTTGGTTTGACTCACAGTTCAGATAGACTACCTCCAAATTCACATAAGGTCTGGCTTTTAACTCTTGAAAAAGTGGAACACTTAGATCTTAATTCCATGCTTATCTACGGCTCCAATGTTTTTTCAGGCAAATCCTATTATTTTCACTGAGTCAAAAATCTTACAAGTAACAATGGAAATCTTTCTTGGAAAAGAAAGAAGTAAAGCTAGCAAGAATTGACCCTTTACAAAACCTGAAATTGTAATGTTTTGCTAAAGTTATAGTCCCAGAATTCTGCACATTGACCTATGCTCACTTAAGTGGTTCTTTAGATGCATTGCTTTCGTTTCTCCTTCAGAAGTATGATCTGCACTTCCCAGTGTCATAAAACTCTTCCACCCTTAAGATCTTCTTTTTTATTATATGCAAAAATATTTTTGTTTGAGACATAAAACAGGAAGAGAAGCAAATTCCACTCTAATTTATACTGGGGAGAATCCTAAGGACAAATATCTTAAATATACAAAAATGTACTGAAAAATTTTTCCCAAAGAGGTTTAATGAATTTGTTACACAAATTTTCTGAAATGAAAGACTATCACAATGTTTTACTTAATAATAGGTGTTAAATGTCCACCAAGATCACAAAAGGAACTTATGAGTAATAGAGGATGCACATGTAATAAAAAATACCCTACGGACTTGTTAGGCTAACATTTCCTTTGCAATATGATTCAAGGAAAGACCAAGAATGAACCTGTTTGAAGCATGGTGAAAAGAACCTTTTTTGTTTTTCACGGGCTGCAGCCATGGAAGAGGTGACCTGCCCCTTAACATCACCAGACAAATGGATTTACAACTCCCTGAAGACTTGTTCGTCTTTGTCACAAAATTAAGAGCTCCTGCCCAAAACCAGCAAGCTTTGCAAAGTAGTTTCCTGTATCATAATCTCCAGATCATTACAAGTGTGAGGAAGAGCTGCTCTGGAGATTACCGGTGCTGTCTGCAGACAGAGTGTCACCACTGACTGATGCCAACATTGAGGCCACGGGGGCTGTGCAGCTCAGACCTTGCAGGATTCCTGTCCATCCAAAAGCAGGGACAGGAAACGAGCACAAAACACCATGCTTAGGCTTTTTTTTTTTTTTTTTTCCTTTCTTCTTGAATGGAAATTAGCATTTGAGCCTGGAGAATTCAATGAAGTGCTGCATAAAAGTCGAGAAAATGCCCCAGCTCCTCTTGGTAGGCTTCAAATCTCTGTGACGGCCTTCCTTAGTACGTTCCCTGCCATGGCATGCCAAGACACCAGGAGACCAAGGGCTGACTCTGTGCCCCCACGATTCGCGTGCAGAGCTCCCATTGACATCACCGGGGACTTCCGCCACGGACTGGAGGGCAATCGATGGCCCCAAGTGCTCCAAATGTCTTCCTGCTTTTGATTAAAAGGAATACGCATCATGTTTCCTAGCACAGTTTTGTTTTCATAATGAGTGTGGAGGCTTTTCCTGATTCCCTTTGATTTTATTCTCCTTCTGCCTTAATGGCCTTAAGGGGATATTTTCAGTACTTCAAGACTACGATCTGTTCAAGCTCAACTCACAGCAACACCAAGTCAGGGTATGCCAACAAAGTGGAATCCTTCTGCCCCTCAAATAACAACACTCCTTGCATCCTTTTTCCTCCTCCCCTCCCATCATAGCCATTGGCAGTGGCTGCTGCTACATTTCCACCCAATTCCTTCCTGAGGGGAGGTAAATGCCAGCCTTCCTTGACCAGCTGGTTGGGAGAACATCTAGGATGACCTAACCTCCCACCCCAGCAGTCTCTGAGCCAGCTTCACACAAATTTGTGTTCAGAAAGCTCTACCTATAAAGAAACATGGTGGATTGACCAGTCTTGAAGACCACATCCAAGTCATTCAGCTTCATCAGGATTTGGAGCACAAGACCTAAATGAGCTGACCTTCCTTTTTTGTTTTGTTTTGTTCATTTATTTGTTTTGCTTCAGAGCTGCTTGCAAGGGTAAGGAGGTGAAAGAGGGATTGCCAAAATGTTTGCATATGCCAAAAGTTGTTTCAAAAGTCACTTTAGAACATTTTTAATTGTGCCTGGAATTAATGTGTGCTGGTTTGACTGTGTTCCTTACAATATCTCTCACTTACAATCAACATGAAACCACAAAGAGAAGTCAAAAAATCAGAAAATCTGAAGGTCACTTGCTATATTGTTAAAGAATGTAAATAGCAGCCTTTTATTAAGCTGGTTGGCAGCCAGATACAAACTTGATAAGAGACTTAACACAAGCAATATTATGTCTGGTATCAGTAACCTGTCTAGGCTATTTATGGGTTTTGCACAAACAACTAAATTAGCCAACACTGAAATGTCAGATTCAGAAAAGATGGGGAGCCTCATGCTTTTTTTTCCTACATGCTTCAGCTACTGTTCTTGCCTTTATTTTTTTTTATTTTTTTTTTATATAACTTGAGCTATGAAAGTCAGAGTACTTATACATCTGCAGGAGGAAACATATCTGCAGGGAAGTGTGAGCTTCTTGAAATCTCTGCAAATTTGTCCTATAAAGCTCTTCCAAAATACCTATACTTACAGCCGGTTCAAGGTTATTTTTTTATTTTTATTTATTTATTTATTTATTTTCAGGCTAAAAGAGCCAAAACAGTCTTTTCCCCCATGCACATGCACTAAAGTACAGACATGAACTTTGCTAAACCTAATGGGCCAATTGCCAAATTCCCCTTCCCTTTCCAGGGATTCACCTTGACTAATTGCAGTTATCCTGGCTAAATTAATAGGCTTGTTCAAAAGTTACTCAAGGACAGCTTTGCACACTGAGAGTGGATATCACTTCATATATCTAAAACACAAATATCCTTCTCTGAGCTATGTGGCCAAACAGTATAGACACTGGAGAGCAGGGGTTTTCTGGCATGGGATTCATCTGACCTGGTTTAGACATCTGATGGTGAGATGAACCAAGCCCTAGGAAAGGTACATATTCAACCTTCTCACATGTAGATGTCTATGTTCATTGAGAAAAAAAAAAAAAAATCCCATTTTGCATGTGTGGAAGCACAACATCTCTCTGCAATAAAGGCTTATCTACTCTTTCTTCTTCTTAGCCTGTAAAATAATACTCTCTGAATACAAATGACTTCTAAATCTTGAAGGAAAACAAGAGCTATAAATTAATAAACACAAAAGTCGGGGAAAAAAATAAAAAGGAGGGGAATACTTTATAACTGGAGCACATTCAGAGACAAAGCATTGCTAGCATAATTGTACAATGATTTCTAGGCAGGATTTGTTTGTTTTCCTTTGAGGCTAGTTACACTATGCTATCATTGACGTAGGTCCATCACACATTTAAAAAGTGGTTAAAGCTCTTAAGAAAAAATATTTTAACCAGAAAATTATCAGTGCAGTAATTACTATGTTCAGAAAGTTATCTCTATAAAGGCTAATAGTCATTAGAAACACTTTTTTGGCTGTATCCCTTCTTCAGGATGGGTCATCTTGGAAATGTATTTCCATTACAGTGGCAGCTATAAGAGTTGGTGAGAAAACAGGACATCAGAGAGCTGAGTGTGCAGCCTTTGATGCTGCCAAAGCTTCCATGCATGCTCTGCTCAACATAGTGAAATGAGATGTGAAGAACATGCACATGCGATGACTACTCAAAAGTACAGCAATTATAGGTGATTTACGTCAGAGACTCTTAGAGGGCTCTACTTTTTAACAGGAACCTCATTAGATGCTAAAAATGTGTCCACATACTTGATACAGCTGTAACATAGTTTAATTCCAACTAGTTTCCTTTTCATAATAGAAGTACTATCATACCGTTGACTTTGAGAATGTAAGCCAAAAAAGCACTGCTCATAGGCTAGAACTGTGCCAAAAACAAAGACAGAGAAAAGGCACAAAAAAAAGGGGTTCCTAGGCCTTGTCAGGTTCATCTGTTGGTACATTGCATCTGAAGAAGAAGAAAAAGAAGAAAAAATTCTCCTTTACTGTTAGCTTTCACCACATTTTGTCTTCCTAGTGTTTTAATCGGATTTCTTTTGACTTTGAAGCTTCTTAGGTGTCAGAGACCCTTCAGGTAACTCTTTTAATGTGCCCTCCCTGTTCTGCAACATGGTATCTTTGGTGTTTCAAGAGTCAGTCTATTCAAGCTAGACATTAAATCCATGTCAGTTCTGGGGCTGTTAACTCTCAACAACTGGACCTCCCAAGGAGACATCATATTTCTAGCACTTGCAGGATACAACTCTAGAGTTTGAAAGTGCACTTGAATCCCCGGATGTTTTGGCATTTCAAAAGCTTACATTTTGAAGCATTCAATGATGCTAAAGCCCTTCATTTTAGACTGTCATTTTGGAGAAATTACATTTGGAGACATTTTCGTTTTGGAGAAAAAAAGGTACTTTATTCCCCTCTGTTAAGTACAGAAAGAGAACAGAAAACTGACTTAGAACAGAGGTCTGTTTTTAAAACAGAATGTTTTAAATGATGCAGTAAATGTATCACTTTGCAACGAAAAGTGTGTGGTCAGAAGATATGCACCATGGGAGTGTGAGGAGAGACAAGGTGAAAGAGAACTGTGGCTAAGCAACGGGCTAATACCTAAGGTCGAGTACAACTTCACTTGGAGATAAATTCTCTGCTGCAGAAGAACCAAAACATTGTTCTTGTATGTTAATAGCTGAAAGCTATCTTCATCACAGGAAATGGCAACATTTAAACTTGAATCAAAGTTTGTTTAAATTTCCACAAAAATCTAAGCTTGCTATATGAGTGTAATTGAACTTATTTGCTTTTCTCTGTTGTACCATGGGAACAGGTGATCAAAGGCAAAGGAAGAAAGAGATGAGAATAGAGAATGAAGAGGACTGCACATCCTTGAAGAAGAAAATAAATGAATGAGCTCCAGCAACTGGAAAAGACTGTCTTGGAGCTACCGGAACAAAGGCAGACAGAAAGAAAAGCCTTAGCACTGTCCCTGGGGAAGTCTGTGTAGGTTTCAAAATAGCCTGCTGATAATCTGGTCTTTCTTAAATGTCTTTA
Organism: Nettapus auritus; assembly: GCA_011076525.1. Lineage (NCBI taxonomy): Eukaryota > Metazoa > Chordata > Aves > Anseriformes > Anatidae > Nettapus > Nettapus auritus. The sequence goes on along the minus strand of CM021765.1, from coordinate 183,533,152 downwards.
TTCCATAAAGATCTGTCTCCAAGCAGAAAATTCCCCATGTCTTACTCCAATGTATGCAGTCACTATTCATTACAAATCTTTCCATTTAACTTCCAGGCTGCAATTGTGTAACAAAACAGTTCTGGGTCTGTGACAGTGGAGAAATTGGCAAAGAGGCATATGCTTCATCTCAGATTTTTCCCATGGCTCATGGTGGAAGTCAGGACATCAGTTTTCTTAGAGCAAAGTCCAAGGCTCTTGAGAGAATTCATTTCCCTCTCTTGTTGTCTCAATTCCTGAGCTGTGTGTGGTCAAAAGTTGCTGCAGCGCACACTGCGCACTCCCTCCCCTGTGCAACTCAGTAGTGACCTCTCCAGCTGAAAGAAGGGTGGTGTCAGGACTAGCTCCTGAAAGAAAAGTCACCAGCCTGCAAGTTCTTGAGCATCCAAACTCCACATTTCAGAAATGCTTTAAGTCGTCCAGGGGATCTTGGGATTTGCAGTCTCCTTCTCATCATCTTGCATCTTATTTTTACCTGTAGAAGCTCATCTTCTACCATAGCATTCTCTCATTTCTAAACCAAAGGACTCACTGGGTTTATTAATTTTTATTTATTTAATTAATTTTATCCAGTTCATTTTCAGTATCACTCCAATTACGGAAATGAATATCATTTTTGAAACAATAAGTGATGACTTCCTGTACAAACAATATCAACTTTCCTGATTTGGATTCTGTGTTTGTAAATAGCAACTATTTGTTCTCATCTGCAGCATACTAAGACATGGGAAACAGGCACCTTGGTGATCCACATGGATCTAATATGGGAAATGGACTGACACAACGTCCTGCCACAGGAAACAATACAAAACTAGGAGGGACTCAAATTTTACAAATGTTTATTTCCTAAGCACCTACAAATCCCTTTAAGATAAAACTAAATTCAAGAAAGATAGTCTTGACAGAGTGTTTTCTTTTCTCATTTTCACCCCACTCAAACCAGGTAATCAAATTTCCTGTGTGTTCACAGAAATATTGACTTATTTTAAGAGATTCCTTATGCATTTTCTTTCCATTGCTAGTGCTACTCTGATCAGAAAGGATGAGTTTCAGTACTCTGAATCTTGTTTCTTTTCACTCTACTCAACATTTCTTCCTGAATTTGTAAAATTTTGAAGGACCAATACACCTTTCCTCATCCTGGGACAGAGTGACACTTTCAACTGTCCTTACATGAGCAGCTACATCACAGCCTCCCTTGTAATCAGCAGATTGCCATACTTTTATCTTTTATATGTCCTTAGTAGGATACTATCAACACTTAAGTGTTAAGAAATTAGCTTTTTTTTTTTTTTTTTTTTTTTTTTTCATTTTCATTCAAGATTGTCAAATTCTGTAAATTAAGATGCTGAAGATGTCTAAACTTGATATGGGATTATCCCTTTTTGGCAAGTAAGGTAGGATGAAAAACACAGTCTAAGCCTATACTGTCTTTGAACAATCAACATAACTAAGGCACTCAGGCACTTTACCTTATCTTTAACTGATTTGGGGGAAGGTAGGAGTTGACCAAAAACTATTATTTAGTGACTTGCTTCTTTTCTGACATGTGAGTTAGGCAGATTAGCCAATTCACATATATCTGATTAAGGCTATCTTTCAGGTGCAAAGAAGCCACGTACAGCTCAGGAAGCAGTGAAGAGTTAGGAGGACTGGTTGTGTCTTCCATTTGCAACAATTCAGGATCCAGAAAAATTAGCGCTTCAAACAGGAAAAAGACCAAGGGAACATGAAGGAATCTCATATATCCTATAGAAGGTTTAGCAGAGAGGTTCTTGATCAAGGTCACTATCATTCTTGCTCTTCTTGTGTGGTGAAGAGAAAGGACTGTGGGTAGATAAGATGTGGTCCAAGGGTAGCTAAAGGTGTGGTCCAAGATGATAAGTTCAAGAAGGTCCCAGGATGGGAAACTCAAAGTCATCCAAGCACATTATAATTTTTCCTAGGCAGTGGTAAATGTTGATTGCTAAGTTAATAACCTTCTACTTTCATCACGCTTCCTTGGATGCACCTGTATTTGGATATCCAGAGGATTATAGGTAAATAGTTGGGTGAGGAAAGTACTCCGTGGCATATTCCAGAAGAAGTAGAGCTGGATGAACAGCATGAATAGTTCAAAGATTCACAGTAAGGCAACACAAATAATGGGGAGTGCTATCTCATTTTCTGTCACTGCAGTGAAAGGTCCATTTCAGTCTGTTTTTCCATAGCACTAGTTCCACTCTTTGTGTCACAGAATGAAAACAAAGGCTAATTCACTCTGATGAGAACTCGTTAGAAGCAGCAGACACATCATTTGGAAATGTTCCAGTTGTACATTCTCTCTAACACAGGCTCCCAAAATCTGTGAATCCTGATACCTCACAGTAACCTATTAACTTTCTGCTGTAAAAATCAAGAAAAGCTATAATACAAAATTGAATGAAAAACCGAAAGGGTTTATAACTTCTTCCTTTATCATCTTTTCTATTGAACTGCTTTGAGAAGTATCTGATTGATATCCTGGAAGAAAACAGGATCAGAAAGTAATTTCTGTTATAGCCTAATTGACCTAATTCCAGCATTTCTCACATATTGCACAATACTTGTTTGCTGAACAAAATTCTGTATTTGGTTTGAATCTAATTATTCTAGATTTTTACAATTGGTGTAACATGAACTGCAGAGTACTTTTATGAATGTGACTTGCATGCAAATATTAATTTTCTACAGCATGACAAAATTCAATGATCTAGCAAGACAGTTTTTGGTGTCTGTCAGCTGCCTAGAAATGTACAGTGTTATACAGACAGGCTGAAGTGGACATTACACCAGAAAAATGGTTTTCATCAGTCATCGCTGGATTAAGGTATGATTTCTGTAATATCCATTACACAAAGTCACTTCTAGTCTACTTCTATGTGGAGTTCTAGTTACTCCATGGGACTGGCTGGATTTGGTCTTTTTCCTTCTTCATTTTTTTTTTGGGGGGGGGGGGGGGGGGAACAGAGAAAACACTAGCATTTGCATTTGGAAGCTCTGAGAAAGCAGGTTTTATATATAAATTGGTAAATTATCATGACATTTTCCAAGGATTAAAATATCATTCAAAACCCTGTATTTAACCACAGCTGATGTGCATTTTTATCCATTTTGCTGTACTGAAATGAAAGTACTAAGAAGTTTTAAAAAACACAATCTTACCATTAATAAATACGTAAACAGTAGATTCCTTCTTCTTTTTCGCTGCACTTGTTGGGTATTTGCAGCTGTAGTTTCCAGTGTCACTTGCTTGAGTTCTGCTCAAGGTCAGACTGCTGCAGGACTGCTTCCCATTCCTTCCACAGGCATACTTAATTACTTTCAGCCTTTTGCTGTCCTTACTTAGAGTTTCAGGCAAAGACCATGAATGAACCATTTCCCCCCTGCAAATACAGATAAGGAAGCAGAAACAATTATGTTGGGCTGCAATTATATAGCTCCAGTTCCCAAGCTTTCTTTTTTATTATATCAGGCTATTTCTGGGGCTCTCTTTTATCTTGTTTTCCAAAAACAACAACAGAAACAACAAAGAACTACTGAACAATTGCCATTGAAGTTCACTCCCCACCTTTCCCCACAACATAAGGTTTCATTTTTTTTTAATTTCAGTAAAAAAAAAAAAAAAAAAAGGTATCAGGTGTATGAATTCCCAGCCAAATTATCAGAAGCCAGCTCAGCTGGTTACCTGCATGTGAGATTTAAAGTCTGGCCTGCTTGAACAACATGCTGTGTGCCATTTATGCTCAGCTCAGGAACTTTTAATTTTGATCCTGAACTAGATCCTAGAAAAACAAAGAAGAAAGTCATTAACAATGACAAATTATCCAGCTCCCAATCCACACATATTTATGATGTTATAATGGAAGAAGAAAGCAAAGCAAAGGCGTGCCCCCTTCACCACACATACACCTTTCCTCTGGGAGAGATCCTGCTGTCCTGACGCAGGACTCACATTCTTTCTAATGAGAATTACTCAGGAAAGAAAGAAAACATTGAAGCTATGCAAGTTTTGGTCAACAACATTGCTGTCAAGTTGTTTGCTGAGTGTACTATGAAGCTCAGAACCTTGTGGCTGCACACCTACCCAGGGAATTGTGTCCTGCAGCACTGCTGCTGCATTTCCTTAGGAAGCACTACCACGGCAGCCACTTGAATGGGAAGGGCAAAAGTCAGACACAATCATAGCAAGAGACACATATTGACCTCTGAGATACAGAATCTCACTCAAAAAACTCACTGCAAAGCTGGAACTGTTTTGGAAGGAGTCAAAGAGGATTCAAGACCTTCCCTTCCTGACTGAAGCAATGTTAGCTACAGTCGCTCACTAGCTTCAGGCTTCCTTATGGTAAAGTGGTATCAAAAGGCAACTGGACATCTATACAATAAATTTTAAGTAAAAGTTCAAGGTACCCTCCAGACCAGACCCACTGCTCAAGAGAAAGCAAGCATGCCAACAAGACCCCTGTCATGGCCAAACTGGTGTGATGGGTGAAACCCTGGGTACCCAGGGGTTAGTATAATGTGGGGTGGCTTAGGATGTTTGAAACACTGAGGCAGGTTTTTTCACAAGTGATGTGAAGGCAATTTTTAGGAAGTCTATGAAAAAGCACCATGGTCAGAAGTCAAAAGGACCATAGGACCTTCCCTTGCATTAAGTCAGCAAGTGCTAGAAAGGCATAATATTTTATCTTTGCACCATAATGGTGCAAACTATGGCCAGAAGAGCTTTTGTATCAAGCAGACGGAAAGGCATCCCTTAGAGCAGAAACAGTCCTTGATCCCACTGCCCTCGCACCACCAGCAAAGTGTTCCAGAAGCGAGGAACATAACAAGCAAATATTTTGAAAGATTGAAAACCAGTTGAAGTCTAAGCCTGAACCCCAAATGCAAAATGTGAAGATTTGAGTATTGTGAGAGAAGACCAGGGAGTGCCCCAGATCACTTCACTCCAAGAGAAAGTATTTAATTGTCAACATATGAGAGAAGCAGCATTGTGTAAACAAGGATACTGTGGATTTTCCCAAAGAATGCAGTCAAGCACAGTTTGAGTTTAGCTATTTTAAGCACTTCTAAGAGATCCCTACCACAGATGAATATGAACAGCTGTATGTACCAAAAACAGTAGAAATCGCTAATCCTTGTGTGGCTGCTCTGAATCACCTCTGGAAAGGCCTCTCTCTTTCACTGACTGTAGAAGGAACTTTGAGATACCACTTCTGGTTGAGGTAAGCAACTAGATTTTGAATGTATATACTTTCCCAAGTCAATTAGTAACTTCAAACTCAGCAGCTTTCAGCCAGAAATATATGCATCTGAAGACGTATCTGAAGATACATCTGCTGTTGAATGTCAAAACTTTGTCCTGAGATGTGAACTCGTTCAGTCCAAGAAAGGCCTAGAAGCCAAGTCTACATTTTTGGCGAGAGATGATAAAACTACGAAGACTTGGTACAAAAGGTAAGGAAGCACAGCCCTCATCTGCTCTTACTTAACTTTTTTGGAAGCGTCAGCTGTGCTCCATTTGTCAGTAAGTATTTCCTACTGTGGCTGTGGCTGTCACGCTGCTCCTGTATGTACTAACATCCATACTTGTACAAAAGAAGATTTAAAGTGTACGCTTAAACATAGACATAACCTAAGTTACAGCTCATTTGAACAGGCTTCAAGCAAGAGCAAAACAAGTTTTCAGAACAAAGCGATTCTTTGAACTTCACTACAAATATTACCAGAAACTGAATGGTGATACTGTACAAATACACAGACTTCCTCTGTGATTTGTCTAGACAATCATACTTTTAACTTGAAATTATATATTCTTCCCGCTGCTAACAGGGGAGAAAAAGGACACAGCAAATCTTTGAAGAACAATTTGTTATGTGATATATTCCAAGCATATGTTTTTCTCACCTACCATTTAAGGATCTCAGCTCTGAAGTGTTGGGTCTGCCAAACAGCATGTTGTGCTTTTATGGGATAGTCTCTTGTAGATGCATATGGTCTATGAGCCTATTGAGTTTCAGTTCTGTAACAATGTCCCTAAAGGTAAACACTGGGGACTTGAGATAAGACGTTACAAGAGCTCAGGCAGCTTCGGGCTCTTTGGTTGACAGGGTTTGTCAGTGCCCTTCAACTAAACTATTCAACATGAAACTACCACATTCCTGCATTTCCTTTATATTTCTCTTGTCATCCTAGCATCAGAGGCTGAGAATCTCTGAGCTGAGTTCTTGGCTTTGCTCAGCACCACCAGCAGCACTCTGCCCAGGAGAAAGCCAGACAGGCACCAGCATGCCTGTGCTTGAGCCATGCTGGGAGCAGAAGACCAGCCCTGGGAATGTGGGCTGCTGTTGTGTCCAAAGTCTGCCAAAGGTTAAGGGCAAAAAAACATTATAAAGTTTACAGATTTCTCTCTTGGTAGCTCTACGTCTAAGCCGTCCATGTGAAAATCTCAAGATGAGTCTTAAATTAAGCATACAGAACAAGAGTAGAGTTATTAAAATTAAATGAAAAAAAAAAAAAAAAAAAAAAAAAAGATCATTTCACCCCCATCCTGTAGGCAAAATAGAAAACCAGATATGTTGGATAAATATTGAAGCTTTTGACCTTTTACACGTATTACGTGTATCTAAAAGACACCACAGTATTTGTAAATATTATGGGTGGGATCGTAAGTAGCGCTTAGTGTTTGTCTAACTTTGCTCCCATTGATATAAGCTGGAGTTTCACCATGGATTTAGAGTACATTTTAGACACAACTCCAGTATTTAATCATATTAATATTCAAGACCTAGCATCAGTGCTTTTGGCATGACATATCAGATCTGTTATATGTTCATTAATTTAGTTTTCCACTGACAAAAATCTGAAGTAAAAGATCTTATTTCTGGTCAATATTGTTGCTTTTGCAAGTATGCTAGACCGTATTTTTACCAGCAAAGATGCTAGGTCTGAAATAAAATAGCTTTATTTGACATCCTATCTGTTCATGAGTCATTAGCTTCCTTACATATTCAAATGCTACAAAACTGATGCAGAGTACAAGTGCAATGGAGTTTGACATGTTTACCAGAAAAGAAAAAGAAAGGAAAATAGCAAGGAAATTCCTACTGTCAATATTTAGATGTGGGGTATACCTTCTCTGAACCTTCTCTGGGCATTTTACTTGACACTGTCTTTTCTGAAGGGTCATGCATGGCTCAACAGGACATGTTCACTTATCATTATGCCTGTCACTAGGCGACCATCAGCAACCTACCCTCACACTGACCTACATTGGGGGGTGCAACTTCTTTTCGTCTGACAACAAGAGAACTAATTAATCCTGATAACTGAGGAATCTCCTCCCATAGGGAAAGGGGTGATTTTTTTGCATATTCTATTTGTTTCGGAAGGCTTATTAGATACATGTGAAAGTCAGACAATAGGGTTGCTTAATTAATGAGCAAACATCAATTTAGACTGCAGAAGTTATTCTATTTAAAATGAGGGAAGGACAAATAATTTTTTAAGACAGCAGAGGGAATAACCTGTAATTTGCAAAGGAACAAAAGAACAAAATTTCTTTAATTATTTTCTGTCTTGTAATAAAGGACAGCACTTTTCCTGAATTAAGTAAACAAATTTGAATTATTAGTTAACCAAAACCACTGATTAGAAGTAATTAAAAAAAAAAAAAAAAAAGATAAAATAAATGAACCTGCATATATTTTTCCAGTATGATGTGTGAGTTCATTTCTGCAGATAACAAAGAAACCATGCATAAAAGCTGTACCTTCCACTAAACCTTGATTTCTCTTACAAGGATAGATCTGCTGAACTCAAAATCAGGCCCATGTTCTGAATTATTACTTCTGTTCTGATTTTTCTATCTTCTACTTTTGAATTTCCTTTTAAAATCTTAAATAGCTCCCACCCTTGGCTAAAGAATGTAAACCCAAAATCTAGCTCTATGTCTTAATTTAAAGACAAATACTACATTACAAGTTATTAGAAACTGCCTTGAGGCTAACATGTTTGGTGGTCTTTAAATTATTTTTTCATAATTTGAGGCTAAGTGATTTTCCAGCCACTCCAGATATCCTGAACATGTTGACTAATCTTTTTTCACCTGCACCATGAGAGGTTAAGGAGAATGATCAGTTTATATTTGCAACTTCAGTATATACAAGGAGTCTGACCTTCTGGGTTTAAAGTGCCATCTGTGGGCAATAAAGTTATCCATCAAGAAGTAATTGTTTTGGTCATTGTTGGGGTTGCACGTGTGTTGAGGCTTGTTAAACATAACTAATCCTTTGTAATTTTTACCAACAAATATAATTTCCTCCTTTCAAGCACATTCAGCAAAAATGTCTTTTGTATAGGACAGTCTCAAAGTAGAAAGGGAATGCACATGATTTCTTAATAGGGTCTTCACCTCTTTGTGCTCCTTAAAATGTGGGTCATTCAGTTCAAATGCAGCCCAGGACTTTACTCTTGCTTCTGAGCACTTCCTTGTGAGTCATCTCATTGAAGGGAATGGTGACACCCACACGTGTGCAACTAATAAGCAACCTCAGGGTCTGGCCAAAATGGTTAGGAGCATGGTAGTCACCCAGAGGGCTGACCTTCATTGTGTCCCAGTGAAAATGAGCTGACCGATCTGAAGCACCTTGAGCAGAATATGGTCACCAGCTAACCTCATATGCAGAGGTTTACTCCAATTTGTAAAATTAGATAGCGGTAGTTTTCTTTATTTCAGGGTTCTTCGTGAGATATTGTATTACCATCTCTTCTAAAGGTACTTTAGGCCATTCTATGGTTAAATACAACTTTTTTTTTTTTTTTTTTTTTAAACATCATCATGCCATATCACTCTATTAAAAGAAAAAAAAAAAAAAAGAAAAAAAAAAAGAAAAAAAAAAAAAAAGAAAAAGAAAGGGAGAAAAGGGAACTTGTGGTGAACTTCAAGGAGCTATTTAAAGTTGTAATTTACATCTGACCATAAGGAAAAGTATTGACCAACACTTCCTCCTAGTTTAATCAACATTGAAATTCCCATCAGCTTCAATAGTTGTGTTTAGAAAGAAAAAATTGGAAGAAAGTTTCCAGGCAGAATTCTATCAGTTTCAGTAGCGACTGGAAAAAAAATGATTATTTTCCTGCCCCAAATGTGAAAGTCCAGCCTGCTCTTTCCACAGGACAAGAGGAAGAAGGCATCACCCTGGATAATGAAGCTTTCTGCTTCTGTGACTGCTGGTAGATGGGCAGAAGCTACTTGTCCTTCTCCATGGCAGCAATATCTCCCACCTCACCTGCATTGCCTAGGTCTGGCTCCTGCACACAGAAGTAGAAGCACAGTATCCACTGCCTATACTGGGAAGCAGACTCCAGGGAAGACTTACAGTGCCAAACCATCAGCCACCCTGAGGGTCAGGGCAGCATCTCCAGGTCTTTCAGGTGCCATCAAGGCCCCATTCTGAAGGAAGCTTCACATCCCTTCATATACCTAATTTCACACCACGTCTCTGAAGCAAATTCAAATGCCACAGCTACGGCTGGCAGAAGAGAAAACAGGACAGGTTATCTGTGAGGGAGCATGGAGGTATGCCTGTGACACAAGATAATTTTCCAGCCGAGCAAGCTGATGATCTGAAACAGCAAAATGTAACTGCTATTTTGGTCCAAGCAGAACTTTGCAGGGCAATCCAGGGCCATGGAGACTGGGAAGGGTTAACAGACATGGGTCCATGGGCCATAAGTGGCTTTGTCCCTGTTTCCTGTTTGCTCTGGTGCAAAGAGAGGCTCTGCATATGCTGGCAAACAGCAACATGCTGCGGGCAGAAGAAATGGTTCAAGCTGTCTTACTTCTCAACAGATCCATCACTAGCACATGCCTCTGCTGTGACTGAAATGTGTTCTCAGCGCTTTCAAGATCAAAAAAGTTGTTAGAAGCTGTTTACTAACAAAATATGCTCTGATTCATAAAAATCATCAATCTGTTGATTCATCCCTTTCAGGACCAGAAGGGGCATTCCAATTATCCCATCTGATGTTCTGAACAACACACATCCAGTGATTTCTGAATTAAATACTTGAGAGTGATGAATCTCAACTATAATTTAAGAATTTAAAGTACCACTGGGATGTAACATCCAGCCAAGAAAATGTATAGGTTAATGGATGAAAGAACAGGGATCCTTTATGATACTACATTGTAACAGAGTCTGAAAAGCATAAGGTTTATCACTGTAAACTTGTGCAGACTAAAATGCCCTGACCCTGACTCCATACACTGGAATTAAAAGTGACAGCAGGGCAAATGGACACATTATTGACCAAGAAATGTCTTCACAGGCACAGAAAGATATGCGTGCCTAATTTTTCAGCCAGTGTCCTTCCCCGCTCAGTACTGGATCTCAGAGCAAGCGATAAGAGTTTATTTACTGCATGTATGCACTTACTGTGCACAGATGTGTAAACACGCTGATAGAGGATTAGATGTTACAGAGGCAAAGCATAACATCAGGTACCTAAAAATAGAGAACATACAATTCTGATAGCACTTCATCAGCGCATCTGAGCAGCACACAATACCGTGCCAATGTGGCCAATAGCTGTAAATATAAACAAACATATATTCCCCCAATATTTTCCACTCAGTTTGCCAAATATTTTGCTAGTATTTTGCCCTAGATAAGTAAGGCTCAGTTTTGTGCTTACAGATGCCTATTGTAAAGCCATTTTATTTCAGTTGTTCGATTTTTAGAAATTTAGGTCTAGCAATGTAAGAGACTGAAACCACAGCTGGTTATCTGAAATAAATGTGACTCCGTTTACAACCGACTGAAAGCATTGCCATTTCCTGTCATAGCCAGGCAGCTGGAAAGCCACAAGAATGGCCAAAGTGATGCAGTTCAATGCACTGTGCCCAGGCAATATCTGCTTGAAAGCACCTGCTTCACCAGCTCAACAAAACCTTGTGTCCTGTCTGCCCTAAAGTTACCAGGTGACGGTTGTGCATGGTCACAGGCACTTTAAAACCAAGGCCTGTTTCAAAAGTCAATATTCAGGGAACCTCAGAAAAAAAAAAAAAAAAAATAAAATAATAAAAATCTTAGTTTCATCTTTCACCTGTTCAATTTTATAATGTCTAGACACTTAACATCTGAAACAAGCACTACGTGTGCGGAGCAGAGTCTGGCTGGAGGCCTGTGACTAGTGGTGTTCCCCAGGGGTTGGTGCTGGGTCCAGTCTTGTTCAACATCTTCATCGATGACCTTGATGAGGGAATAGCATCTGCCCTCAGCAAGTACGCCGATGACACAAAGCTGGGAGGAGTGGCTGACACACCAGAAGGCTGTGCTGCCATTCAGCGAGACCTGGACCGGCTGGAGAGATGGGCAGGAAGAAACCAAATGTGGTTTAATAAGAGGAAGTGTAGAGTCCTGCACCTGGGAAGGAACAACCAGAAGTATCAGTACAGGCTGGGGGACGACCTGCTGGAGAGGAGCTCTGAGGAAAAGGACCTGGGGGGTCCTGGTGGATGACAGGTTGACTGTGAGCCAGCACTGTGCCCTCATGGCCAAGAGGGCTAATGGGATCCTGACGTGCATTAAAAGGAGCGTGGCCAACAGGTCAAGGGAGGTGATCCTCCCCCTCTACTCTGCCCTGGTCAGGCCTCACCTGCAGTACTGTGTCCAGTTCTGGGCTCCCTGGTACAAAAAAAGACAGGGATTTCCTGGAAAGAGTGCAGTGGAGGGCCACAAAGATGATACAGGCCTGGAGCATCTTCCCTGTGAAGAAAGGCTGGGAGACCTGGGTCTGTTCAGCCTGGAGAAGACTGAGAGGGGATCTCATCAATGTGTATAAATATCTGAGGGGTGGAAGACAGAAGGATGTAGCTAACCTCTTCTCAGTGGTTTGTGGGGGTAGAACAAGGGGCAATGGCCGCAAGATAGAGCACAGGAAGTTCCTCACTGACATGTGAAAGAACTTCTTCATGCTGAGAGTGACAGAGCACTGGAACAGGCTGCCTAGAGAGGTTGTGGAGTCTCCTTCTCTGGAGATATTCAAGGCCCATCTGGATGCCTACCTGGGCAGCCTGCTCTGAGGAACCTGAAGGGGTTGTACCCAATGATCTTTCAATGTCCCTTCCAACCCCTACAGTTCTGTGATTCTGTGATTCTATGATTTCCACTTTGTTCAAGGCTGCCAATAATTATTTCCGATGCTCCATCATTACAACTCTATAACACTCCAAGATTTTTTTTTTTTTAAAAAAAAAAAAAAAAAAAAAGGAGAGCTGGTAATTGACTTCCCATCCACCCTACTTTAACTTATAAAACAGAGTTATAGAGTTCAAAATAAGAGAAAATAACTAATGCAGAGGGCACCCTCCATCTGTCTTCATTACAGAAGGCATCCCTCTTGCCAAGGACTGGCCTGAGGACCAGCCCCAGAGCTTGTCTGAAACAGGTCACTGCTACACTTGGCTTTGGTGGGCTTGTGGACTTTAAATCGGCCAAGGTGAGGACGGCACTAATGAAGAAAATTTGACCATGTTTAGGTTTTTTGGCATGCAAAAAGTGCGTCCTGATGAATGGGTCAAGAGGCTAAACCCTTATTACAGTTAAATATCATGTGAAATACAAAGTTGAGGTAGGTACACATGCAGAAAGTTTCTGGTTAGCATGCATATGGCCCAATTTACATTGAGAAATTATAACCATTAGTACTTATAGATTAGGACAAATATGAATTACAGTGCTGCACAGAACAAAGAAAAATAGGTTTCCACCCCAAACTCTACCAGCATAAGAAAAGAAGAAAATTATCTATATTATATAGCATAATGAAATGTAATAGAACCTTGGTATATCCATTTCTCTTTAACATAGACAACACCTAAATTTTGTCGGACTCTAGCTTATTACCTTGGCCCTGAGACCCATGGTCTCTTAGTAAGTCACAGTGGATTTTAAATCACACTTCCAAAAAAAATTAGCCTCTGGAGAATGTTATGAGGTAACTACTTTTCTTGCAAGGGTTCTTGAATCTCCCCTGAAGTCCAGATGTTGGACACCACCAGAGACACAACATGGAGCTACAGAGAGCCCTTGTCTGTTCCAGGATGGCAGCTCTCACGCCTCTGTTAATATTGGTCTGCAGTGACCCTTACAAGAGGTTTTTCCATGAAGGAATGACAATGGGAACAAAGGGAATAAATTCCTTCATCCTGTGGCAGAGAAGAATCCCACAGGAAGGACACTTAAGCGAGCTATGTGAAATTGTGGAATTCCTCTCATGAAGCACCCTCGTGCTCATCCCTCACCACTCCCCACGCACTGAGCGGGGGGTCCTGTTCCCAGGGCACAGGCTTCCCAAGGGAATTTCCAAAGAGCGGAGGACATCTGCTCACGGGTCCCTGGCTCTGCTTTGCCACAGCATCTTCAACCCACTGAAATCCTGGAAAGAGCTTCATCCTAAGCACTTCCTCATCCACCGGCTGCTAGAGCGGTAAAGAACACTTTGTTTCAAGGCAATAGTCCAAAGGTGGGAATAAAACTTAAAAGGGATTACAATAAGAGGGCTTAGGGTCACGGATCAGTGGATGCTAGAAGAGTATTTCTACTATCTAGAGAAATATTGGAGTCACACAAACATAAAACTGTGTCTGTCTCATCACACTGGACTGTCTTGGGGTGTCTTAACACCATGGGCATGGACCAAACAATTTTGCTATTTGGTAGAGTTGATTTGATGAAAAAGCAGCAGTGACAGTAAAATCATGTCATCTGAGAGTGAACCATTTTCTTCTCCATTAATGGAAATCAAACCGAATTCTGGGAAAGATGATGAATGTATCGGTTAACCGTTCTGCAAGAATCAATCACCGTCTTGAGCAATACAGATGCGTCATCAGCAAGATCCTCTTCCTCGTCTTCATTAGTGGCACATCAAAAAGTGATACATCTCTACCCGACGTGCCACAAAAAAAAAAAAAAAAGCCAACAACCCCCAAACATCACCAGACATGGCATAAAACAGAAGAAGTAGTCACCTACAGTCCCAGTCCAAGTTCTCCATACATCCTGAGGGTTCAGGGCTTAAGTTTCAGGCAGTAGTGCCTCTGACATACAGTTTCTAATCTTTTCTCCCACACTCTTGTATTTCTCAATCTGTTACAACTTTCTTTAGTTGCAGCATGAATTCATTCTGTCAGTCACAACAGGCACAATATAACCACAGGGATTTTTGCAGTGCTGACCACCAGTCACAGGGGAATGAAACTGAACTTCTGCTCTTGATAAAACTGTGGACACCTTCCAGTCCATCCCTGAACCAACTCTAGGACAAGCAGTTCCCACATGGTGGAATAAGAAATCAAGCCATTCCTAGCCAGGAGTGCTTGGAGAAAGTTGTTTCCCATTTGAAGGGCTGTGTGTAGTAAGGATGCATCGCAAGGACCAAGGGAAAAGAGGCTGGTGCTTGCCATGGGTGGAATTCATGCTCAAATATGCACTGAAACATTTTTCCATGTTCTTAAAAATATTGATAGAGAAAAAAGAAACTACTGTGGGGGGAAAAGTGGGACCAAAAGTTGAAGCACACCTGAAGGGAGCAGTTTGCTGCTTGAAGGTGCCTCACCAAGGGGAGAGGCTTGCCTCCAAGAGCAGAGGTGACCGTGGTGTCTGAGCAACCCATTCTTCACAGCAAAGCTACTCTTGCAGCAATCTGGCTTTCCATGCCTTCTGGGGCTGCAACAGGAAGCCTCAGCCCCTCATTTTAAGGGATTAAAAGGAGCAGTTTTGCTGATAAAGCCCCACCATAGCTCCACTGGATACGTATTTTTGAAACACCGAACCTTAACCTTCATCTGCTGAGCCTCTTCCTTTCCCAATCTCAGTCGGACACAAGAACTAGCAACTTGATAAACATTTGTGCTTGAAGTTTCCAAACCACATTAAAGTGTAAGGACTCGGCAACTGCCCTGAAAATCTGGGCAATTTCCTTTTCTCCTATACACCCACACAGTGTGAGGGGCTACTGGTTTGAGTCTTTGAAGCATCTGACAAAAATAGGCTCAGCTTTTTTGTTATTGTTCACATGTTAAAAAAAAAAAAAAAAAACTCCTAAAAAAACACCACCAAACCACAACCAAACAAATCTTCAAATCTCCCCAATAAAGTTTTTTTTTTTTAGGGTTTTAAATGTATTGGGTGCTTCAAGACGTGAAGATCATATGTGAAAGCACTTGCCAAGTTCTGATTTCCTCATGCATGAACAGTAAAGCTGGAACGTGCTAGCTTAGCCCAGAGGAATTGCTCCAGATTATACCAAGTATAAGAGGAAGAAATCTAAATTTCTGTAGAGTATATGAGTCAAGAACCAGTCTGGTAAAGCATTTGTAAATAGTGCAAGTGATTTTCTTTAGTAATGCCAAAAAGTATACCAGTACATGCAACTTTTTTTTTTTTTTTTTTTTTTTTTTAAATCTGTGTTATAAAACACCTCTAACTCTACCTAACAGAAAAGTAATTTGAAATTTTTAAGGAAGCCCAATTTCCATGAAGATCCAGAAGAATTGGAATAAACATTTTTTCAGCAATCAGTTGAGATTTCTAGCCCTAATCCTAGGTTAGACCACTGTAGCTGCACAGCTGTTTCAGCTGAGTAGTCAAATCAGATAGAAACCTTAACATGTGAACTTAAATCCGAACAGCACTTTCAGGGAAGTCAGGTTAGTTATTGTAAGAAATTAACCTCAACGCTGTTTAGATTTGACCTCGAATTTCTTCCTTCATTTTTTTCCAGCTGACCATGAAATTGAAAAGTCCATCATTTGCTGGAGATTTTGATGACCCAGTTACAACTGGAATAACTCAGGCTTGTATAGCACTGTCCATAGATAAGATTGTAATAGATTCTATTTATCTTCTAGCTGCTAATTGTGAGGTATTGCCGGTGAGTTGGCAGCTGGATATAAAGCTGATTTATCTGTCTCATGTGTCTGGAAAAAGAGGACACATAATCCTTGATCCAACCTGCAGAATCTGATCTTTTTGAGGTTTAAATTCAGTCCTTCGGAGTCCCAAGCACTAGTGATAAAAACAGTTGTGATATAAAGTCTGCAACTGGAAGATCAAACCTAAATAAGGCACCAAAGTTTTTATGTTGACCATTACATATCCAGTCTTTAGCAAAGTGTGCAATATAATTTGCAGAATAAATATATACAAACTATAAAGGAAACATATACAAGAACTATGAAAAACAGAGACAAAAAAAATATTGTTCTTTCCCTGATAGCTAAAATGCAAATGTGCATAGAAATACCAGAGGGCTGAAGTGCCAAACACTCCCAGGTCAAAGCATATCTCATTTTTCAAATAGGAACTCTTACGGCTTGTAATTTGCATGTATCTTTGGGGAAATCTGAATTACTAAATAGCCATAAAAAAGCTAAAAGATCTCTCTCTGTCTCTTCCTTATGAAACTCTCTGTGGTAACTCCTGAACCACTGACTCATTTGTGAATCTTCTCTGGTACCTATCAGTAAATAGAAGCTGAGCAGACACCCACAGACTGAAGTACAAGAGTAGTGCATCAAGAACACTTAAAAGGGGAAGTGCTGAACAGCCTCAGTAAGAGTTTCGGGTAAGCAGTGAAGGAACATGAGATGTGAAGAAACACATAGAAAGATGCATAGCACAGAACATCCCACCACTTCACCGATAGCTTTGAAATGCTCCATGCAAATGCAAGTGTGGAGAATTTTACTACTGGCTTAGAAGAAACATGATCAACCAATATGGGATGTCCAACCAAACCTGTGCAAGTATCATTTCCCAAGAAAAAAAAAAAAAAAAAAAAAAAAAAAAAAAAAAGAAAGAAGGAAAGAATGAAAGGAAAAAAAAAAATCAAAGAGGTTGGAAAAGTCTGAATTCTGACTTGGAGCTCAATTTCTCATAGTTTCAAGGGAGGAAAGAAATACAAGTTTTCAGCAAACCAGTTGCAAAGACACTCAGCTGAATAGCAGAGAAGCTCTTCTCCAGTGCCTACTGGCCCTGAGCTGACCCCAGGATGTTTGTCCCCACAGTCCAGCATCCAGAACACTAAGGTTTTCCCCTAACCAAGACGGGTTTTTCCCATTGGATTTAGCGTAGGTTGCACATGCCCCTGACAGTCCCTGGAACAGGAAGGTGAACTAGGGTCTTGAGCAGCACAGATCACGGAGTCCACCTTCTCCCAGTGCAGTGGGTTTGCCACAGCTTGCACAATGGGAAACCTTTCCGACAGGAAAGAGGAAGCCGGTGCCCCAGTGTGGCTCGGCACCGTGGGAGCCCTTATGGGAGAGGGACACTGAAGTTCAAGCTCAAGCTGTGAAGGAAGCCTGGCAAGGATTTGAACCCACATTTCCTGTATCCAGGGTGGGTATCCCATGCCTGTGTCTATTTCAGTGTTACTCCAAAGAGGGCACAGGAGCCTCCTTGGCAGAGAAAAATAATGTGGGGAAATCGGCACTTTCCTGAGGAAAAAAAAAAAAAATAATAAAGAAGACGAAGAAGAAGAAGAAGAATACCTATATATCTATACCAAAGTTGATGAATCAGCACTTCCCGAGTCGGAAAACGTCCTGGCGGCGCGGCCCCGCCAGCTTCCCCCCCGGGCAGCACCGGCAGCGCCCGGGGAGCGCTCCGTCCCGGGGGGCGGGCGCGCCTAGCCCGGGTCGCTCCCACGGGCTCAGCAGCACCAGCCCATGGCCACCCGCTCGGGTTTTTGCCTTCTCGCCCCCTCCCGGGATTTGCTGGCATCGCCGAGCACGGAGATGCTGCGCGCAGCCCCCGCGGAAGAGCCGGGAGCACCTTGGGACCACATGCGGGGAAAGGTTGTGGGGAGGTGGATCTGGTCCCGGTGGGCAGCCCCGAAATGCCGAGGGACCACCCTAACGCAACCTTGCTCCCAGGTGACCGGCAAGGCAAGGCAGGGGGACACGATTCCTGTCGCGGCGCGCCGACCCAGCGGGGCCGGCTCCTCTCTCAAAACAAAAAAAAAAAAAAAAAAAAAAAAAAAAGGATAGAGAGAGAGAAAAGAGAGTAAAAAGGAAAAGGAAAAACAACTCGGGAGAAAAAACAAAACAAAACAAAAAAAAAAAACTCGGGAAGGAAAAGCAGAGCTTTGCGCGGAACCATCCCGGCACAAGCAGCCTTGCGGGATGCAGGCGCGGCGAGCGGCTCCATCCCACCCGCGGTACGGCCCCGAGAGACGCCCCCCGACCCGGTCTGTGGGGTTTTTGGCTGAGGACACGGGCACCTTTTCCGCCCAACGGGCAGGACTGAGAGACTGACCCTCGGAAACAAAGCGGGCTGGAAAGGAGCCTGCCCTGCAGGCGAATCTTGTTTGCTTGCCGCGATGCACCGGCTCGGACACGGCTCGGGGGGGAGGCTGCTCCTCGGGTTGCTTTGGGATTTTGGGTGGGGGGGGGGGTCTCTCCAAACAGCCAGCATCTCCTCCGGGACCCTTCCCCGGGGTGGGGGGACAGGGATAGAGGCAGGTGCCCTCCGCCCCCCGCGGGGGACACGTCGCGGCGAGCCGGTGGCCGTCCGGAGAGGGGCGAGGAGGGGACAACGGGGGTCGTCGGAACCTTACCTGCGAGCAGGAGGGCGGCTGCCAGCAGCACGGTCCCTGAGAGCGGCTGGCGGGGCATGGTCTTGCCCGCGGCAACGCAGGGCTCTTCCCCTGCCCGCAGCGGCGAGGCGGAGGAGCCGGCTGGGCTCCGACGGGCTCTCCTCGGTGCCGGGCTCCTCCCGCGGTAGCGGAGATAACGGCGAGGCGAGGGATCAGCATCCAGCGGCCCCACAGCCCTCCCCGCCCGCCCCGGCCCGCGGAAAGGGAGTGTCCGCCCTGCTGCCAGCTTCACCTCCCGCGGACATCAATCCCCGGCCAGCCCCAGCCCTGCTGATTTATAACTTCTCCACCCCTCGCCGCGCACCCCCATCCCGCCCCTTCTCGCCCCCCCTCGCCCCCGCCCCACATCCTCCGCCGGCAGCACGCCCTCTCCCCGCCCGACGGCAGCCGCCAAGAGAGCTCCCCCAGGGTCTCCCCGCACCCCGAAGGGGGCTCGAAACCTCCCGGGGATCCGGGGTTGCCTTTCCTGTGAGCAAATGTAGCTGAGGATGTGCCAGGAACCTGCCCTGCCAGCGCCGGTGCTGGTTTTCTCTGCCCCTGGGACGTGCAGGTCTGAGCTGGGAAAGGAACTCTCCTCCCTGAGCCCTCGCCTCGTGTGGTCCCTATGGTATGTTTTTTTGTTTTGTTTTGTTTTGTTTTGTTTTGGGGGGGGGGGGAAGCCAAGGGGAGCCTGACAGCAAAACTCAAGCCCCATCTTCTCCCTCGTTCCCAGAGAAAGGCTAGGGGGTGAAAGGCAGGTCTTTGGCCTGAGCTATTTCACCCGTTCCTATACTTTTACAATATGAAGTAAGCCTCGAGAGCATCTGCAGGAGGCAGGTAGATGTGATCACCCCCAGTTTAAGGAGAAGGAAATGGAGGCACATGCAGCCAGACCAAAGTCATAGGAAGCTGGTGACAAGAGCCAGAAATAGAGCTCAGATCTCCTGTGTCCCACCAGACCATCCTGTGCAACAAAAAAGATGAGAAGTTGGTGTTGTTTTTAACTCGAGTGCTGTTTAACTTTCAAGTCTCAAGTCAGTGAGAATGCTTCCTGCATGCTTCTGTCTGACTCCCATTCACAAGTGACACCCTACGCTAAGAATTTGAGGCTGCATTTTCCAATCTTCCTGCTCCCAGCTGAGACCTTGAAAACAAAATAATGATGGATACCTTCCCCATCTGCTTGCACCATGGGGGAAAGAACCCAGAAGCTTCTTTCCCAAAGAGGATGACTCATAAGACATCACCTCCTCCAGAGGAGAGGACAGCAGCTGGGAAAACAGCCGACCAGAGAGGACAGACCAGGCAGAACTAGGACACTGGGCATCCTGACAGCTCAGACCCCCTAGGAGCAAGGGCTCCCTGTGGAAGAAGCTAAGGGAACTGTATGTCCCTGCCTTTGACCTACCCGGTGCTGAGTACGTGCTGAGTCTGAGATGATGCAGGCCCCATCACGAGCCCAGCAGCCATGCCACACCAGCTCCCCACCCTCTTCACACCTCCTACATCACAGCTGTGTTCAGTCACAGCCCTCCAAAGACCACAGCGCTTTGGCAAGGCGTACCTCCTTCCTTCTCCAGTGGATGTCATCAGCTCTTGACCCACCCAAGGAGCTGAGGAACGGAGAAGGCAAACCTGAAGATCTCCTCATAAACCCTTATCATGCTTCATATGCTAAAGCCAGGGAGAAAAGAATCATGCAGCCTGCAGGAAGGCTGGGAAGACCCCAATAGTGAGATACACGGATAAAAGAGGTGGCAGGCATTCCCATGAAGCAGAGTGAAAATACAGAGGGAAGCCTGTGCCTGGATGAAGGGAATCCCTAAACAAGCAGGCTGAAGCAGCTGGACAGTGCACGTGTGAAGGTGAAGGCAGTGTGGAACCCATTTGCCCTTATTTTTGTGTACCACAGGATAATGGCAACACCTAGTAGGGGGAGAACATATTCTGAAGAGCAGCTTCGGTGCTAGGGCCATACGGATCCCAGCCAGCCACAGATTTGTCCCAGGCAAATGTTCGTCCCGTGGGCAGTAGGATCTCTTCACACCCAGGACCTCAGGCCTAGGTGTGATGCTAGGAATTGGGTGGCTTATGTGTAGGACAATTTTTATCCTTGGGTGTTTTAGGGGCTGTTACACTTCCTTCAGCTGTGAAATGGGGTAAATTTCCTTTTCCTAGCATATGTTAAAAAGACATCACTAAAAACTCAAAAGGAAACCAGCCAAATTTAGCAGCTGAGAGTGAGCCCCCTTTGAAATATATCAGGCAAAATTCTTTGCTGTTCATCTGCTCAGCCTACAGCACTCCAGAAGCTGCGACAGACAGGGAAGGAGCAGCCTTCACAGCAGACAACATCAGCTTGTCATGCTTCCTCGCAGCCCTTGTATTGTGGATGAATTTTGCCCTGCTTGGGAGGAGGATGGCTTCTGCTGAGCCTTTTGCTTGAACGGCCCCTACATCTGGCACCGGGATGGTTGAGTTGTCGAGCACCAACTCCCTGGCATGCACCCCTCACCCCTCCCTGGCTAGCAAGAGACACTGGCAGAGCACAGAAAGTGAGCAATGAGAAATTTGATTGAAAAGACGAGTAATCAGGGCATTCATCTGGAAAAGGGTCAAACCCAGCTCCTAGGGCAGACTGTAAAGGAACACAGGCACCACCCGGAGCACACAGGACCTCTCATAGCTGAGCGCTTAACCAGCACATTCCCTCTCGCCTGTTCTCTGCCAGTCTTTATGACTCTTGTATGTCTGGTCTCAAGAGCTAGGTGGGGTGGAGAGTCCTCTCAACCCGGATATGACTTAGCCAAGTCACTAGGACACATCCTGAGGCTGTGGATTCTGCTCCCCGTTGGAAGCAGGACACTTGGAACATCCTGAGTTGAGGCTTTAGCCAAGTCTCTTGGGAGGAATCTTGTGGACAGTTCCCGCGGACCTGGCAGAAAATAAAGAGCCTGGAAAATCCCACTCACACCAGTAGCTGATACCCTCCCAACTCGACCTGACTCTTTCCAGTCATGGAAGCAATTTTTTATTTGCACTGGTGCTAAGAATAGTTCCCAATGGCACCAGGTCCTATGTTCAGAGCATTACACAAAAGGTTGCCCCAGCACCTGTGCAGCAGGTGCCTGCCCTCAGAAGAAGACTTCGTGGGCTGGAGATGCAGCTGGGAGACCTAATGATTTCTGTGTGATCGCTGCACTCACAGCAGAGAGGTAGAGGCCTCGCAGGAGCAGACTACACTGTCTCAGAGATGTTCCCCAGCTCTAGCTGTTGGAAGAGAGGGAAGGATGTCAAAGCAGAGCAGATTGGATCTCCCTCTGCAGGTCTTCCACGGAATCTGCAGCTGTCAAATGACTTCTTTTCACAGAAAGCATGCTCCCGGGACTGAAAATTGAAGCAAAGTGATATTTCAGTAGATCACCTGAAAACATTAACATTTTCCAGAACCAGCAGGCAAGGACCCAAAGCTCCCTGCCCACCGGTGGGATCCCCATCCTTTCCCATGCTGTAGTGCCCTGTACCTCAGCTCCCCTGGCAAAACAGCTTCTGCAGCTCAATTGAAAAAAGATTTTCTTGAAATAATCCAGATTAGAACTTGGATTATAATGTGTAGGGCCACTTATAACCCATGTCATTTCATGGACACAGTTTACAGCACACCCATGCTAAGAGAAACACAGTGAAATGCAGCAGGTGGGCGAATACTGGAGCTTTTTACAGTGATCTACTGGGAGACTACAAACCGGAGAAAGATCCCAGGTGAAAAGAACTGGGCATACTCCTCCCAGAACCTTTCTCCTTCTTTCATTTCCTCCCTCTTTTCAATGTGGTGCTTTCAGCCTGCAGTATTTTAATGTCCTCTAGCTCCATCTCCCTATGGCAGGCACTGTTGAAACAAGTCAATCATTGTCATCATCATTATAATTCTAGCTGCTGTTATCCAGATCAACCATGGATGAAGAAGAGGTGCCCACTACATGCAAAGTTGCATTTAAACCAGAGCAAGGTTCCTTATTTTTCTCTAATACCATGGGAAGAGAAAGCTGACAGCCCTTTTCCCTGCATCACAGTTTTAATGTAACAGCTACTTGCTCAACAGGCCTGTGCTTGGTAGGTGTATGTGTAGACACCAACTGCAACCATGGTTGGGCTTTCCCAGCATCTTTGCTCCATATCTGGTTAGGGTGTGTGGCCAGGTCAGCAGAAAGCTGCAAGAAAGGATTAGTGCTTGCAGGACAAGCTCATGGCACCGCTGCCCAGCAGGGTATGACAGCTCAGAGCGCGGGTTGTGTCACCTCTTCATCCATCCTTCTCTCCTGCATCAAAGCAAGGTCTAATTTTAATGGCAGGAAAAACGGGCAGCTGTCTAACCACAGTGAGAAAGGAGAGCCAACAGCAGATCATAATACATTGCTGCTCTTTTTTTTTTATTTTTATTTTTATTACAATCAGTCAACTGGCACGAGCAATTAATCAGAGGTGTTAGTGGTGGTTAGAAAGATAATTAGTAAGACCTCCAGCAATCCCCCAGGATGTCCCATCATGGCCCAGAGGGTACCCACATCAAGGTTTGTTGGCTGAGTTTAGGAATTTAGCTGGCAAAGTCAGACCTGTTGCTGATAACAGCTGTTGTGGAGACAGCTAGAGGCGAGGGGCTGCCCCTCTGGTCCTTGGGGGATGCTTTTGAACAGAGGCTGTGACATCAGTCCCTGCTTGTGCTGCATGGCTGCCGTGCAGCAGCAGCTGAGCCTGGTCACGTACCTACTTGATTTTGACTCTCTGCGTTCCCCCGCCTCTCGGGTCCACACGGCAGGATGCCAGCGATTTCGTCCCCCTCATTGAAAGCAAACTCCATTACAATATATGTTTTCTTTCAAAATACTACACAATTGATTTTATATGTGTATTCAGCAATATTTGGCTAAACAGGAAAAAAAAAAAATTTTTTTTTGTGGAACGAGATTTATATTCCTTGAAAAAAAAAAAAGCAAGCACAATAGAAGAATGCCAGTAAGCATTTCCACTACATGTACACGTACACGGTCCAGACCCCCCCTGCAGGCAGACACACCTGCATCAATATGGGGGTGACCTACTTTGGGACTGGCTGGGGCAGTGGTGGGGATGTAGTGTTGTCTGTCCAGACTCCTCAAATCCAGTCACCAACCATTGCTTCTTCCCTTTATCTGGGAAGATATATATATATATATATGCCTTTCCTGAAGCCATCACTACGTGAACATACCAGGCGAAGTGTTTAGAAAGAGGCAAGACCACATGAAAGGAGCAATTGCATCTCGTCCATGTGGAACTTGGCCAGGGTCACTGCATTTCAGTGGGAAAGACAACCAGAAGGTCAGCAAAAGAACCACAAAACCAAACCAAAACATGTCAAAAAGGGAAAACTACCCAAGAAAACATTGGGCCATGAAAAGAAAACCAGCCTTACAATGAAGAGCTCTTTTCCTCTTACCACCCCAAACTCTCGCCCCTAGAGGCTGCATTTCCCTCCCCATAACATAAACCAGGCCTCCGAGCCAGGAGCCCATGTAGCTGCTGCTTGCAGAGAAGCTGGTGACTCAGGGATGTGCATGAATGCCTATGTCCTGATTATTTTGGAACAAGTCGGATACAGAATGTGAAAAAAAGCAAACAGCTCTCCGACCGCAGAACCGATGTTCACAGGAGCATCCTGGGAGCCATACTGGGAAATGTGGGATACAGGCAGGGCTGTCACGGTCCTGCAGCACTGGCACAAAGCATGTGGTTGTCCCACATGTCCCAAATAGCAGGGCTGGTGGGATCCTTGCTCCACATGCTAGTTCACTTACACACCTGCAAAAAGAGCTGCAGGAGGGATGATTGAGGATGCAAGTTTGGAGCTCTGGTGACATCCAACTAAACTCAATCAGCAGTGATGTCCATATGACAGGCAGGAAGAAAGAAGGAAAGGAAGGGAGGGAGGGAGGAAGGGAGGAAGAGAGAGAGAGAGAGACAGAAAGAAAGAAAGAAAGAAAGAAAGAAAGAAAGAAAGAAAGAAAGA
>CM021765.1:183453355-183508391 GCA_011076525.1 Nettapus auritus | reverse complement strand
AGAAAGAAAGAAAGAAAGAAAGAAAGAAAGAAAGAAAGAAAGAAAGAAAGAAAGAAAGAAAGAAAGAAAGAAAGAAAGAAAGAAAGAGGAAAACAAGAGGGTCTGCTGCAGTGTTTGCCCAGAACCATGCTGTCTCCAAGTGCAAGCAGCAAGGAGCAAGGATGATACTTTGCAGGGGAAGGCTAACAACAGCTGCACCAGCCTTGGGGAATTAAAGGAGCTTCCATTGTCATGCTCAGAGAATTGTCTTTTTCATTCTCCAGACATAACAGAGATTTTAGGACAACTGTTTCAATACAGCTCTTTTCTATGATGGTTTCCTTGAAAGTAATTTAAAAATGTAGAGGGTAAAACAACTAAAACAACAAAAAAATAAATAAATGAAATTGGCTGATAGG
Organism: Nettapus auritus; assembly: GCA_011076525.1. Lineage (NCBI taxonomy): Eukaryota > Metazoa > Chordata > Aves > Anseriformes > Anatidae > Nettapus > Nettapus auritus. The sequence continues at coordinate 183,507,993 of CM021765.1, read as the reverse complement.
AAAACTTTAAAGCTCGCTTAACCTTCAGTTCAACGAGATACTTGTGGTGATGAGGGAGGTTATTACCTGGGTGATGCACGCTATGAAATTAGCATCTTCGGCTCCTTCGGCACAGGAAAACCATAACTGACAGGTCAGCACAAGGTGGGGGCAGAAAAGGGCTGCCTGCTGACTCTGCAAGCCTCAGGGCTGCCCATCTGGAGCTGTGAATCCCCGCCTGCGAATGCTCCCTTGCCACCAGGTCTGGCGGGCAGGACCCAGTGTGGGTCTGGCAGGGAAAATGGTGCGTGTCTAAGCTAAGCTCGCAAGCACAGGGAGCTTATGGTGCAATATATGTGTGTCCTTACCTTTCAGTTACCGACTCACCTGAGGCTCAGGTTTAGATTGTTTGTGCAGGAAATAAGTCCAGCAGACTTAGAAGCTTTCGGTGGCACGACCTTTCCCGAGCTCCCCAGAGCCTGCATTCATTTCTCACCAGCCCAAGTTAGGGGCAGCCAGGGAAGGCCGAGAAGCCAGCAGCCAGCTGCACTCATCAAACCCACCCTCAAACATCGCATGGAAATGAAGAGCCCATCACTTGAAGGGTGGGTGCGCCACGGGATTCTCATAACACCATGGAATGTTCATACCACATCACACACACGGAGCTGAAACTCCCCCTAAATTCTGCACCTCCACAAGCCCTCCTATACATCTTTCCCCCCTCCATGCAAACCCTGACAGACCCTGTCGGCTCGGAAGAAGCCCTTTCCCTGCCCCATTACCACGCGTGGCCGGGGCGGAACGGGGAGGAGCGGGGCGGAGCAGGCAGCGGAGCCGGGCTCGGGTCTTCCCCTGCTCCGGGAGGATGCAGAAAGGAGGCAGTGCCTTTCCCCTTCCCGAGAGCCTGCGAGCCCAATTTCCCGGGGTGTGGACGATTCAGCAATAAAAAGAGAAACGCACGATCCAAGTTAATTTTCCACCCCCGAAAGGAAATGCTGCTTCCTGTATTATGCAAGGCCGGTGCCAACAGCACTGACACAGGAGTCTATTGTCCTGTTCACAAAGCCGTGGTGGGGAAGGACGCCTGAGAAAATAGTCCTTGTGCAACAGCAAGAAGCTTTTGATCTTTAGGGGAGGAAAAAAAAAAAAAGAGAGAGAGAGCTGGGGGCCGGGAGGGATGCTGCGGGCGGGCAGCGGGTACCGGCCCCATTCGGCCCTCGGGGATGCACCGAAATGCCTGCAGATGCCTCTCCTTTTCCATCACGCTGCTTCAACCCCGCTTCCGACGTGTGCGAGCCGGAACAAAGCCACCGGGGATGCGGAGCCTCTTCCTGCCTGCCCCCAAAGCTAAGTGCGGAGGGGACCCGCAGCCCCTCCAGCACCGGGACGGAGCTCACAGGGTCCCCCCGCTGCTGTCCGGGGTGTGCCGGTCCCCCCGCAGCCAGCCCCAGCCCGGGGACACCGTGGCCCCCTTCCTCCCGGGAGGAGCCTCGGTGCCAGGGCCAGCTGCAAAGCCCTAGCAGCTTCTTAGCAGGAAAAGATCAGTAACATCTGAAGAGGAGCCGCGTTGTTTGCAAAGGCACTTTGGGAGGCATGCTTTCCTGCCAGAGGCTTTAAAAATATAATGGCTTTCTTTCCCTTAAATAAGTAATACAGGCTGAAAGACTTTATTCCTGCTCTCCAAAGATCCATCAGTCCGAAGGAGGACATTTGGATCCTTGGGTATTTGGGTTCCTTCAGTGCTGCTGATGCTACCCCTTGCTGCTGATCCCTTGTTAAATAAATCCTGAAAAGTTAATCTTGCCTTAAAAGAGCTCTCAAAAGAAGAATTTGCATTCTTAAAATAGTTATTATAAATTTTCTTATTAATTCTTATCAAAGAAGAGTTCCTGCCTTTCCTAATAGGACAAAGAACCCATTTCCAAGGAAAGTCTATGCCCAGCAGGAGCAGCAGGCTCCTGCTCTGACCGTTTTGTGGCAGATCTGTCTGCAGGATGGAGTTGCTTTGCCCGACTCATTACAAGAAAATGCAAATCCTTTTCTTTAAATGTGTCTGTTTGCCATCAAAAAGAAAGCCTAATGTCCCTCTTCACACATGTAGATGGGCTGATATAATGGCATTTTAGGGAAAGTGGATATAGAGAGCCTTCAAGGATAATTATATAAAAGTGAATGGGATTTCTAGGGTCCAGGAACAGGGTTCATTAAAAAAAAAAAAAAAAAAAAAAAAAAAAAAAAGCTAAATTTCTTTCAGTTTTTGTGCCTGCTTTGCTGTGAAAGCAAAACAGAACAAAAACCGCAAGACAGAGTAGGTCACCTGGGTTTGCACCAGCTTGCAAGGTGCTGGCTGCTGAACACATCTGATTGGGGATGATGGTGAACATCACCACTGTCCCTCCAACACTTCAGCTGTCTTTACACACCCTTACCTCCCTCCACCAAGACCCAGGTTTGGGTCTGCTGTTTCTAGCACCATACCCTACTCCTGCCTATGGCCCTTAGCCCCCACGTAAACTTAACTTCTGCAGTTTTTAAGGCTGCCAGCACACCAGCTGCCTGAGAGCAGGCAGCAAAAGCTGTGCTCCTCCTGCCTGCGGTGCTGCCTCCCTTCCCCCAGCCCTCAGATGTGGGCAATTCGAGTTTATCTCCCACAGACTTCTGTTATCTAGAACGATCCCCAGAGGCACAATTCCTTAAAGGCATTGAAGTGCCTAACTCCCAACAGAATGAGGGATGGAGTTGTCTAAAGACCTCTGATAATCGACAGAGTTGCTCACGATTTTTGGAACAGAGAGCACGTAAGTGCCTATGGGCTGCCACGGGCAGGGTTTCCCTGGTTATTGCTGCTGCCGTTGCCGCTGCCGTCGTTCAGCATCTGTACCGTGGTGTACTCAAGCTGATCTCTGGGTATCAGACCATCTGCACTGAAACTGCTATCACCAAGCCAGGGAAAAAACACCCAGCCCTGCTCAGGTCCCAGTTGAGAATGGGCTGGAAATGGGAGAGATGCCCCCCTTGTGCCTGGCTGTGTCTTACGTGCCTGAACTCTTTGTGGTAAAATACGAAGTGTTCTTTTGAATTCAGAAACGTGGGAACCAGCTAGCCTCTGCTAGTCATCTCCAGCCTTACCCTGGATTCAGCCAGCAATGAAGTTAAGATGTCCATCATTTTGGTGAGATGGATGAGGCTTATTAAGAGAGGAAATAGGCACAGCCCTACGGGATAGGATATACCAAATGAGCACCTAAAAATAAACTCTTTGTTTTTCCTGTTCCATGAAAGCTATTGTTGAAGTTGCCACAGAAATATTTCATAACCATGAAACAACAACAACAACAACAAAAAAAAAACACACCCAGGAGGTAATCTCTCCTCTACCTGTGATTTCTTTGTACACTACAAACTACGTAAAAAATTCAGTGTGTTTGAAATGATCAATATATCTGGATGGGGAAAGATTTGTAACCGTTCACAATCAATATGACCCCCCCAAAAAGTCACCATTATTAACAGATCTAATCCAAACACTGTAGAACATGATCTAGCTGTAGTTGCCAGCTGTCTGCTTTGTGAGAGGTAAACTCATGCTAATATTGTAATTCTAGTGGTCCTGTACAGACGAAATGATGTGCCCAGTTAAACATGTCGTGAGTAATGGTGTCAGAAAATGAATTCTCTCGGTCAAGTCACCAAAAGTACTCCTTCAGACAGATATGTTATTCAATCCCTTTCAGTATATATCAGGCTCCAGTGTTAGAAATGCAGTTCTGTGACCACAGGAATGACGGAAACCTGGTTTCCTATGTAGCTTAATGTTTCAGCATTTGAGAAAGTGTGAGCTCTGTTCTATGCTTTTCCCATGGGCAAGCGTTCATACGGCATTTAAATGCCGAGGGACTCGCTGATGACTAATGGGGTATGAGTTCACACCAAAGCCTTTCCCTCCGTTGTTTCCCTTATGGTTTGCTGTCTTTACTTTACCTGGCCCTCATTTTGATGAAATCTGCAGAAATGTAATTAGCCTTAAAACCCATTCCTTTATATCAGCTTTAATTAAAACTGGAACACGTATTCCACAGTGCTTTTTTGGTGAGGTAGGAACCATGTGGGTACACACAGGTACTCACACAACTCCCATTTCTTTAGAAAACAGTGCTATATGCTTATATTTTCTGCTGTCCCTGTTCTTTCTAAACTGTATCAGAACCTTATTCTCCCACATTAGATAAATTACTCTTATTTCCAGCCTAAATGAATTAATTCCAAGATTACAGTTTTCTGTTTTTATGCTGACATTGCCTTTCTAATTTAAATACCATCTATTTACTGGTATTTATTCTTTTATAAATATTTATTTCATATGTAATTAGCTTTATTTTTATTATAATTGCCTTCTTTCATAGGACAGGATTGCTCTAGCAGATGCTCCCTACATCTATCCCAGTTTTAAATCATTTTTCTTGAGAATATAAAACCACCACACCTTTTCATGGAAATTTCATACTGATGCATTGTTACCATTCTGAGACACTGACTACATCCAGATTTTTTTGCTCTGTCATCGCCAGTGTGTGATTGCCAAACTTACAGTAGATATGCTTAAGGAATCAAAGCAGAACTCATTGAACCATCCTGCTTTCCTGTTGCATGGAGCTGTAACCATAGCTTGGCTCAGAGATTTTTGTGAGTTATTTTAAGTGTTATGTACAAAAATATTTCCCTTTGGAATGTGGTTTTATTGGAGATCTTCTACTCTCTCCATACAGAAATTTGTAATGCCAGATAAGGATCAAAAAGTTTTGTTTCACCTTGCTAAGGAAAGAGGTGGGAATTCTGCAGAAAAGAAGAGCAGAATATTGCAAGGTAAAACAAAATAAAACACAGAGTTGTATTAGGAGATAACACTCTAGAAATGTAGCTAATAGACTTTCCAACCATCAAAACTGCATATTGTTTAGAAGACAGTTGCACAACTGAAACAAAAAGGAAGATGTCTGTGAAACTCCACTCTATTCAAAACCAAATACATGGATCTAAAAGTGAATGTTTAGTTTTGTGACTCACAGGAAATATACCTGCTTGTTTTTCTGTCTCTCCTCCCACTGGAGGATCCTGAAGCTCTTTCAAAGAATCAACAGATGAAAATGTGCAACATTTCTGTGAGGAACATGCTTAGTTCTGAACCAGCCTGCTTCTCAGTGACTACATCCTGCTAACGGCATGGAAAGGCTTCCCCAGCCTCTCTATTCAGGATGGAGAGCTCCTTGAAGCTGAAAATAATGTGATGTGAAATATTTTTTTCCCCTGAAACCTGCTGAGGAACGGAATACTTCATGTTCCTTCAATAACCCCCACCATTCTGGTGGGCACGCAGGGCTCAGTTTGGTGCCAAACATAGGTGTCTAACCCCACCTCTAATAACCTGGGGCATGGGAGTCATTCGCCAAGGGATGGTGTGGGTCAAGGATAACCAGGTTCCTCAGGAGCCATGTCCAGAATTCACGAAGGATTCAATGTCTAGAGATCACTGGGGCCTCCACAACTCCACTACATCTCTGGATGCCGGTGCTTGGACAAGTGAATTGTCCCTCAGACCTCCTTATCGACATATCTCAGAAAGTTCCATCTTCTTTTCTTGCTCATGTTAGAGATAAGAAACTGCTGAGTTCTTTTGAAACTTGTTGTAATTTAATACCACTTAATACCTGATACTTCTAAGGAATTTACTTTCAAAGGCATTTAGGCCTAGATTTAGACTAAGTCCTTGTTAACTGATGTTTTCTACTGTCTGCACACCTTTGAGGGCCTAGAGGGAGACAGCAGGAAATACAAGGCTCAGAGACCAAAGCGGGCTTTGGCTTGCCTGGCTCAAGGACTTAGTGTCATTAACCTTAGAACTGGAAATGCCAAGGAGATGAATGAGTTCCAGTGACTGAAAAGAGCCAGCTTGGATCTGGAAACACTGCAGATATGTTTGATTGAAGCTGTTTCTGAGCTAAGACTCCCTACTGTAAACTGCTGCATGAACTGTGCCTGGCCTCAAGGAGGATCTACCTTCTAGGCTCTGGAGTTTGGCGGAGATGGGATTTTTGCATTCTCTCAGTATTTTCCCCTAAGAAAAGGTGGGACAGCACTTAAGTTGGAAGGACTTTAGGTTGCATTACTTCAGCAACCAAGTCATGTCAAAGGTGGTGAATGTAGCTGTTTCATTGTCAACTAGTGACATTCTTCCTGGAAGGTATGAAAACTGAAATTCTTTCTGAACTTTTTTCCTTCATGAGAGAATGAGTTTAAAATCTGGCTTTGGCTCTCCCCTCTCTTTCGCAGTGATGAAGAACCTTCTTTTGTCAGTTTACTACACCATCTTGCCAGCACCATCAAGACCTTCCAGCAATGTCTTTTTAGTAGAATACACTTTCTCATAGTGAAGTCAGCATCAATACAAAACAGGAGTGGAAAGTAATTGATATTGATTTTTACTCCTGCTGAAATCTAAATTGGATGTAACTTCTAATCCCATAATCTTGACATAAACCACTGACAAAGTTCATCAATATAATGGCATAACACAACACCTAAGATATTCCCAAATGTATTGGTATGGAGGTTGCCTAAACATCATCTTCATCATCTTTACACCTATGAACTGAAAGAGGAGTTTCTCCTATTTTTTTTTCTTTCCCATTTAACACTCTGTTTAAGGGTTGTCATTTTTTTGATAATGCAAAGAATACCCATCCTTTTAGAAGAAAAGAAAATCTAAAGAGAATTTCTTGGAGAGTTGTTACATTTTTTTTCCACTTCAGTGAAAAGTAGGCTGAAATGTTTTTCTGTTTATTTTCCCCTGATTCACTTGGCTTCCCTGCTTGAGCAGAGAATGTGTGTGTGTGTGTGTTCTTCTGGCTGAAATATGGAAATTAAAATTATTCTGTGGTTTACTGTTTCCAGAATCAAAATTAACTCACAGGCAGTAGCTTGAGGAATTGTGGCTGAAGAACTGATCTTCCTTATTTTGAAATTCAGTCTGTGCTTCCCTTATTTGTCATACGTTGTTTCCCTTATTCTGCTTTGGATAATATTGCAGAAAGCTCATCTGTCTCTGAACAGAACATATCACACACTCAGATGCCACAGTCACTTTGGTCACCTTTCTTTGTCATTGTGTTTACAACTTCCTTTTATTTAATAGAACAGAGACTTAATGATGTTTCCTCATCACTGCCATCCAAACTTTTAAGTGTTTCCCCATGTTAATCTTCACATGCACCATTCTTCTGAAAAAATAAAAATAAAAAAAGTTGGCATCTTTCACTTCAGTTGTGAAGGGAAATGTTACAGCGTCTAGTACGGTGTTTCATTTTCAGTTGGCATTCTTTAAGAGTGTTCCTCCCGCAGTCTCTCTCTCTCTCTCCTGTTTCCAAGGACTTGTTTAGTATGGATTTGCAAGCCAGGAGACTGCAGATTTGGCAGAACGTTTTCATTTTCTCTCTTTCATAAGTTACTTACTTGGTTACATTTTCATTATATTATTTCATCTTTTTTTTTTTTTTTTTTTTTTTTTTTTTGTGCTTTGCTATTGTTTTTTTTTGTTGTTGCTGTTGTTTTTTTTTATTTATTTATTTTGTTTCATACAGACTTTTAAGTGCTTCTTTACCCAAAAGGGATGATGCTTCCTTCCTTTGGTTTTCCTTATTTTGCACTGTTCTTAGTTGTCTAGACTTAAAATGTACTTACCTAAAAACTATGCATGGTTATTGTGGGGTCAAACCTATCAGTGTCAGCTGAAAGACACCTGGCTTTTTTTTTTTTTTTTTTTTTTTTAAGAAATAGAGGGACAAGAAAAATAAATATCCATGTAATAAAAAATGTCTGTCATACACCAGAATATAGAGCCCACACCTTCTAGATAAAGTATCATAAGTACACATTTATCTTTTCCTCAGTCTCTCTTTCAAATTGCTACAATTACAGAAGAAAAATGTCCAGGTCATAAATCATTTCACCCTTTTAAATGTTAATGATTTAAATCTTTAAAATTTTAAATAGCTTTACAAACCACTTCCTCGAAGCTATGCCACAGCCACTGCTCCCGAACATAGCAATACATCATTTTATGCTTTTCTGTGTGGTGTTTTCAGCTACAAATTAAAAAAGAAAACATGAAGTATGCTGGCAAACAGTAGTAGCCCTGGGCACAGAGACATAAAAACAATAGTAACATGATTGCTATGGAAATGGAAGTAGTCATTAAATAATCACCGGGAGAGAAAGATAAGACTAGCATCAGAGTCAAAGAACAGGAGAGAAACTAATGCCACAGAAACAGGAAAGATGTAAAAAATAGTCCCATAAAAATCAACTGAAAATACTCTTTAAATGATTTAATGGTTAATAGTGGGCAGATGAACCAATCTTTTGTCAGTATACTTTTTTCTTGAGAACTATGGAAAATATACCTTAAAATCTACTTCTGGTCAGATAGCTGGAAATTCCTAGAGACAACTAAGCAATAATTCATATTTTCCTCTTCCAAATCACAGAATTTCATTTAGCCAAAAACAGTTTAATAATGTACTTCTGAGAACTGTAAGCAGAATGTGCAGAACACACATTACAAAAAAGCAGATTTAGACAAATATCCAAATGTATACAAACATAATTTATTTAAATATCTGCTTACCCACATTCATTTGTACTTATTTTTCTTCTTCTTCTTTTTTTTTTTTTTTTTTTTTGAAGAAAAAGTCTAAAAACAAAAGCTATTTATCCTTTTTCTAGCCAAGAAAGACTGGAGATACCCACAGACCCATGCTGCTGTTGAGCCACCTTCCCTAAAATAGCACAAGCTTCTTATTCAACAAGATTTTATTCACCTGGCCAGATTCTTGAAAGACATTACCCACCTCTGTTGCCTTGTATCTAAAACAATTTATAGCAAACCTAGATTTTGGTAAATACAGAAACTAGTAATAAAAAATCAGAAACTCACATGCCTCTCCTGTTCTTCTGGCAGTGTATCACTGCTAAAGGACCCATAAAGACTAGAACAGAGCTTGACATTTTTAAATGTGTTTAAAAGCTGGGAGGAAATTGACTTCTTTTGGGGTTAATTTCAATAATAGTAGTATTGATCTGAGGTTTCTTCAGCTTTAAGTTTACTTTAGCTTAATTTCTGAATTGTAAAGGTGAAGAGCTTAACAATATAGAGTTTCAAATAATGCAGTGCTCTTTCTGAGTAATACCAAGTAAGTTATATTACTGTTGTCAAAGACGCTTCTGCAATATTTTAAAGTAATTTCATACTTGTCTGTATTTCACCCTCACAGGGCCTTCTTCCAGCTCTGTGCATTCTGCCAAATGCAGGTAATATTTCAGGAAAAATATTAAACATATCCTAATTCAGACACAACCACCACAGATTTAGATTAAGTACGTGTCTGTGCCTCCCTAATCAGCATTACAGTGCTGGAAGTGCATTCTACATCACTACTACATCTACCTTGCCAAGATCTCCACTGAGCCAGATCTGTCACCCTTGAGTAGATCCAGCTCATGCTGCCAACAGGAACACCCAGGTGGCTGTGTGAGTCCATCTGATGCACAGTTCTTTCACAATGTCCTCCATGATGTGGAAGTAGCAGAAGAGGTCAGCATCAATTTTGACGACTCTGTGCTCTGTAATCAACAGATGCACTGCCTTTCCTTTTCTCTGTTGTGTGCTTATATGTTTTAATAACCTAACTGACTGATGTATTAGCTGTGCTTTTTGTTTGTTTATTTGTTTTTAATCTGGTTTATCTCCACTTCTCCCTCCTCCCTCCCCCTAATTAATCAAATGTTGTCTAGAGCAATAGATCACCAATGGATTTTCCTTTGGGCCCATGAAATTCAGTGGAGAATCTGCAAGAACCTGCAAACAATAGAAGTGCCTTTATAGAGAAGGAAACAATCATCAAATGATGGGATTCTGGACTCTTGTAGGATCTTGGCAATGATAAAGCTGTTTTATGTCAAATGCTCAGTCAAGAAAAAAATAAATACCTTAAAACTTGCTGTCAGAAATGTTATAGAAATAGATCTGAAAACACCTTCTAAAGGAGATCAATGTCATTATTGAGCTTCCTATGCTGCAAAAGTAAAGAAGACAGGAAGAAGGCTAAACTGAAGTCATCACGAGGTTTGCCTCCTGTACAAGAGAGAGAAAACACTGCTAATGCAGTGATTATGGTCAGTATAATAAACGTACCTGGACCATAAGAAAAGTAAGATTCCAAATCCAAACCTCACCTTGGATACTGGGAGAACACAGAGAAAAGTGACATCTTGGCACACAGTGTTAATGTGGTGAGGGAATGGATGCACCCATTAGAGCCAAAACTTCCACAAGTGAAGTAGTGGTGTTGGATGCTCCTAACTAGAGTGCCCAACCAGAAGTATATTAAATGGACCTGATCTTCAGAAAGTAACGGGTTCTGAAATACAAGATTTATGGAGACCGTCATGTAAGCTGCCTACAAAATTAGGCAATAAAACTATCTCTGGCAATCTCTAAACACTGTAGTTACTTCATAACTTGTTGAGGAGCAGCAGCAGGGGAGACAGAGATGGCAGTAATGTCAGGAGATAAGACTGCAATAGTGGAAAAGGGTAGTCCCTGACTGTAAAACAGATATATTGGTGTCAGCCAGGAAACAGTTGAGCTAATGAGGAAGAAACTTAAGCAGAAGCATAAAACCTCCTCTGTGGCAGCCCACACAGTGACTGTAGAATCACCCTTTCTATTCCTGCCAGCAAAAGCAGTAAGCTCTTCACCTTAGACTTTCCGGCAATTAACAAAATAAAACAAATCAAACCAAAATAAAAGTAGAATGGAATGGAAAGAAATGGAGTGCACAGGTTTATCAGGGGACCCCAGAGGGTTTTGTTTCCCTGGCTAGCACTGTCTGGTACACTGTAAGAACACTGTAAGATGTGATATTTTATCCTGTAACATGGCTGCAAAAGTTTGACATCCTTCCAACCCTTCTGAAACCCTCTTGTCATTTTGATAATACTTGTTCTCCTATATTGCTGGTCTAAGGGATAGCAGAAACATTTCCATCAGATGTAAAATGCAAGTTTGGGAGAGAAATTTGTAAAAATATTCTTAAGAAGTCCCAGTATCTCCTGCTTACCATTTTTGCGGTCAGAGTGACCATATTATTTATTATTCAGTACGGCTTCACTCCCTATTCCCCTTCCTTTAGATAACATAACTCACTGTACATCGTGTAGCTGACTATTTTTATTTTACCTTTCTGCATGCTCTCTAATACACATAAAATTGTGTGGCATCTCTGTAAACACTGTGGAAGACCTTTAGTGAGCCTCTCTTTGCATTCCTTTTCTCATTGAAATCCACCCAAATGAAGCCGACTGGAGCAGCACTGCAAGAGGCAGGTAGCAACACAAGACTTCCATTGAACTTCTTATTTTCTAAAATAAGACAAAAATCTACTTTGTAGCCTGAACTAAAGGATTAATAGAGTTCTATATTACTTTTTCTGCTTGTGCCCCCTTATCTTGTGACAAAGACTTGCAAGAAGAGACACAGGCTAAGAAGTTCATACTGATAATCTTGTCTAAGCATGAAAACATTTCCTTAATTTGAAAGGTGCTAAGAATTGGCATTGTTAAATGAAATTAATGGGAGGTGCAAATGTTCTGCATCCTTTGGAATAACAGGACACAGTTATCCCCTTGGTTGTCTGGTTTTAGATATCTACAGTTGAGGCAGTTTTAGACAGTATATCTTGCAGGGTCAGAACTCAAAGAAGGTAAGCCAAAAGGAAGTGGCAGCTGAAGTAAGAGGTAGGATATAGCCTCAGAATAAAAAGGATCAGTGCAGCATATTTTTAGATGCTTGGGAATGAGGCCCAAAAAGAATAAAACTGTGCAATCAAGGACACTGCTTCCCCTTCCAATCACACACACACTCTCTATATTGTATCTAATCACTCGCAGTTATGGAGTCATTTCCTTAGGAGTTCTAAGGGAACCCCATTAGGATTCCAAAATGTGTAAGCAACGCATTAATCTTATTCTATAGAAACCTACATCGGAAGTCCCTGATCAAAATTTTCAGCATTTAGAGCATGGTATCATTCTTCCAGTCCCTTCACAGTTTTCCATGTGGTATATTTTCCAAGGATATACATTACCCTAGAAGATAAAGAGAATATATATTAAGTTGGTCCTAAACTGACAATGAATCCTTGCATGAAATCATAGTCACATTAAGGAATATATTTAGAGACAAGTAGAAGGAATCTTGACTAATTTGTTGTTTCTGAGAAAAGGATTGTAGAAGGAAGAGTGGGTGGCTGAATAAGATCCCACAAAACATTCAGAATTTATGACATAAAGACAAATGCATTGAAAAGTGAAGTGAAAACTCAGTGTGTTATCACTGAGTCACACATTGAGAAGTACTTCTGTTGACACATAACATACAAAATACCAAAAGAATAGAGTATAATGCCAAGAAAGCCCTTACAGAAGCAGCAGAATGTAAGAGGCTTTAAAATCATTATGCATAAAGAGTAAAATCATGTAACAACCACACAATCTGGTACTTATGCTGTCATAAGGACAGTTAGAACCAAAAATACAAAAACATTTAGAAGCAATCACTTGTGGACGGAAGCAAAGCAACCATATATTTGTATTTTTTATTAGTATTAATACTCAAAATTCCACCTTGTTTGAAAAAATCAGTACAATTTTAAATGGCTGCCCTCTGAATGTCTGATAAGGCCAACTAGACATATGCTACAACACAGGCATTTCAGCATATATATATATATATATGGAGACATAATGATTGTTATTTTATTTTAAAAGTTCCTGCTCCCTAGGGCACAATTAACAGGCAATAAATTCCTACATGCTACTGAAGTTTAGAGATTAGTGTTTGCCAGTCAGAGCATGGAAAAACATTTACACTTAATAAAATAAAGCTGATTAGCTGTTTAAATAATAGGAAATGTCAATCAGGGACCACAAAAGGCTACGAACAATAACTCAACCCATCACCAGAAAATTAATATGCGTTTAAAGAAAAGTCAAATACTAAATATCTAAAAGAGCCTTAAGGGTCTGCCAAGTCATCCAAAAGAGAGGGATCTGTACATAAATGATGAAAACTGTGGAAGAAACTTGCTGGAGTATGTGACACTCAAGCCTGTGTAGTTCTCTTCCATTCAGTTTAGGAAAATATTTTACATACTAGACAGGAATTTGGAGCACAGTCCAGCTAATTAGGACATGTTTTGGCCTTGCCCAGTTGTAGGACTGCAGATGACATCAGAGGCTATGTCTGAACCACAGGGCAGACGCTCTTGGTGGTGTGCCCTCTACTTCCCTCTTCCAGCTACCCGCAGCGACCAGGAGACATATACCTCCCCACCACATGCAGCCCTGCACGTTCTTGCTAGGGAAATGAAGTCACAGAAGGAAGGTTAGATGGCTGTGAAGTCTTGCTCGAACATGAAGTCAGGATGCATGAATTCCTAGATGCAAAAATCAGAGAAGTCCAAGCCCCTCATTTAGATATATTGATCGGAAAATATGATTTAGGAGTGTATACAGTCACCTGGAAGACAGGTAGTGCAATGGTGGATGATAGCACTGGTGCAATACGCCACTCAAATGGACATGTGATTTCTCTGTGCTTTTGTGTTTCGAATCTCTGCCTCTTCCTGAGGAGACACAGAAGGGACAGATGCAGTCTTCCCTCCAGTGAACAGCCTGTTTGTTAGCAGTTCAGGATCAAAACCCAGATCCTAGCTGCTGCTAATGCTGAAATTTGTCCACTCAGGTATCTGCTTAGGTCTAAAAAGTACTTTCAATATTTTTTCTGTTATTTTTTAACATATGGAAGTATTCTCATTTCTCCTATTTTTTTCTCTCTAGCTTCAAATTTCAGAGGGGATGAAGCAATTGCCCAGCACCTATAAAGAGACTAAAAAGATACTAATAGCAAAGTTTCTGATGAATTTCACGGTTTGGTCTTCTACTGAGCACCTTCAATCTGACAAGCTTAATCTTTATCATTCAAAATAGAAACTATGACATGAAAACTTCTTTATTTTTTTTTTTTATTTTTTTTTTTTTATTTTTTTATTTTTCCTGGCATGAAACCCCAAATGTAAAATAAGGTAAAACAACAGTTACTTTTTCCTGGTGTATTTGTGTTTGCCACAATTTCACTGAGTACAACCCTCTCCCCAAAGCATTTAGCACCTGTCAAGACACTATTGTCTTACAAAAGCAAGACAGTTTTGCCCGGAGAACAATCCACTGTTCAGCTGAGACACTGGAAAATATGCATTAAAATAATGCATTGCGTTACATATTGACAAAACAGAATAAATCACCTAATACAGTTTTGAAACCAAACAGGGTTTGGAGCAAAAGTCCCAAGGCAGGTAGCATGTGCTGAATTTGTGGAATTTTCTCATACTAATTTCTTCTTGCCCATGGCAGGGATACAGTCCTTCAACAACAAAGAGAAATGATCTCTCATGGTTATGAATAAAAGCAGGACCTGCATAGTGTTTGTGATATTTGTACCATATTGTACACTCTGCAACAGTGAATGACAACCATGTGCTGCATTAGTAAGAGCATAGCCCATAGAAAGTTGTATTCCCCTCTGCTCAGCATTTATGAGATAAATCTGAATTGTGGTGTCCAGTTTGGGGATCTTCAGTACAAACACACAGATAAGTTAGAGAGCAGTACAAGAGGAATCAAAATTTTTATGGCATTGGAGAACATGGCATAGGAGGAGAGGGTGAGAGAACTGGATTCGCTCAGCTTGGACAACAGAAGGCTAAGAATGGATCTGATCTCTCTCTTCAGCTAATTAATGGGTGGTTACAGAAAACTGATTCTTCTTGGAGAGGCAAGTTGCAGCAACCATGGAAGCTCCTATTAGACATATGAAAAAAAAAATCTTCCCAATGAGGTGCTCAGGTAGAACAGGCTCCCCATCTTCAGAGATACTCAAGGCCATATGCAACGTAGTGCAATTGCAAAGTTGACTCCATTTTGAGTGGGGCAAGGGGTTTAGACCAGATGAGGTCTTTAAGACCCCTTCCAAGCTAAATTATTGTACTATTTACAACATTGTGACAAGGGCACAATTCAGGGAAGAACCTAAGCCACATGATGAAATCCAACTTAGTTTCAGTGGTATTTAACCATGTGTTTGAATCAGAATCAAGAAGTAAATACAGCTGCATGACATACAGAGATACATACAGAGATAAAGTTCCTATATATAGCTTCAAAAATTCAGGAAGAGGGGAAGGATATTCTGTCTAGTCTGCAAGGCTGAAGCCAAGGTCATTTTTAATTTCCAAAATTTCTTAAAATATATTTTGTGATTTGGGGTAAATAACTTATTATCACAATAAATCAGTTGCCAATCTATTAAGTAACAGGATAAATCCATTAATATTTAGATATTTGCGGATCCCTCAAATAATACTAAAATTACGTTCACTAGTGGAATCCAACAGGGCAAAGTATAGGATGCATTTCCTTAAGTCTTGAGTCATCCATCTCAGTGTAAGACAAGATGTTCCGCAAGAGTGCCATTAACAGCAAAGGTAGGGGGATTAGCTCTGGGGTCAGGCATCATGTATACATCTGCATTTGGTTAGAAGGATCTCACCCAGGAAGATATAATGTAAAACTGCTTCCTATGCCAGAAGCCTTCAGATGCAGCATTAATCAGAATGGAGTTGGAAGTGGGATGGATATACTATACTACATTGATAAAAACACATAAAATAAATAAATAAATAAATTTAAAAAAAAAATGAAAATCAAGATCAAGAAATAAACTTGGGCTAAATCTAAATAATGTTTGGGAAAAATACCTTTGGAATTGTCCTAAGACAAATACATTGACTGCTACATATACTGAGGAGATCTTTGCTTGTTCTTTAAACAGCACAAATCCCTTGCACTCTTAAATTTGCACTGCACTATTAGAATGCCAGGATCACCACAAAAATGAGATGACTTCTTCTGTATGCTTAGTAGAGACTTCATGCTATTTTTTTATACCTGGTGGTGTGTCCTGCACTTTCTATCATCCCACCTTGATTATTACTTCTCCACGTGTGGGGCAGTAAGCAAAACAACATAAGCAAGAGTGAACCTCTACCACAAGCTTGAGTTCAATAAAAGAAAAAAACACATATTGCCCAGCTACTTTATCACTGATAAAAAGCTATTGAGTTCTCTCAAAAGCAAACTGAATTTACCAACTTGTTATCTGCTGCCAAGTCTATCTTCCTAACCACATTTCTAGAAAGTCCCAGCTCAGCTCTCTCTTCTGATGACTTCCATTTGACATTCTTCCTGGAATCACAGTTCCTATTATCCCAACTTAATTTAATCAGCATAAAGATGATTCGCAAACATTCTACTGCAGTATTGCTTGCATTCTTATAAACATGTATCTCTGCCCCTAAATGCATCTTAATCTACACCTAGAGCATTTTAAATCCATGTCACACACTCAGCAATAACAAAAAAAGATTAAAAGTGGTAGGGCTGGTCTACAAACTTCACCTCTTGATATTTTGCTTATGCTTTGACTGTAAACATGTTACAGTAGAAAAGACCTTTTCATTCTCTCTACATACACCATCTTGCACAAGGCAATCATTTTCCAGTATTTGATTGCCTGCATATTTTACACTCATACAAATAATTAATACAATAATAATTAACACACTAAATAATTAATACACTAATACAAATAATTAATATCAATAAAATCTTAGTCATGTGTCTGTGTAACAGGGAAAACCTGCATGGGAAGGAAATGGCTTACAGTTTAAGAAACCAACAAAATCTACACATATAAGGATAAGTAAAATCTAGGAGACAAAATGATCAATGTTTGTTGTCATTGTTGGCAGATCTTAATGACTGGATGCAATTTAAAATAATTAAAACCACAACTGATTGGGTCTCAGGGAAGTCATAAGGTAGATTCAAGCAAATAAGAGCAGCGAATATGTCACTTTTTTGGGCTGATACAAGGCCTTGGGCAATCCCCTTGGAGTCTGATAGAGTCCACCAAGTGCACGTTTGAAGCGTGTGAGCTTCCTCACGCCACTGCCAGGTTTCCTCCTTAGGGTGTCTGAGAACAATGAGGAGAAGGGGGCAGAGGCAGCAGGGCAGCAGCCTTCAGCCTGGAGTACAGCTCGAGCCAGAGGCCTGTCAGCATTTCCACTCTTTCACACGCACCCGAATTTCAGACAGGGATTACATCATTTTGACCACTTTTCTCACATTAAAAAAAAAGTCAAAATTAGTCAAAACAAAAACAGCAACCATGTGTGCTCAGGGATGTGAGCGGAGAAATAAGGATAAACAAATCTGCTGTCTTGCATATCCTACCAGCAGTTTGTCTCAGCATGATCCTTAAAAACAGCAGGGTGCCCAGCCTCAGCTTTTATCAAATAACATTTATAGGGCACCCCACATTCCCTACCAGTGGACCACAAAGAATCAACAGGGAACTAATGGGCCGTCCTTTATTTTTGAAATGCTAGGGTCCAGCTTACTCAAAAAATACTATGATATGTTTTGTTTTATTTTGTTTTATTGCATGGGAGAGAAGGAATGAGAAGTGACCCATAGAAGCTTGCATATTAAAAATTAAGGTTTGTATTACATGCATATTTATGAAGAAAATTAATAAAATTGTGTGACAGCATAAAGACAAGTACCTTTCAAAATCACAGTTCTGCACCATACTGCTTGGATACATGAGGTTTTCTATAAAGCCAGTTTTGAAGAAATGTCCATTATTGAGTATAGGAAGAGGGACGCAGGCTCTAGTATGTCTAGACAGATGTGTCCAGGGGTGTTGTCCCTAGACAGCAGAGGATATATGGCCTTTAAAGAGGACAAAGATTGGCTTTGCTATAAAAGAACAAGCCACTTCCTGGAGAGGAAGATGCACTGATTTTTTAGGAAAATGCAGACACATTGTGAGCTCCAAGGAACAGTGATCTAGTGAGGAAGGAAGAGGCTGCGATGTGAGGACTAAACATCACCTACCTATAAACTTTGTAATTAAGGCTCACAGCCTGTTATAAATGAGTCTTTCTACAATCTTCACCTAGATGACAAGAAGCAAATACTTTATTTTATGTCTTTATTGTTTTCCTCTTCTGCTTCTCTCCTGCTTGATAAAAAGTCTTGTAAAACACACCTGTAATATGGATTTCGCTGCTAGAAAGGAGGAAAGCCAAGGCTGAATATGGATTCCAAAAGAAGCAAAGGGCTTTGCACTCAGGAAAAGAAAAAGAAAGTAACACTATAGAGATATCCTGATAATGATGTGGGATTTCCCAACAAAGTGCCATGACTCCATGCTCAGACACTGATTCCCTCAGTGTTTCAAGGAAAAACTGGCACTGTTACATTTACATAATTTGTACAGAAAACAGGAAATGTTTTCCCAAATTTTAACAACATATTTTGCAAAGTCAGCATCTTACGTTTTGGTACAGGAAAATTCTCAGAAAAAAAAAAAAAAAAAAAAAAGATGTGAGACGGAGACAATGGAAAACAGTTTTCTAGCTTTTATATTTTAGTAAGTGAGCATATCATATCCTCCCCTTGGCTATAAGACAGTTAAATTCTATAATGTCTTATTGTGAATAAGCACAGATACAGGTTCAGTGAGATCTCATCTGCAGCTCCAGCTGTGGATTTTAACTTATCAATAAGCTTACTAAGCTGAGTTTCTTTCTCCATTATTTTCCAGTTTATGAAAATATTTTAGGAATAGTATGAAGATTGATTCTGTGATATTTAACCTATAATCGTTTCATGGTTTATAGTTTTAAAATGCTAGGAAACGTGTGGGGAGAGGGAGCAAGTAGGGGTAAAACAGGCACAAAATCCTTTGAACTGAGAAATAATCCTGAAATCCACTCTTCTCTTTCTTATCTCCTACCATTCACCTCTTATTACATTCATATACACCAGACAGTAGTTAATAATAGATAAGTGTATCTAAGAATGAAGGACGAACACATAATTTCATGCTCCTTATCTCTGTAATCTTCATTCAGAGGAATTCTCTTCTACTTCTGGAATCTGGGGCAACTTCTCTGGAAACCACAGCGGTAATAAACTGCAGGGAACTCGGCAAGTTTATCAGTCCCCACAACATATGTGAATTGTAGCTGAAAGCAGTGCAGATGAAGATATCAACCAACAACAGATTTTTCCATAATATATGTCATCAGATTAAAGAAAGCATAAGCTCGCAGCACCTTCGGCATGAAAATAAGGATGAATAACTTCACAAGTCTTTAAGGAAAACTGCCAGAAAAAGCATGTGGAAATGTGGCATTAAAACAGAATATTCATGTATTGGCTTCTCATTTTCAGACTAGCAAGAAGCTATCTGGGGTTATTAACTAAATGAACCAGTCATCTCCTCATAGTGGGCTTTTGGGTGTATATCTCTAAGATGCAATTTTCAGTCTGTCTTCAACAACCACCTATTGAAAATGCAGGGGCACATGTTTTAGGCTGGATCTGCTTCAAGGAATTGCTTCAAGGAACAAACTAAACTTTCGTCAGGCAGAGCTAAATGGGGGTGATGTAAAATCTTAAAGTACCCCTGATGTCTGTAATCTTTTCTTGATTTAAAGGGCAAACAAATTCTGCTCTGTAGAGCTTTAGAAACATACTGGATATATTTTGTTTTAAGAATTGTGTGACTAACACTGGAATGGCACAGTTAATTGCCACTGTATGGTATCTGCATGTGAGGCCTGGTCTTTAGTCTTGCATTTATAAAAATGGGTGTGAAATGACAAAGAACATAAACATACCCAGAAATCTCTCCTCTACTGAGGGAGAGAGAAGTTGAAACATCTTGCCACCCATTCTCAGTGCTACTTCTCAGCACATAATGAAAATTAAGCTGTTTCTCTTGGACACAGAGCAGATCCCCATGTCACCTCATGACTTTAAAGAGAAAATTTTGATCTCCCACTGCAAATCAGTATTGCATTGAGAAGCTACAATACTGCACACCTTCTAGGGTAGAAACCTTATTTATGCTCTTTAGACAGAAGAATCCCAGAGGAGAAGAATCCAGACACTCTTCCTTCCTTTCTTTTTCAAAAGATTTTTTTTCATCTTTTCAGGATGGTCAGCATGATATTCTCAAACATAAGCCAAAACCTGTAGCTTTTACTACAATTCGATTTAGGAGGAAACTAGAGTCAAAATTAAATTTGAAAATATATATATATATATTAATAATAATCATAGTTTTAATGTAGATATAGTTGTTCAAGAGATCTGGTGTAGATCCAACTTCTGTCTAAAGCAGAGACCAAAAAATGAGCATTCTGTCTCACCTTTCAAGCAGAATAAGAAGGCAGAACATAGTAGTAGGACTGAATAGAAAATTTGAAGAAATCTGTAGAACTGGAAATGTCTAATTTCCAAGATGGCAGAAAAAAAAAAATAAAATAAAATAAAATAAAAGGTGAATAGGCAAAATGTAATCTAGGTAAACATACTCAAATACTCAAGAACAAGCACAGCAATCACAAATCTTACAATAAGGATGTTCAATAAATCATACAAGTCTGTTGACTACTGGTTCACCTAGGAGCAATATTTAACAAAGAGAGGGAAAGGATATTCTAGATAACAATAGAGTCAATAATCTGAACTACCTTGAAATGGGATGAATCATGATATATTGGAGTTCCTTGGGGAATGGTTTTAGGGCCACTCTTCTATAACATTTCCATAACTGGTGGTGCCACAAGAAGTAGAATCTGTTAATTATAGTTAATGGTTGCCAGAGAGTCAGGAGATCTCAAGCCAGAGGGAGGAACATAAGACCAATCACAAACAAATTACATTAGAATAATAGTAATGGAAGAGAATAAAACAAGGTCATTGACAAGAGGTTAAGAACAAGAA
Source organism: Nettapus auritus (assembly GCA_011076525.1). Classification (NCBI taxonomy): domain Eukaryota; kingdom Metazoa; phylum Chordata; class Aves; order Anseriformes; family Anatidae; genus Nettapus; species Nettapus auritus. The sequence goes on along the minus strand of CM021765.1, from coordinate 183,486,975 downwards.
TCTCCATCGCAAACTAGGAGTTTACCAATTAAAGATCTCAGGTGAAGGGAAAGTCTGACACTAGCCTATGAAACACCAGTCTGATGCAACTGTGAAAAAAAAAGCAAACGTGATCCTAAACTGTATAAAGAGAATTGCATTAATGAAGCTGAGTAGGCATTGATGTGACCTCATCTGAGGCACTGTACAAAATTCTGATTACTCATTTTCAAGATATGTAAAACTGGAGAATGTTCTGGGAAGGATTGCTGGGATTAGTAGGGGAACAGACAGCCTAGAGGTTTCATGTCCTCTTCGTGGAGGAAGAACCATGCAAGCTAAAAGCCAGTGTAGTCACAAGAGCAAATAGGTATAACCTGGCTGTAGAGGATTTCTGCCCAGACGTGAAATTTTTGTAACCAGAGCAATGAGGTTCCAGCACAACTTCCCAGAATAAGAACAGTAAGGGAAGTAGGAAGAGGAATGGGATCAAGTTAACTTAATATGGAAGTTTATTAACGTGTTACGAAAATAATTATATAACAAGGCTCTTTGTTACAGCATTGGACAGGACTCGATGAGCCAAGAGTAGCCCTTGAATCCAAATGTGATCCTATGTCAACCTCCCTTCCCCCCCCTGTCTCCCTTGAGCCTGTATATTACTTTGATCTGCCCACTCAGATCCTCCACCACAAAGGTATTCACACAAATTTACTCTCAGAGGAGGATATGACAGTCTCTCATGAAATGTCCACTGTATATGTTTCCCAAACCATTTCAGGACTGTTTGCCTCTTTGAATAAACGACTTGGGGTTTGTTTTTCCGGTAATCTTTTAAAACTTAAAAAAGTCCTTCCGAAGAAGAAACCACATGAGTTTTCTCAGTTCATTTGCATCTTCTTTGTTCCAGAAATCTAATTCTTTAAAATATTTGCTTTAAAATTTTATTTTATTTTATTTTATTTTACCTAGAAGGTCCTTCTGAATGCAATTCACCATCCTTCTTTACAAAACAGACCTCCAGATTTCTTTTGGAGCTGAAATAGAGAATATTCCTGGTGGTATTATCTTAATTTGCTTCCATTCTTTTTAGTTTTAGTTCAATATGTTAACTAAAAATACCTCTACAACACTGTAATGACATGCTTTAATACCTTAGCGTAAATAAACTTATATCAGCTATCTGCTGCAACATGCCCCATTCAATAAGTATAGGGCTGCAACTGTTTAAATTTATTGACAGTTTCTGTCACAAGCACTTTCTAATGATGCTATATAAACCGAATGGGAAATCTCATTGTAAAGCAAAGTTTCAGCAGCATATTTTTAGCATCTTTCAACCATAAGTCTGAGCATAGGAACATGATTTAAGCTGTTAGTACAACAAATACAACAACAACAAAAAAAAAGTAACTCATTTCATAAAACAGGTAGCTGTAGAGACTCAGAATGAAGAGATGCAATACAAAGAGCAAAAATAATGTTAAGCCCTTTGTGTGGAAAACCTACAGTAAGGAAGTATGAATAAAATCACCCATGGAAAATGTTTAATCATAGTTTCCAGCAAAAATGAACAAAAATAAAATTCACAGTACATATTTTTCTCCTTAGAAACAACTTATTAACCACCCTTCAAAATATAAAAGCTTTGAATTTACTAAAAGCTGTTTCTGAGGAAACAAAATAATTATTTCTCTGTACAAAACCAGCCTTGCCATTTTGCTCCCATCTTGACTCAGTGAATCAGTGGGATCACTGTATCTGCGTGAAACCCTCGGAAATTCAAGAAAACTCCCTGCAAGTGCCAGGCTCGGCGAACAGGCTGCTTACTGTAAGCTACTACTTCTGTTTATGTACATGCAATCAAACCATAGTTTTCTCCCTGAAATGAGTCATCAGATTAAGCCTGGCCAAAATTCAGGAGGCTCTAGACCCACTTCTGCTTTTGCTGGCTAAAAGTAGGCACTGTTGGCTCACATCCTGGGGAGTTCAACACATAATTACCTTTCATGATTAGCCTTAACTATTTCTAAGCCAGCCATCATCTATGTGACTAATTATAACATTCTTAAGAAGCACATTGTAGTTGGATCAGAAACTTTCGTCACACTGTTGTTTTATTTTTAACGTGACAGAAGAAGAAGATTGAGAAAATTTTCAGTTTACGGTTCCTTATGGTGAAAATAAATATTATTTTGAGTGATACATATATTTTTGCTGAAAAAATGTCTGTTTTCTGTGCTAGGTATTAGCTTTTCGCTTTGGTGGTTTCTGGCTCACGTACTGCTTTCAGCTGGAAGAGGAAATTAGGGTGACTTCTGATTATCTTGATGCTCAGTGGATATGGTTATGACTCAGAGCAGTCTCAGACTCCACACTTGCAGCTAGGCATTTTGGCAAACTCTTTTGGGATTTTTTTTTTTTTTTTTCCTGCACAGCAGCAGGAAAATGGGAAGTAATGTTCCATTCAATTCTTTCAGCTGTGACTACTATTAATTATTTTCAAGGCTTCCCTTAGGAAGACACTCTCACAGGAAACGTGTTCTTAGTCTCACCTATATGGACAGGGCAGTGGGGTTTCTGGCAGGCAAATCACGCCGGGCTGAGGGGGCAGACAAACGTCTTTCCATGAGGTCTCAGGAGAGACTTGGTTTTGGTGCCAAAATAGAGTTTACAGAGCAGTGATGTCCTGGTTACATGAATACTGGATAGATTAAACACTGGACTGGGGCTGAAGGCTTAATTTAAGATTAACAGTATCACAAGGAGGTAGCAGAGCTCACTGAAAATAGTTCATTCAGCCATTAATAGTGGCATTTCACCTGCTACTGCCCTTGTAGCTTCAGCTGTTTCATACCTTGCTTTTTCCCTTTTGACCCTATTTTTTCATAATTCTTATGGCATTGCGAATAAAAGGGAAAACTACTTAAAATATGCCACAAGCACCTGGCTGCCGGCTAGACTGAGCTGGCAAGCAAGGAGAGGGAAGGGTAAGGCAGGGCCAGGGACTTCGGCTCCGGAGCATCCTCTAGCGACTGGCTCTGCCCCTTGCAGCCTCCTCCTGCTTTTTTGGCTCCACATCACCAGCACAGAAAAAGAGAAGCCTGGATTTCTCCGAGTTTCAACAAGGGATTACTCCAAATAAAGAAGAAGGAGAACAGATGCCAAACCTGGACTTAAAGGAGCATCGACGAGCTACAAAATAAGCCGCCACTTCAAGACAACGAGGACCTCTTTCCAAGAACTTAACTTGGATTAAAAACAGGTAGCCCCTGACTGATCTACCAAAACGGGAACTAAAGACACTTCTAAAGATACACTTTATCTTTTCATTTAAAATTAGTTAGGATTTACACATCGAATAAGGAAACAGAGGTTGTTGGCATCATTTTCCTGCTAGATCCCAGAGCACATTAACAAAGTTAACTTTTCATTGAGAGATAACAATGAACTTTTTGGTCGTATATTGGACTGCTTGCTGCATGTGAGTGATGAGGATGGATGGGTAAGTTTTAACTCAAGAAAATCCCGCAAGCTGTAGAGTTTGCTGGTAAACAAACAGGAAAAAATCATCTGCTTTGGCAATATGTGAGATTTTTTTTTTTTTTTTTTTTTTTCCCTGCAACAGTAACTTTTTTTCTAAATACTTTCACCAGCTTCAGGAAAGGGTGGGTTAGAGTCAGGGGTTTCCTGAGCCTTTTCAGAACATGGTTTTAACGTAGCCGTGTGTTCAGAAGAGCCCCTAGAGAGTCTTGTTTTGGAACACTCTGACGCCTACACATTATTATCTTTGCTACGTTTTGCAGTTTTGTGTGAAATTTATTTTTAATCTTTAACAAAACATGTCCCTGTTTATCTTAATTCAGAAAAGGTTTAATAATTTAAAACAAAATAATTTTTTAAATAATTAGATTTACAATGAATGACAAAACATAAAAGTATAAAGCAAGTTAACAAGAATGGACTTCTTAAAGATCAAAGAAAATGTGTTTATTTGATTTGATTAAAAACAAATAAAAAGTACTTTCACTTTAACAGGTTATAGCTGGCTGTTGACAGAAACCAGGGAAAGAGTTTCCCAGAACCACAGGATAAAGGTTTTCTGCTGGTAGAGGTTCACGTACTCAGAAAAGCTTGCCCACTGATACGTCAAAAGAATTATATTTTGAAAAGAGACAAAGCTGCATCAATATTAAAGGTTATGGATAAAAGGCACGTTTCCTTGGACAACATACTGCTTTTGCTCTTACTAAGTAGGACTGATGGTGTACATAAATGGGTATTTCTGTATCTTCCATACCTTCAATTTAAAAAAATAAATAAATAAAAAATAAAATAAAAATAAAAATAAAAATAAAAGCTCTGGGAATGGGAGAGGTAAAAAGTACCATTTAATTTACTGGAGGGGCAGGATATATTAGCTCAAAAATTTCTGTAACATGGCAGTAGATTTCCCAGGGAAGAGTGTAAGAGCTGGCTTTCACAGGTCTGGGCAGAAGCTTGGATGTTCCAGGCTTTGTCCAGTTGGCCACGTTGTACCTCTGTCATCACAAGTTTCCAATCCACCTGGAAGGTCTCTTCCCCTGTGGTTCAATGTAACTGTATAGACCTCGCATGAAACGATGCCATGCTGGGATCCAGGCAGGACATAGCTAAGTAATTGAAATAGGAATTTACCCTAATTCAGACTGTCCAAAACCTACTTAATGAGGTTTTATGGTTGTTAATACCAATTTAACTGCTAAAAGAGCATTTGAAGCAAAGCATGCTTTTTTTTTTTTTTTTTTTTTTTTTTTTTAAAAAAAAAAAAAAAAGGAGTAGATATTTTCCCCATTTCTAAAAGATAGAACGATTCATGGTCTACTATATCTCTTGAAACCTTAGGGAAGTTCCCCAGCTAAACCAAAGAGACCATATTTGACATTCCAAAAATGTTGAGGTAAAAAACATGCAGAAAAGAATTTAAAACATTCACACATTTCAGACCTTCCCTATGAAAAATGTTGGGAAAAAATGTTCTTAAAAAAAAATAAGAATTTTCAGGTTATCTTTAAAAGCAGCATATGGAGTTCACCACCTCAACTTTGCAAAAATAGTAATTTTAGAGGAGCGGTAGTTATTTCCACACTAATTTTAGAGTGTCCACAAACACTAAAAGAACGGCCTCTTGAGCAGCATCCTGCTTTCCATGCTGTTACCATCAGCCTGGAAGATGCCTTCAGACAGACAAACAGACAGACAGACAAACAGACCCGCAGGCCAGCAACTTGCTCCAGCAGCCCAGCTTCAGCACAGGGCGCCTTGTGCGTGCCTGGGGCTGTGCCTGCGGGCTGCCGTCTGTGCTGTGGTGAGCCTGGCTTTTGGGGCAGCCTTGAAAACATCTGCAGCATTGATGACAGCCATACCCATTGCTTCTGAGTAGCTGAAGCACTCATCGCTCACCACATGCTCTTTTTTTTTTTCATCAAAGACTTGGTCAGCCTGACAAGCGCTCTCGTAACTCCTGTTAACTGGCAGCAGAGCCACAGATAGGAATGAGATATTACCACAGCCATCCGCTGTTGAGATGCTCGCTGTAAGATTCTTTAAAACAAGCCTTACTTAAACATGAAATACTTGATAACTTGATGAGAAAATATGTGCACAATTTCTGTTTATGTCTGGAAGTTTTCCCTAACGTGAAAGCCTGTCTTTAAAGGAAAACTAGATCTTTCTTGCAATGTACGTTCTTTTATGTTATGCAGCCTCAACTGGATTGCAGTGATGTCAAAAATGTACATGGAGTGACTGTATCCTGTCTGTGTCCTGCAAGAATGACTTTGAAAGTTAAATGTTTCATCTCTAGTCATATCCTGATCAACAAACTCAGTCAATAAATAAATACATTTAGTGACAAACCTAGCTTTTCTGTAAGCTGCAGTTAAACAGGAACTTGATTTGTTTTTTTGTATTCACGTCTGTTCTATAATAATGAATCCAGCACCACAATATCTGAGTACCCATTATAAGATCAGAGAAACCTTTGTGGTACCCATTTTCCTAAAATTGATTTAAAAAGCCCAAACCTCCATTCCCATTCTTTTGAAGTCTGTGCTTTAAGCCTCAGACCTTCATACAAAGGACCTGAACTTTTTTTTTTTTTTTTTTTTTTTTTTTTTCTAAGTGGTGATCTGATTTTACTCAAGAGGAAATCAGAGTTTAAAGGGTATGCATTTCTGAGTAATTATTATGCAAAGCTGCGTGCCATAAAAACATATACAATGTTCTCTTGCTATCATTTTTTTTTTTTTTGTACAAGATGTAATGTTTAATTGTCATGTATGAAATTTACAACACCATGTCAATTTGGGGTAAAACTGTAAAGCGTTTTAGTGAGCTACATGTCTCAGAAGAAATAGGTAAAATAGATATGCCATGTGCACATATGGAGCCTTGCAGCAAAACTTGTGGCAAACTTTATGACTGCCAGGAAGCCTTATAAGCTTCTTTAAGCATAAGCTAACATTAACTGAGTTACCACACTGTTATCGTGGCTATTAACACCCACTAAGAGTAGCCTCTATTGAAGTTCTCAAAACCCCTTTGGAGCTGGTGTCTGACAGCAGTCAGCTGAGGGCTGCCTGTGGGTGGGCAGCACACCCTGATACCCCTTGTTCACCCTGTGCTGTCCCCCAGGGGTCTCCCCTGAGGCCACGAGGCCACATTTCCCCCTGGCAGCATCACATCAAGCATCACTGCCTCGATGCACTCTCATGCCAGCAGCACTAACAGGGCTGGAGGGACCCAAGAATGGCCATACAGGGGCGAGGCAGGGTGCACTCGCCCCTCACAGCGCCAAACGGCCCTGCATGGCCACCCCTTTAATTGCCACCCCTCTCACGGCCACCCACTGGCTCCCCATGTAATGGCGGCCCCTCCCAACGGCCGCCATCAACAGCCCCGCCCTCTGCGAGGCCCCGCCTCCACTCCACAAGCCACGCCCCACCATCGAGGCCACGCCCCCTTCCGTGAGGCCACGCCCTCCCCGTGCGCGTGACGCGGGAGGGGGGCAGGGGCGGGGCGGAAGTGGCCGGGGGGAGGAGGCGGAAGTGGCCGGGAGCGCGGAGCCAAGATGGTGAGCGGGACGGGTGGCGGGAGCGGCGGCACTGGGAGGGGGAGAAGGGGCTGGGGGGTGCCGCTGCCTCCTCAGTTTCCTTCCATGAGGGGATGGAGGGCGGCTGATGGTCTGCCCTGGCCGTTGGGCTGCCCCGCTGAGGGGTGACGGGGCCGTGCTGAGTCATGGGGGCGGCGCGGCCTTGGTGGGGCCTCGGGGCTGGCTCTGAGGGGTTCCTGCCCTCGTGAGGGGCCCGGGGTTCCGGGCGGGGCCTCGCAGAGCAGAGCACAGGGGGACAGTCCCCTCCCTCACCTGCTGGCCTCGCTGCTGTTGGTGCAGCCCAGGGTACGGGTGGCTTTATGGGCTGCAAGCGCACATTGCTGGCTCATGTCCAGCTTCTCATAACCCATATGTATTTATGCATATTATAACAGCTGTTTTCGGGATTTTCTAATAACTATTTGGTTATTGGTGTTATTCATTGCTCTGTTGGTGAGACACGTTGTGTGAACGATCTGAAAATCACCTCAGTGAAAGCAGGCAGGTTAGCTTTAAGTTAGTGGTGTGGGTTAAGGTGGCCTTACACTGTATATTTGTGGTGCTCTTATTTTCCTCTGCAAGTTACTCTTTCTCCTTTGTTCTTTCAATGAACTAATGTACTAGAATGCTTGAGCATATCTTTTTCTTTATGCGAGCCTCAAGTAGTTTCTCTGTATTCGCTTATATCTTACATAGTTGTGTCTGTAGTGAAGTAAATGAATGCTCAGGGACATCTACTCCATCAGCTGAGCATGACCTGCCATCTTCTTCTCCACCCCCACAGCCCAGGGTGGGAACAAACAAGGGGCAATTGTGAGTTTCTGTTTTAACCAGATCTCCAAAATGTTTAATCACTACCCTTTTCTGTCATTAAATTCTCCAAAAGAATTTAGTGGAAGTTTTTAGTAAAGAGACTGTGAAGTCTAGGGTTCACGTGCAAGTAATTTGAGAAATCTTTTAGCAATTTGTTTCATTTACCTGGTCTAACAGCATATGCAAAAGGAGACTGGTTCCGTTAAAGTAATCATCACTTTATTTTCCAGGATTCCAGAGGAGTTGCTTCTCTGTTGAAGGACAGTATCTCAATTATTGATTTTTCAGCTTCTGGATTATTTGAAGGTCATGATCTTCTGCGCAGAGGGTACGCTTTGCTTTTTGTTGTTAAAGTCTGCCATAGCTGATGTTGAACTTCAGATAAAAGAAGAAAGCACCTATTAAATCTTTGTTTTTTAAATAAGGTTCTTGGCAGGTGTATTTCAAATCCCATAGCCTAAAGCCCATGTGTTTAGTCAGACTGTCCTTGAAGCTTAACATTTCTGTTGAACATCACTTTGACATCTAGGTAGTATTAATGGATTTCCACCTGTTTGCTCCTTTTTAGAAAAGTGGTGTCCAAATGTTAATCAATATGAAATATATCCTAGTTATAATATACACATATACAGGTGTTCTGTGGCAGTGCATGAAGTGGTTAATTTCAGCACTGATGCAAAAAGTAAAGTTAATGTAAATCAGTATATCAAAGTATGTCTAAGACACACCATATATTTCAGCTGCAAAAGCTTGGAGACTTCTAAAATCAGATATGTAGCTGGGGCATAATTAAACTTACACAGTTGTATTTATTAATGGCTTTCCCTTTCTGAAGGGAGTCAAGGAAGAACAACTGTTGCTCTATTTTCTTGAACTGAAAACCTAAGGAAAAAAGATGCCTGAAATTTAACGTATTTTTTTGTCTTCTGACAGTGCTGTAGATAACTCTTATTTGCTTCTTTGCTGTTAAGCATTAATTCTTTTTAATAGTTCAAACTGTACTAATACTCTTTCTTTGAGGATTGATGCTTGTATCTGGGGTTAGTTTGGAATACAACTTAGAAGTTGGTGCCCTGATCAATTTTTTGAAGTTCAGATTTTCCTTGTGTTTCTAGCTTTACAAGCGTGAGAAGTAAGTTGTTGCCCAGCCACCCATTGGAGCTGTCCGAAAAAAATGTAAGTACAGTGTTACATGTCGTCTTCTTCACACTTTACTTAGGGATTTTAAATTAGCAGTGTGGTTGATTGGGCTGCTTGGTGCAGCAGCAAGTGAAGAGCAAAGCCTCGCCTTTAACAAAATGAAGGTGTTTAGCAACAGTAACACTTTATTTATGGAAGTAACGTAGTTGGCAACTTTTAAGTTTTAACCTCCCACTTGTGACTCCTGAAGTTTGTAGGTGAGCTTCCAAGTTGTAGTTTACTAAGTAAGTAGTGTAGTCATTTGAAGGATGTGTACGCTGCCTTTAGTTAGGTGGGTGGCACTCCTGCCACATCTGGAAAGCTGATGCTCCTATTTTGTCTTTAGGTTTGCCATAAACCTTCATTTTCAGGCTTTCAGACTGTGAAGCCATAAATACTTTTCACTGCAGTACTAGATCCTGTGTAGAAATTTTACACGTGCAATTTATTATCGATGTAATACTCATCAAACTTTGCCATCGCTTTTGGGCTGCTTAAGAGTGATTTGTAGATCACAGGTTCAAGGTTTTGTCACGTTCACTGAGTATAGGTTTAAAATAAGACGTTTAAATTCTTGTTTTTCATTTATAATAATGTATTGTGTCAACACTACAAGCGTGTAGTCAGTATGGCAAAAGCCAGAGTTGAGGATGAATTACCCAGGCTTCAGAAACATTGAGCAGAAGGTTCTTTTGTATACTTCAGTAGTCACAAGACAGCACTTCTACATTTAAAAAAAACAAACAAACAACAAAAAAAAACACTACTGGGTAGATAAGCACATTTTCTTCATGTTATTGATCAGTTTTTTGGTAAAATTGAGCTTTTCTTTGTTCTTCAGAGTTGTACAGCGTATATATGATGCTGTCTTCCTATATGATCAGAAAAGAAATATTTCAAGTAGTTTTATGTAGAGTCTTTAATAGCTAAAAATGACATCAGTTGTGGCTTTCCACTTTGTCTTACTACTTTAGCCCAGGCTTAGCTTTCCAATTTCTATGCTTGTAATACTGTAGCAAAGTAATGCTCAACTCCACCACGTGGTGGAGTTACATGTCCTGATTGTTAAAAATAACAAAATAGCCACTTTTGATTTATAATAAAATCCAGCAAAACTCAATTTTAGTTTTATGAAACAGACGTTAGTGCATCGCTGCCTTCCATGTGCATTTGAGATGTATGTGACGGTATCCCTGCATTTTTACATGTAAATGTCATTTAAGTAGGATGTCACAGATCTGTTCTGTAGTTGTACTTGAAAGTAACTCTTTCTAAACAATGTTGTTTGTGTTAGTTCCAGTTAAACCAAGATAAAACAAACTTTGCCACACTGAGAAATATTCAAGGACTCCACGCACCTCTCAAGCTGCAGATGGAACTCAGAGCAGTGAAACAGGTAGGCATTTTTATTTGCTATAATTTAAAATATTGGAGGAATTTTTATCTGGGAGGATGTCTTTCTGTCTGGAAATACAACCACTTTGTTTCCAAAAAGACTTTCATGAAAGTGCTTTTATTTAAAAACAACTTCTGTAGTTAATGATGTCCAGATCAGTCAATGTGCTAAAGGCTTTCAGCTGCTGTTTTGTTTTTGGTTGCGTGGTGAAGTGGTAAGCACTCTAGGTTTTCTGTGGATGAGATTCCTGTAAGCATTCAGAGAAAAGCAGGAGAGATTGAGTATTAATTCTAAAATTAATACTCCCTTGTGTGGAACATACGACTTTCATAAGAAGGAATTTTTGCATCTGTAGAGAAAGGAGACCTTAAGGGTCTGAAGCAGGTAGTGATGTGGGAGTGGATATAGAGGTTATGTGATGAAAACTGAAGCAGAAAATTTGTCATTATTGTTCTGCAGCTGTTCTTGTAAGACCAGGGGAGGTCTACAGAGAGATAAGTTCAAAGGTTTTAACTTTTAATTGGGAAGCTGAGGTTGCCTCCTCTTCCTTCTTATCTCCTAGGATGGAGAGTAAGTGGAGGGTGGCTGACTTTGTCCCTTAGGATACACAGAAAGCTCAGTGGTCCTAGTGACCTTTTTTTGGGAACTTGTTGAAGGTAGTCAAGCTATTACGAGCTGTTTCTCCAAGTGACTGGGACTAATTTTATACTTCCTTCCTGCGGATCAGTTGCTGTTGAACCGCAGTGAGTGACGTTAAACTTGGTAGGAACTTCTTGTCCTGAAGATGCAAAAGGCAAAGAGAATGTAAGAAAACATCCCTTGATCTCAACATTGCTCTTCTGTGAGGAAACATCTTTTTTCTAACTGAAGTTAGCACGTGGTAGAAAATGAGCAGGTGAGGACAAGGATCCTGAAAGTGTCTCCACGGGCATTGCTGGGGATGGTGGGAGGCACTATAGAAGATTGTTCACTGCTGGCTTTTGTGTATCATGTTAGATATCTAAGTTCCCTTTTGGTTTAATTTCACCTAAAAGTTAAGGGAATAGTATGTGTGTTTGAACTTTGGACAATTGTATAATTATTTATGATGGAAATCTTGATGCTTTGTCAGATAGTTCTGTGATACTTCTGTTTGTAAAATGCATTCATGGTATAACTGAGGTCTTTTTATTAGTTGTACTAATAGTGAATGCAGTAGTGAGATCGGAAGATCGGATATGCCATTCCCTGAATGTTGTATGTAACCACTTGTTTTCCTTTTTTTTTTTTTTTTTTTGCTAATACTGGAGGTGAAGGGTTCAGAAAATAAGCTTGAAAGTAATGGGGAGTGGACTTTAAGCTTTAAAATTGTTGGGGATCAGAGAAATAGGTTTGGTTTAATTGTAAGGAGGATTATGCTTAGGTGTAAAAATTAGTATAGCTCTTTCATATATGTTTCTGACTTGTCAGAGATAGGAAACTTAGTGTGGTTTCCAAACATTGCAAGGTCAGTCTCCAAAACTGACTTCAGGCTGTAGATGTGTTGCAGAGACTCTCGCCAGCTACGTGGGGACAGAACAAAATTTTTTGGCTGCTAGTATCTGCACTGCAGTGAAATCTGAAAATCTAGTGAAAGGCTATTTTCAGAACAGTGATAAAAAAACAAGATGGTGGGATTAGGTAGGTTTTGATATTGATGTGTGCCAGTAGTTCTTATTTCATCATTGTGCTCAAAGGAAGAGGTGACCATCTGTCTCCTTTTCTCAGTCACTTCAGACAGAAATCCAAAAATCTCAATTTCAGTTTTGAAAAATCTTTTAACTCTTGTCTTTTTACAGGCCCAGCGTCTCCCCTTTCTTCACAGCTCAAACGTGGCGGTGGATACTCTGAGGGGAAATGATGAATGCATTGGCTTTGAGGATATTCTTAATGGTAAATACTCTGTTTTAATGTTACAGAAACATTTTAAGGTAAAATTTGGGAACTGAAGTTCTCTGCCTGTAGGGTGTAAAAACTTTTAAACATGCAAAATGCAAATAAAAACTGAATTCCTAAAGGTAAAGAATCACTGGGGGAAGGAGGAAGAGAGATGGTTCAGCTGCTAGTTGTGTGGAAATTACTCTGAAATACTGAATAAATCTGTTTGCTTCTGGGCTGGGTTTCTTAAGGAACAGAAGACTGTATTATAATGTGTAGCTTACATTTTATGCATGGTTCTCCAGAAATTTTTGGACTAGCTACAGGAATTTTGACAGGCAGAGATTATAAAGATAAAAAGTTTTTATAAGTTCTATTATTAGAAAGAAAGAAAGGCAGAGGGAGAGATACTGAACTCATGCACCAGAGATGAGGGAGTCTTCCCACCACTGCGTATTAATTCAACAGCTAACAGTTGTGTGATGGGCTACTGACTGACAGACAGCATGTGTGAAATAGAATAAACCTGGAAAATAGTTTAAAGGGGGGAAAAAATGACTTTCTGACTTCTGTCTAGCCAGCAGTTAAGGATATAAGGAGGAAGGAGAGAGTATTTTGAGGTGGGATCTGAGAATGGAAAAATAAAAATATGGGGGTATAGGAAACTGGGAATGATAGAGGGGCAAATGGGCATCTAGAGACATGTGGTGGTGTTTTCTGGGATGGATTTACAAGGAGCAAGGGAAGCAGTCTTAGGTGATTGTGGTTCAGGGGGTGGAGCGATAACCAAGCTATAAATTGCTTGATGTTTGCCATAGCTCACAACAATCCGTTCCATGTTTATGGAGTGCTATGGAGTGAGTGGTTAGGTAATTGTTTGCAGTAAGGCTATATTTATCACATGGAGCTATAGTAGGTAATTTTGGTGTCTCTGGATGAACATCAGAAAGATATTAAGATACCTTAGTTATGGGGGAATAAAAATAGTTAAGTACACCTGCAAAGAAAGGTACCTTTCTTTCAGTGTGTTTGCAACCTTTTTTTTTTTTTTTTTGGCCTTGGTTTTCATACAGAAATGAAGTCCATACTGTCAGTAATGATGCATGATCCCTGCTAACCTTTGAATATAGTGGCTATATTCTTTATAGAGTGGAGATCTCAAAGATACTTAAGGGCATAGAATTTTTGTGGAAAAAAGGCAGTTGACTGGGGGAAAAGAAACCACAAGTATGTCCCAACTAGCGGAAGGGCTGGAATGTGAGCTCCTATTGTGCTGTCCAGAGAAGATGCATTGAAAAGATGTATGGCACTTAGGGGAAGAGATTTGCTCAGAGCTGCTTTTTATTAGACACAAAACTCAGCCTGGAGATTCAGGCTGTGGGAGATTGTGCTTATGTAATAATGTTTGGTTTTACTTGAATTGTTCTCTCCCCTGCCCCTTCACAAAACACTCTTACCGGTGTTCCGCTGAAGGTGCATTGGATATCCGATGCTTGCTTTGGACAGTGGCTTGTGAATTAGACAGACCTGCACTGCACAGTACCGTCAAGAAATCATTCAATTTTTGCACTAAGCATTACAATGAAAAAAATACCAAAATTGAATATGGTTATCTTTGTAGTTCCTGTTGGTCTTTGTGGCAAAGTAAAAGCCTGTTGACTTTTTTTTTCAGATCCTTCACAGAGTGAGGTTATGGGAGAGCCACACATGATGACGGAATACAAGCTTGGTTTATATTAACAAAATGTACTCCTCAAACGTTTTGTGCATGTCTTTATACTGCAGATCTAAATACACGATTACTGAATTGACACTCAGCGTTAAGCAGTCATACAGGTATCATTTGCCTTCCTTGATGAAGAGGCACATTAAATGTTTAAAGTCTATAAATTGTTCTGTGCTTGTTGTCAGTTATGTAACTGTCCTGTAACTAAATAGTTTAAATGATGTCTCTTCGTACACTTCTCAGGACAATAGCTTAACTATGGAAATCCTATCTATGTATACAAGAAATCCAGAAATACCCATGCATTTTAAAACTGATTATTGTAGGTAAATGCATTTAATGGATGTTCTTGCAGAAGAACTTTTTAAGGGGAAAAAAGTTGTTTTCCATTGAGTAACTCTGTTCATGAAAACTTCCATACACTTTTTTTTTTTTAAAGTATTGAATAAAGGTTTGCTATAAATACTGTTGCATTGCAAAATATAATTGCTTGTAAATCAAAAATCTCTTGTCTGCAACACAGTGTCGTTCATTTTTCTTGCTGCTACTTTAAAGGTCTTTAACTTCTGCTCTGCCAGTGGAATCCTGCTACATGCATTTTCTACCTCCTGTTAAGGTGACAGTTGATGAGTGAGTCATCAAAGGGTTGTGCAGATTGGAAGTATTGCTGTATGAAGGGAGCTAAAGGTTTGGATTGTTTTTAATCTTTGAGATTATATTCAGGTATCTGAAACTAGAAGTAAGCTCCACTTGGAGTTTAAAAAAGTGTTTTAAAATCCATTTAGGAATGGATTTTAACATAGTCAAAAAGAGCACAGCTGTATCTAGGTATGTCAGTGTTCAGAAATAAAGAATGCTGCTTCACTGTGACAGTACCTAACAAAGTTGCTGCAGCAAGAACATGAAGATACAGGGGTACTAGATCAGAAAATGTTGAGGGTTTACCTAAATCAGGCCTTAGTAAAGGGGGAAGGAAGGACCTCTGTACTTAAATACCCCTTTTAACAAGGAGTGGGCCACTGAAAGATGTCTGTGTGCTTGTGTGGGTGTTGTCCTTAAGGCTGTAACAATTATTTATGATGTCATATATGCACACACACATCATAAATCTGTAAGGCAGCTTATAGGATTTTACAGATCAGGATTTTAAATATTCTTCATCTTTTCCAGACTGTACTGTATTGCTTGTGATGGTATCTGACACTATATACTGGTGACCCCCTTCCCTTCTTTCTTTTTTAATGGGGGGGGGGGGAAGTCTGTGGGTCAAAAGGACCAGTCTCATGTCATCTACAGGGAGCCTGAAACAGTAACTGTATGGCAGGAACTATGTTTATCCAGCAGATTTTGATTATTCTTAGAGTATTAAGTGTACTTAGTGTCTCTTGTAGATCATACTAGCAGAAATGTTGCTATAAACCTTCCACAATCCCAAAATCTCAACCATCTCTTGTACTTTTCAGTATACTCAAAGCTGCCAGAAATTCCCTACCCATGTGCACCAAAGCCTCTACCTCCCCCGCTTGTAAATTTTGCAGTGCTTTTTTGCGTATTTATTGCAAAACAAAAACTGAGATGACACAAGGTACTTAACTGGCTGTTTTATTTATTTTATATATATTCATTTGAAAGTGAACCTTAAAATTGCCTATTGAGAGTTGGAGAGGTTAGAGGTTTTTGCTATGAAATACAAATTAAGACTTCATTTGTATTTTTTGCCTCAGTGAGGTTAACAATGGGACGAATAGATTTAACATGGAAGGACAGACCTACTCACTGTCTTATGTTGCTGTTCTCTCTGAGCTGCTATACTTCACTGACTATTGGGATTGGCTGCTAATTTATAAGTGGCTTAAGTTTCTTGGCAGTTATGTATAGAGCAAGAGTAAGCTGTTGTAAAGCAAGCTGGCTCAGGGGTCAGGCCAGAAAGGGTAAGAGATTACCTAGCCAGGTCTGGGATGATTTAAGATACTATAGGAGGATTTTCAGGTCTGCCTTCCTACCCTTCCTACCAGCACTGTTCCAGGAATGGGTGTACAGGAAACAGTTGGCTCACAATTCAATGACTGTTACTTTGTAAACTCCCTGCCTCTGTGTATGTAGCTGGTCAACATTTCCTGGTGCAAGTTGAAAGATGCATGCTGTTGCACCTGAGCAAAGCTACCTTAGGACAAGTGATTTAGTAGAGTTTCTCATTAGTGTAAGCAGAGTGGATGTGTTAGGAGGCCTGACTTAATTTCTAGGTGGCTTTGTTCAAGGTTTAGTGTACTTTATACTTTTTTTTGGAGCAAGAAAGCTGCATTGTTCATCGTGTGTGAGGAAGCTACTTTTAAGGGTTAGCCAGGCTGGAAAGCAAATGGCATATTTAAGAGGCATATCAAGAATTTATGTGGTGTGCTGTTAAAGTAATGGGAGCCAAAGAGGACTGAGGCAAAGTGCTTTCAAGACAAAAAGGAAGGGCTGTGCTTGCTAAATGTTGCAGTGGATTGATGTGAGGGCTGATTGTCCTGGCCCAGCCCCTTCTCCCTATTTCATACAGGTTTCAGTGTAAGGCAGGCGCTGAAGGAGCAACCACCAGGCCGGGGCGTGAGCAGAGGCACAGCAAGCAAGGTGCTGGGGCAGCCCTGCCTCCAGGTCTTGTGCTGAACCCAATGTGGGCCATGGGATGAAGGTGCCTCTGAGCACACAGGTGTAATGTGCAGCTCAAGCCCCCCATGCTGAGTTCTTGCAGGCAATGTAGTTCCTGCTCTGCAGTTCCCCAACTCCTGTTGATGCTCATGTTCTGGGCAGCAGCCTTGCCTCTCCCCCAGCACTGAAGGAAAGCAGAAGCACGGCTTCCTGCACGGCTGTTTGTTTGTTATCACTGCAAAAATAGATGATGCCATAGTGCTGCTGCTTCTGTTTACATAACATTACTCCACCTGTCCTGTTGGCCATTTGTCAAAAGCCACATCAAGAACTACATACAACACAGCTTAAAAGACCAAATTTCACTATTAATTGGTCAAAATAATTGCATTTATATAGAAATAAAACAACTACAACAAACTTGGAAGATTTTGATTTAATAATATGAAGCACATTGGTACCTAGTTTCCCCAACTTGTACCATACACTTTAAAAACACAATTTGTATCCATGTGCTTTGATCTGAACTCACAGCCAGTGCTACCTTGTGTCTTCCAGAAATACTCTGCGAACAGCCAATGCTTTGTACAGCAAAATCAAACCTCACCAAAGCCACTTCTAAAGTGCACGTGCACCTTCTTGTTCTCAAACTGAATGCTGCTATGGAACTGACTTGTTTTGTTGCTACCTGTAGAGTGCTGGCAGAGGACTGCATTGAAGAAGTGAAGGCATATACCCTTTCACTTGATTTACTTTTTCCAGGAAGTTTTGTGCAAAATAGTTAATTTCATGAAGTCTTACAAAACTGTAAAACATCCCTGGAGGTGTTCAAGGCCAGGCTGGATAGAGCTTTGGGCAACCTGGTCTGGTGGGAGGTTGGAACTGGGTGGGCTTTAAGGTCCCTTCCAACCTAAGCCATTCTTTGATTTCCTGGATAGTATAAACTCTCCTTTACATTATTTGATGCCTTTTGCAAACTTCTCAGTGATCAAGATGTACAGTATGGAAACAATACTGTTCAAACAGAAAGGATCTGCAATAGCATCATAGCATCATCATGATGAGGTGCTAGTATTTGTTGGTGGAGTACCTCTGAGGAGTACTCTGTTGATGGGACAAGTATTAATGGCTGTAAGTAGATCTTTGATTACACAGCATATGCTATGGCTGTCCTCATTTTTAATCACGCACTATGTGCAAGTGAAGTCAGTTCCCATATCACAGTTGCTTTCCTAGAGGTTTCCACCTGCAAATGTCAACCACTTGCTGTTCTTTTGATTTTTCTACCTAATCGTTTTTGGGAGTTGAAAGTCACATACTACCTACCTCTATTTCCAGGGAACAGGACAATATTGGCTGTAAAACTCTCCTAAAATAACACATGGCAGTGGTCTTCAACATGGTGTTCACATTCACACTTCTGCTGTGCATTCCAGAAGCTAACGCTCTGGCTAGTTTCTACATATAGATCTCAGAAAAAAAAAAAAAAAAAAGCTTAAGAATCAACACAGAAATTGATTTCTAGGTTTAAGCACTCTCACCAATTTGCACTGTGGCCCACTTGTCCTCTCTGTTGATTTTTCTGTCTCTGAAACAGGGAGGATAGTATCTGTTGTTGGAGGGAGGTTCTCAATAGCATTTGTAATGTGTTTGGGAGATAAGAAATGCTATTCAAATGACAATAAATTATTGCATTCATTGCAAATACTTAGATATGTGGTTCAGATTTTTTAAATTATTAAAAAAATAACCAAAGATCTTCTGAAAAGAATGCTAAAAGAAAGCTTTTGACTAGAAAAAAAAAAAAAAAACAACACTTCAGTAAAGCCAGCTTAGCTGGAAGACAACATCTACAGGACAAAAAATAGAGGTGTCTGTACATAGTCCC
Organism: Nettapus auritus; assembly: GCA_011076525.1. Lineage (NCBI taxonomy): Eukaryota > Metazoa > Chordata > Aves > Anseriformes > Anatidae > Nettapus > Nettapus auritus. Next base: position 183,468,338 of record CM021765.1, on the reverse strand, counting down.
TAATATATAAAAAATAATGAGAAATTTGTAATCTAAAAATAAATGTGCAATATGGCCTCTGTAAAATGTAGGCATAGGCCTAACTTCACACTCTGCAAGCTGGAAATTTTTTAACTATGGCAGTTCTGTGTGAAAATCCATTTTAAGAACTAAGTCACAGGCAAGGTCCACACATCATACATTAAACTTGCACAAACATTCTCTTCTAACTGCAGAGCAGTAAGTCTCCTTACAGCAGGTACAAGTATTGCTCCCACTTTGCTTGCTTTTTGAAAAAAAGTACCTTTAGGTTTAGTAATTTTAGACAGTTTTGTGGGCTTCCCCAGTTAAGACAGACCTTTTCAGATGTACACAGTGGACTGCACGCACAGCTGGCACAAGCTCCAGTGGCTTCAGGAGAATTACCAACACCCTCTGGCTAAGGGGCTGATAAACTTATCTCTGTCACCGCACTTAGAGTGACACAAGACGTATCACAATCCCCAGCTGACGTTTTCAAACTTGAGAAAGGGTAAGTGGCAGAAGAACATCATCCTACCTTACTTCTTCTCCATGCTGAAAGCAGCATGAAAATCTCCATTGCTAGCCTACTTGCATAGTTAGGTACAGGAGATTGCTTTATTCAAGTGCTAAAAAGAGACTGGATATAGAGTGCTACCATTTCAGTGCTAGTTGTAGATTTCATCTGCAACTTTGTGTTATCTTTGTGGTCTCCGTGCGACATGTGGTCTCTGCCACTGCATGTCAGATAAAAGCCAGGTAGCTGAATCCTTTGTTCAACTATCAACACTGTCTATGCTGGATACTTCGTCAGGTACAAGCAGAGCCAAGTCCTCGCCATTCCAGCTTGTGCACAGAAGCCAGCTGCAAGACACAGATAAGACAGATATCTTTAGCTGAGATACTTCAGTATGGCGTGCTGATTCAGCAACAACACACACACACGATAGTTCTGTTACAGCCATCTTCTGCAGCACAAAGCAGTTGACACATCTTAGTAAATAAAAGCAATGGCAGTTCTCTGTTATTATAAAAACTAGATGAAATAATTTTTGCTGTCTGTGAGAAGCACTGAACTACTAGGCCTTATCTATTACAGACTGGAACTAATACCATTCTTGCTCTCAAACAGTTAAGATCGCATGACACTCTTAGAAGAAAGGTTTTAGAGAGAGGCTAATTCAAAGGGTGGGATATTTGAGATGATAATGATGGAAGAAAATGAAAAATAGCCTTCCAAAATGTATGATGATGATGGGCTAGTTTTCATTGCAGGATGGAGTGATTTCATAGTAAATAGTTAACTTTTGCTCAGGACATTCTCAGGAGAGAACACTGATTTAACAAACTTTTTTTATACCACGCAGCACTGAACTAAACTAACATTTCATAAAACAAAAATATTTACAGCCATGTAACTGAACTTTTCTAATTTTATCACCTTACTAAAAAGTATTCTCCACTTGCAGCCGAGGCCCCATTGCTTCATTTCCCTTAGGTATGAGACCCATCACTATCTTGGTCTTCTTTTAAGTTGCCATTAGTGCAACTTCTCCGAATAGACTAAGTAAAATTCTGTGGTCAAGCAGGCACAGGTTTGGAATTATGTGAAATATGCTAAATCTATAGTATAATCTCTTATTTAAAACTGAAAATGCAGCAGATATAGAGATAAAAAGTGACTGAGGCAAAGGCTATGCAAGGTGTTTCTGCAAGGTAAATGCTTCTGCTGCAGATACAATTCTCCAGCAGTACCATCTTCTTAAGAAAAACACCTTTTTTCTTTTTCTGAATATAAATCTATTTAATGAAGTGATCCTTCTGCCGTTTAGATCTATGTTCCAGCATCGTAAAAAGACATAATTTATACTCGAATAATGGAAAGTGAACTCAGCTTTTGTGAATACTCATGAAAAATGATCTTTCGCTGACTAGATGGTCATGAAATACGATTATACGCAAGTACTACAGAGGAATATTTTTAAACATGTCTCGAGGTTTATTCATATGGGGCTTAAAATTAGTGCAGATCTCTTACAGGTTTCAATGGCTCTAAGTCACAAAGTATTCATGACCAATGACATGGAAAGATAACTTGGTGTTTGGTCATATTTATAGCCCCCATTAGCATCTATAAGGGCTGCAAAACTACACTTGTGGCCTTAAAGCGATCTGTTACTTCAGTTCCACATGGAAGGCATGTGTAAGTCTCAAACCAATGGAAGGCACACACATGCAGTCAAGGGTACAGCGTATCCCACTCGTAGTAAATTCAGGACAGATTTCAGTTTGGGGGAATTAGGTGGCAAATTCCCAGCATGGATTTGCGAGGAGGTAGCTGGATCAGGGCTGGAACTGGACCAATGGTGGGAAGTCTCTAGCAAGGAGTTGGAGGGTAGGTGTTGAACAGAGAAGCAGCAGTCTCAAAGTACCTTCCATAGGTCTGATGTATATAAACTATGTGTAACTGGGTGGAAACCAAAGGGAAGGCTACACAAAATACATCCAGTACATTAGAAAATAGTAACGTTTGAGAATGCATTAAGCCATTCAGCTTCAACTCATGTCAAAACAGAAATCACTAGTAAAAGCAGCCAGAAGGAGCCTCCTGACATGTACTCACCACAGTGCACTCAGTGGAATTAGACAAAGGCCTGCTGATAACAGGAAGCTAAAGCCTGAAAACCATGCAACAGTAGCTGCATAGAGAACATTAAAAACTGCAAGTGAAATAGTGCCGGTCACAACTTCTAAACAGGCAATACAAGCAAACACAGCACCTGCCAAAAACAAATGAATGGATTACAAACAGAACACATTAAAGCAGAAACCCTTTCAAAGTACTACAGTTTTAAAACTTGTTTCAAAAGATCTCCCTATCTGCAATATTTTAGCAAGTTTGCAAGTAACAAGCACCCGAGTATATGACTTTGCTATGGAAGTGTCTTCCATGGGGACTCCTACAAAAGACTTTTAAAATTAAAAAAAAATAAAAGTTTTGCTCGTGAAAACGATTCTTCTTTGCTGCTATCCTGTCACCATACCTACTCTATGGAATCTGTTTATCACATGAAATGCAAGCTGTTCATCTTCACTCAACATCTCCTGCACAGCTCCATCCTTTACCTGTTCCAGTACACCTCTGTTCTCACTCTCCCCTTTTCTTCTTTCCTCCTTTTCTAATTTTTGTCCTTATATGTGGAAAAAGCTCTTTGCAATGAAGAGCAACAAAGACTGCTGGTTCAGCACTTAATCATATCCCTCTCATTTTTGAGAGAAAAGAAGCAATCTTTTGTTGTTTTTTGGGGGGGGGCTGAACTACCCACTGGGGTGTCAGTCTATCCCATCAGCATATTTTTAAACACATTTTCCCAAGCCGCGTTCATGTCCATGGGACTATAACAAAAATCACAATAGGGAAGCAGAAAAGGACGGCAAGAGGCAACCTAACCCTGCATCAAACTACTCAAGAATCCCAAGCTCTGAAGAATGCCAAGAAACTGCAAAAACAAGTGCATGTAAGTTCAGTACAATGAGATCTTTGTTTCAGCGTCTAAAGAAACGCTTTTTCAAAAATAGAACCAAACAACTCACAAGAATGCTTCTAGACAGCCTGTGCTCCTCAAAATCTGGTCACAGCTAAATATGAGACACGAGAGCCACATTTTGAGGCCTCACAAGCTTTTTTTTTTTTTTAGTGTGTGTGTTCCACTACAGAAAGTACCTCTAGAAGTAATATGTTATATCCCTTGAGACAAGTACAAGTAGCCAAAGGCCCTTGCTAGTAGCCACCTACTGCCTACCTTTCTGAATTATAAAGTGTGACACTGATTAAACAACAAGTGTTATCTTTCTCTGCCAAAAGTCTTGTGAATGTAGAACCTGTTCTAAGTGTCACATTTACAATGAATATCTGTATTAATCTCGAACATTTTTCTGCTTTGTGTTCTCTGTAATCTTTATTTCTAGATCAATAACTCCTTTCAAGGTTGAAACTTGCAGTACTTTTAAACACAACTTTTTAAATATTAAATTCAAAATCAAAAGCCATTAATATGACGTAGGGTTATATTATATGGAATTTGTTTAAAAAAAGCAGTCTTAAAATACCAATTCTGTATCTGTTTGTTTAAAGGTAACCTTGATGCATCTCCATTCTGAAATACCATATTATTGTATTTTTTTAAAAAAACAAATCCCACTCACCCTGTTCGCTGGCGAGAACCACTTTTGACAGCATGGATCGGAGAACAGGAACAGGCATAAGGGAGAATAAAGATGGCACTCTTACTGTAAAGCAACCAATCAGTAGTGAGACAAAGTAATGGAAGTCCAGGATTTTACAGACACATTGTAAATGAACTGTAAATTCCTAAATCCAATATATCTATATGGCACTAAACCCAAACCATAAGCCAAACCCAAACCAAGTAATTCGCTCTCCACACTGTTCATTTTTTAATTAAATCTTAAATCAGCATGACCCGACTTTGTATATTTCACCTCTTTATGATGCTTTCAAGGTGGTACATCCATTACCTACCACAACACTTGCTGAAGATAACATAGCACTATTTTCTTTTACGTATTTTGAGCACATGGACTGAATGATTCTGAACTCACCTAGAAACATGAGCAGGGTTGTTTTGGCAAAGGCAGCCATGATTATTCCTCCAACATAAGAAAATATCCCAATAAATACAATATAAATGTCTTTGAGACATTTTGAAAAAAAGTAAACTCCTAAAAAACTGGTCAGAGAGACAGAAGTGAATGCAGCCGCTCCATATCCAATGTACACTTCATTCCAGCAGAGTGGCTCGTCCAGTTCATACAGTGTAAAAAGTGAACTCCCACCGAACACGGTGAACAAATATGTCATAAATGTAAAAAGTAACACAATTATTAAAATTCTCTTTTTAGAAGGGGCAGTTTTAAAAAGCATGTACACTCCAGAAAATGTTTCTTTCAGAAGTTCTTTAAAAGATACTTGTGCTTGTTGCTGGGTTTCAGATATGCTTACTGTGTCATCCAGAAAAAATACAATATAGATAATATTGACAACATGAAGCAGAGATGCTGTCACAAATGTCCACGTAAAGCCTATTTCTCTTAAAATGTAGCCAGAAGACAGTCCTGCCAATCCAGATACAACTCCAAAAATCAAGTCAACCACAGCTATTCGCGTTGTTTTCTGCTTCTCATCATGACACAGATCTGCTATATAAGCAAAGCCTCCTCCAAGAAAAGTTGCCATACTCCCAAACAGTCCAGAAATAAACGTGACCGCAAATAGGATAGAGAGTGACAAGGAAAAATACGATATTAAAATCCGGAAAATATCTGTAATCAAAGCTCCCACTGATGGTAAAACTAAAGATCTTTTTCGTCCCTGGCGGTCGCCATTAGCTACAATGATGAAGGCAACTATAAGGCTGGGAACTGCCCCAGTTAAGTCCAGCTGCATATTAAATAGAGAAGTCTTTTCTTGAACTCCCTGCAAAGAGAAAACAAAAAATAGTAGTTAACACTGTAATACATTGTAAATATATCTAATACTACACTTAAACAATAACAAGCATCATGCAATGGATTCACATCATGCTTTTAATATATTCATGCAGGGTAGACAAACAGCAATCCCAACAGCCCCTTCGAAGAGAACAAGCGGATCAGATAACAGAGCAGCAGCAGAGAAGGCCGTAACTTCATTCACACAAACCCTTCCTACTGAATCATCCCACAAAATAAAACCTTCAGATGCAGGGAGCAAACTCACTCTCTGACATTTCTCTGAGGCATCACACAGAGCTGGGTAGGCGGCTGCACTCTCTAAAAATCAGCCGAAAGTCTTTCCTAGCTTTCTAAGCCTGTCTTCAAGCTATCTGTTTTACAAGTTTCCAGTGTTCACTCTGTAGCCAACATAATCCCCACCAAGTAGTATCCAAACAATGAAAAAAAAAAAATAAAACAACACCAGAATTTTAAGGAATGTACTCAGGGCACTTTTTAAGGCTACCAAAGGCCTTATGAATTCTTATTAATATTTACAGGCAAAGACCCTCAGTTTCTAGTTCGACCTCTCTCTTTGTTTACAAGATATAAGGTTTTATTCCAAGAGGAAAATTGAGCTGATGCTGAGGCACTGCTGGAAAGCCTACAAGGCCCTTAACACTGTGGAGTCTTTTACTTTCTTCCCTAATGGTATCTGACTACCTTAGGATTCATGATGTCCACTGGCCAGCACTGTAGTCAACCTGGAATGGTCAAAAACATTTAGACTGAACAAACTGAGATGGAAAATGATATTCTGATCTTTAACTCCTTCCCTGCTGACAGATTTTGGGACAAGTACCGGATTTTAGGGGACAAGCAGTGGATTTTTTCCGCATTCCTGCTGGCTGTGCTTGAGAACAAGGAATAAAATGTGGCCTACATGCAGTGGGTAAGGAAGCCATTGGATCGTAGAATGGCTTGGGTTGGAAGGGACCTTAAAGATCATCAAACTCCAACCTCCTGCCGTGGGCAGGGACACCTCCCACCAGACCAGGTTGCCCAAAGCCCCATCCAGCCTGGCCTTGAGAACCTCCAGGGATGGGGCATCTGGGTGGCTTCTCTGGGCAGCCTGTGCCAGGGCCTCACCACCCTCTGAGGGAAGAATTTCCTCCTAAGGTCTAGTCTAATTCTATCATCTTTTAGTTTAATATGATTCCTCCTTGTCCTATCATTATCTACCCAAGTAAAGAGTCCTTCTCCGTCTTTTGTTGTAAGACCCCTTTAAGAGTTGAAAGGTTGCAATGAGGTCTCCTCCTCTTCTCCAGGCTGAACGTCCCCATCTCTCTCAGCCTCTCTTCACAGGACAGGTGCTCCCGCTCTCTGATCATCTTTGTGGCACTCCTCTGGACTCGCTCTAACAGGTCCACACCTTTCTTGTGCTGGGGACCCCTGTCTACAGAATATAGCAGTGGAGTGGGAAGCTCGACAGCCCAGAGAAGAAAGCTGTAGGAAAGGAAACAATTTAAACTCCTAAACTCAGAGGAAAAGGGCAGCAGGACTAGCACGGGATGGGACATTATTTGCTCTGAAAAGATAGTGTCAATGGCAAGGGAAGCAACTCAGCAAATGGGGCGTAGCAAACAAAGTACAGGCAACTCCAGGGCAATGAGTAATTGTGTTTATAAAGCCTGAAAAATACATTCTTTAACATGTGCTTTTTGTAGTTTATCAGGCAAAGAGAACTTTTGTGTTGTCACAGGCATTGCTTCTTTAACTAGTATCAGGTTCTAAGACAAGACCATCAAAGAAATGCTAGTACACTGGAAATAAATCTATTTAAACCTAATTAACTAAATACATTCTAGAACATGTTAACCTTACCAGTAAAATATCATCAAAACATAAATAAATACGAAACAGGATGAATAAAACAACAAAGACTTGGGTCTTGTAGTTTAGTAAGTAGGAGTGCAACATAAAGAACGTGGTTACAAATCCAATCCAGATACCCCAAGTGACCATAACCCTGCTGACATAAATGACTCGCTATCTACTGACAAGATGACTAAATGACAGAAGTAAAGAAAAACACCTGTTAGAGTGTAAGGAACCTGCCTGTACCCCTTCAAGTTTTTATAAGGCCAGTGGAAATGAATATAGAATATGACTGCTCAAACTCTCAGCTCCTTTACAATCATGTAACTATTAAAGTCAACATAACTGAATAAATTCGAAGGTCTAGTCTTTCTAATCTGTAAATTCACTCTACTCCAATAAAAATGTTGATGCTGCATAGAAGTAATTCTCAAAAATACGGATTTCAAAATTAAAAGCAAGAAAATGAAGAAATGATTTACTTATATAAGAATTAAATTATGAGAGAAGTATTTTGCCTGAAGCTACGATGTACAGGATAAGATAAACAGACAGGCTCATAAAATTAAAAAATATTAGTGTGTGACAACAGAAAATGCATGTTCTGAGTGATAAACAACATTTAATTAATAGTACAGCTCTTCCTGAGCTACAAAAAATGATTATTCAAGCCAGTGATTAGAATGTTCCAGCTTGTATTTTAATTACTTTTCATTTATTATAAAAATGACTATGGTTCCTTCAGATCCAAAAAAATAATCAATCTAAAAACTGCTAAGACTATCCATTTTGAACTACAGGCTACTTTTTTTGCAGGCTTCAAGTGATTTGGACTTCAATTTCTTTTTAAGTTTTGTTTTGAAACAGATGAGATTAGGAAAAAGCTTCTCCATTCTCAAAACTGAAGGACTTAAACAAAACCAACTGATAAAAGAGTTGTACCTCTAGAAGTTAACTCCAAACACTTCCAACAGTAAAATTTACAGTGTGTGTATATATAATCCAGTTACGAGGGTCTTGGAAAACCCAAGACACCTACTTCTTTTATCATCGACAAAGGGCATGGGACTGCATTACCGGATGTACTCTTTTCACATTACACAGGATTATTGCTCAGCACAGACACCAGGTTGTGCTGAAATTAATGGGCGTTTTGAGAGTTTTATATTCATATACTATGGTAACAAATATGGTACAAAAATATAGGCTAGTCATCCATACAAGACAGCGACTGTTCAATAATTCATGGCCTGTGGACAATTGCTTAAATGAAGGGAATGGAAATTTGTCAGGAAAGGGAAACAAAGAAGTTCTATTGGCCATTACTCAACTACCGTCCTGAAGGACTTTTATTCTCAAGTATCATTTCCTTTGTTTATAGAAAACACACTTTGTTTCCTTTATGCCCCAAATACTGTAATTTGTAAATAATAATCAGAGACACCATCTAAAATTCAGGTAAAATTAAGTATTCTGCTTCAGTGTTTTGCCAAAACAGAAATCAAGCCTTATATCCTGAAACATCTGTGATCACAATTTGAAGATCAGGCTGAATTTAGGCACTACTAGCAAATGCGAAGTGCAGAAATGTCTGTGAAACGTAGGTTTCTTGATGGGATCTGTGTCTGGAACTGCAAGCACCACATATTAATTCTTGTAGTTGCCCTTTGCATTGACATGACACTGTACGACAAAATGCTCACATACAGCACCAAATGAGGAGACGACACTAAAGAAAAACTTGGGGGAGGAACATATAAAGAAGCCAATAATTGCTTACTATCTCCAAATCAGTTCTGATGAGTGGCATATATTACCTTCTCAGGCAGCCCAGAACGCATGCTGGACTGGAATTCTATTCACCTTTTTATTTTTAAATTCTTTCTGCCTGTGTCACCTGAAGAAGAACCAACTCCATGCTAAAAATTCTGAACTACTTCTTTAATTACCTTCAATGGAAGCATGAACCTTTTAAAATTTTCTTTTGTGTTTGACAAATGAGGTTGATAAGCTCAGGTATTCAGTCCTCTGCATACGCAGCACATCAGATTCAAATCTGAGACGTGACTAAAATTTTCTAGTGCCACCTGTGACACTGCAGCAAAACCTTTCAGCAGCATAGAATACTGTCTAATAGTTTCCATAAACTTTATTTTCTGTGTAATTCAACTCCATATTCTGTGTAATTTACAGTCCAAGCCATCTACTTTTCTGACTCTACTGTGTAGTTTCATGTTCCACTTAATCCAGTCTAAGTTCCAATTGTTGTTGCCAAGGACAATTCTGCTGTACTCTCTTGTCATCCCCGTGCTAGATACTGCAATCATGTGGCTACACAGTGTGTGAGAGCAATTCGCTGCTTCAGAAAAACAAACACGAACTCGAAAAATGATGAGCTTTCTGTTGAACCAGCACTCTGATCCAACCCAAGCTGTAACCTCTAACTGTAATAATTACCAGATACAACATGTGGGGAGAACAACGGGGAAAGAAAGGAAAGGAAAAGTGGAGTATGATCACCTCTTCTGTTGACAGCCCACAGCAAGTTGCCCTTACATTTAGCATTAAAACTGCACTGAACTACCGCAGCAGAAATTCCAGTCAACATCTAGTTATCCAGCATGCTAGACCATGAAAATGTGCTAAAACTGTAATTGACCACGGGATGCTGTCATTGTGCCATCTTTGTCTTTCAACAAGGCAGACAAGATTTTCTGACTGGTTAAACATCAACTATATTTGCTCGTGCAAAGATTAGTGGAATTATTTTTCACATTTTAAAATCAGAAAAAAAAAAAATTAGCCTTTCTCCCTTCATTCTTTTAATTCTTCTGACATACGTACATTGTAAACTAGACCTGAAAATTATGGGAAAACTGGTAAAGTACATACTTAGCAAGAAGACTAGAAGTCACAGTCACTACCAGTGGTGCATAAACACTTGTATAGCTGTCACTGGAGTTATTGGAAGGGGAGCCTTCAGCTGTATACTTTGACAAGCAAGGCCAGTGGCAGCTTGGGCCTGATCCTCTACGATGTTTTTCAACCATTAAGAGATGACTTTATCTCAGTGCCTTCCTGGACATAATTCATGGTTTTTAAAGCATGACAACTATGTACAGTGCAACACAAGAGCAAGAAGACAGTAAAACGATAGCAGTTTGCAAAACTATTGCTTCTCTACACATACAAGGTTAAATAATGTTATAGACAAGGTGGTACTGCTGAGGCAGTAACTACTGGCTGCAAGTTTTACTTCATTTACTTACAACTGTACTTTTTTCTTCACTCTTACCTTCTGCTTGATGTAAGCCGGGCTACTTTTGTTTTGCTCGCAGTGACTAGTATTGCTACTGCTTATGAAAGTGGAATTGTACTCCTCCTCCCACAGCCTCCGGTAAATAAACTGCTGCACCACAGGGCTGGTCAAGTAGGAAGCAAACATGTAGATGAAAATGACCGGCTCCACCAAGAAAACCTTCCTCATTTTGGGATTCTGCTTTTAAATCTGTGCACCAGAAAACAGGAAAATAATAATAATAATAATAAAGGTCATGAGTAAAGCAAAGCAAAACGACTGTCATACCTGCAGGCTCAGCTCCGGCGTGTGCCAGCCAGCCTGAAAGGGCACAAGTCCGAACTTCACCCACAAAACACCCACCTCCAGCAGCACCCGGCAATTTTATCTCTCCCCGGGAGCCCCTCGGCCTGCCGCGGGTGCACCTGCCCGCCTCGGCTGCCTCCCGCCTCGGCGGCTCCCCTCCGCCGGCCGCCCCCTGCCCTCCGGCGCTGCCCCCCGCCCCGCGGCCCGCTGTGCCGGCGCTGCCCGACACCGAGAGGCGGGCCGGCGGGGGCGGCCTCGTCCCTCCGCCGGAGGAGTGTCCTCGCCGGGGACGCCGGCCCGTTCCCGCCCCCGTCCCCGGGAGGAGGAAGGCGGGCGGCGGCGGCGGCGCCATTTCGGGGGCGGCTGAGGTGGCCCCAGTGTTACCCCCGCTCGCAGCCTCTCCTAGTGGGCTGAGCATTACTACTGCTTGGGCTTCTGCCCTTTCACGCTTTTGGCTTGTCATGGTGCGTGCCAGCAACGTTTGATAGCCACTGGTCCGTCTCTGGTGCATAAGCCTAATTTTCCCAGCAGTAGTGTGTATTGGTGGTGCTGTCTGTGGATATGTGGTGCTGCTGTTTAGATGGGAACTATTTGCACCTTCAAGGGCTGAAGCACTCTGTTGTGGACGAGGACAGGAGACATAGTTGCAAAACTGAAGCCCAAAGGACCTCCTTTCAGCCTTAAATACTTCGGGGGGTTGGACCCGATAATCTCTTGACGTCCCTTCCAACCCCTACAATTCTGTGATTCTCAATGACAGATGTTTCAGAAAGATGTATTTGCTAAAAACATGTCAATACTTCCAAGTTTCCCTGATGTAGTTTTTATCTTAAAACAAGAAGCAGGGCTTCGTTACCTCGTGAGTTTTTGGTTCCTTCATAAACTTAGTTGAAAACAGTGACATGGGTCATAAGATCTCAAAGCTTGAATGTGTTTCACTGGCATGTGACACGCCAGTCAGCCCCAAATTTTGGGGCAGCGGTGAGCTGTCACATCTCTTAGTGCAGGATCACCCCAAACTATGAGCTCAGTGCCTCGATCATTTACTTTGGATGGTTTTGTCTCACATGTAGGCTTGCTCACAGACACAGCAATTCAAAAGTACGGCTGTGGCCTGAGATCAACTCTAGAGAGCGTTGTCCTCCTCTGCCCATCCAGGTCCAAAGTCTGATCGGTCCTGTGACAGTGTTTTGTTTGTCATGAGATAAAGCAAAAGTGATCGCTTTAGGGTTATATGCAAATAGGCTGCAAGATGAGCGGGGCTGTTCGGGTCACTTACCCAGTGATTAACATGCCTTTGGATGGGCTGAAGAAGGGATTTTAAACCCATGGAAGCTTTGTGTTATTTACACAGAAGGATGCCAGAGCACCATTAGGTTTCTTGCTAGATCCAGCGTGTCGTTCATAAACACAGCAGGAGTGATTTTAAACCTTTAAGGTCAGACTTTGTTGGATGGTGTTTATCCTCTGAAGCCAGGTGTTTTCAAACAGCATGATACATGGCAAAGTAGCTGCGGCTCTCCCCAGTCACCAGTAGTCAAAATTTGGCCCAAATCTGACTGATGTGCTGGTGAACAGTCTTCCTGAAGGTCACGGGCATGTGGTGGCTGTTGTTTTGGAGTGTGTATCATTTGTTTACTGACATCCTTGGTGCATGAAGAATTGAAGCAGTGTGTGTGTGCATTCATTGCGGAGGTCACCTCTCTGGGGGCACTTGCTAAGCTTTCAGTCAAACAGTCTTAAAAAACAAACATTACTGATCTTTGAAGGTGGTACCTCGCTTGTCAGGGCACAGAAAAAACTGCTAGAAGGATTTGAACCATTCTCATTGCAGGCAGAAATATGTTACGAGAGAGGTATGTAATGAAATTCAAAGTTCAGAACATTAGGAGCCTGTTAAGAGATCACACCGGCACTGGTCAAAGAGCAAAGACAGCGTTAGAAATCTTCAAAGAAAACCTCCTGCACTTCAAAAAATTGTGCATGATTTCTGTGGCAAGATCTTGGCATTCAATGATTGCTATGGTTACATCCCCAGATAGCTTCGTATATGAAAAAATCTGCATATTTACAAAAATCAATAATTCTGTAAATGCATTTTTTTTCTAGCAAGTTCTTCCAATTAAAATTAATTTGGAGGTATTTGGGTCGTCTCATTTGTTGAACTTTTTTTTTTTTTTCTCAAAGAGTTAGTAGTGATTTAATAAATAGTACTGCCATGTAAAATGTGATTTTAATTGCATTCTAATATATTAAGTACTTCTTTACATTGAGGTGACTTTAATTTTTCATGTTCACAATGTACTGAGATCATGGAGAACCTTAGCCTTCTATACATCATTAGTGGATTATACAATAACAGTAAGAAGTACTCTATCTGGTAGTATTCAGATCATGTTTTCAAGACTGTCTTGATAACACTGTTTATAGCACAAACTAAAAAAAAATCTCAGAGGGAAGAAAAAAGCACACTTTCTGCACAGTCAGTTCTACAGAAACTCAGCTCTGCAGAAACCTTGCATACCTTGCATCTTGCTCACTAGTGTGGTAAATGGAGATACATGACAGAAGTTCTCCAAATAGTATGGCTGCAAAAAAGGAGAAGGGAATAAGCTGTGTAATTCTGCAGAGGCATGCAGGGTTTTAGGTGCAACTGTTCATTTTGTGTTTATTATAGCATAGGTGACTGATGAAGCTTGAATGCAAGCCCTGACAACAAAGAGTGGTAATGAAGATTTAAATATGAGGCTGAAAGAAAACATGATAGGGAAAAATTGTGCAAAAAATCCAACCATGCATTTTTGAAGTAACTCTTTTTTGTAAAAAGAGATAATGAGAGCCTACGAATTACCATCATCCAACCCAGAGTTTCAACCTGTGCCAGTTTCACATCGCTAATTTTCATTCAGTGCAGGTCATCACTAATTTTCAGGGTTTAAAGCCAAAAAAATGGCAACTTTGGTCTCTGACTCTTTACTAATGGCATCTCCCCCAGCAGGTGGCTATGACCTGCAGCCCAAGCATGAGAGCCTTTCATCTTCACCCCCCCCTCATCTTCTCCCAGAGACAACTGACTCCATCCACATTTTGTAGTATTTGGTCTGAGTCTCCCCTGGTCTCAGGGAATAATTAAATGTAAACAATCAAAAACAATAACATTTTTGTCTTTTTGGAGTCCAGAATATCTGAAACAACATGATTGAGTTCATCTGGTGTGGAAGAAGATGCTGAAAAGGTAATACAACCAAAGGCAAAGGTAATACAACCCAGTGTTGCTGAATACAGAGGTGTTGTTCTGAACTCCTCTCTCACAGGTTGAGCACTAGGGTTCCCTGTAGTTTCCATGTCACATGGTACTTGTTGCTGTTCTTAAGTACTGTGTTGAAAATTTGTCCTCAGACATTTGTAAGACCTCAGGATATATTTATTTTCTCTGAATTAGATGATCTTAACAAAGTAAATCTTCTCACTGGCCTCTCAGTAATGCACACCAAGTAACAGCAGTCATCTCCAAATCTATTCAGTATTTTTGCCTTTTATTTACCTTTCCTCTCATACTTAGGTATTTGGAATTCCTCAGTTCTTATCTCTGATCATGTCATATCTCAGATCCAGGTTTTTGCATTCAAAGCCCTTCACTCCGGTGGATTTTTGGTTTAAATGACAGAATTGTTCTTCAAACTGGATTCAGGTGTGGCCTGCATAGATGGCCCTTTGTGGTTGCATCCAGTCTGAAACAAAGCTTCATGAAATCTTTATGAAACCTGCTGGGGATGGCTTTCAGGCACCTCGATGATCTGAAATTTATTTTATGCAGCTGCTTTGTTCTGCTTGTGGTCTGTTTGTTTTCCTTCCTATGTTGCTGCCGGTCACATTGAAGTACTAGACATACAGTTTTGTTTTTTCACTGTATACACATGAGGTAGGTTGCACAAGTCAGACTGCATCTCTTAATGCAGAATTTCTCCATTCCAGCACCATCTTACTGTGCAAAACCACTTTAAAATA
>CM021765.1:183399029-183448435 GCA_011076525.1 Nettapus auritus | reverse complement strand
CTCCTCTCCTCTCCTCTCCTCTCCTCTCCTCTCCTCTCCTCTCCTCTTTTTTCCCCCCAAAATACTGCAAAACATCTTTTGCCCAATATATGGGTACAACTCCATATATGTAATTATGAGCTGGAAACTCATATATGCTGTAGTTTAGGAAGGGCAAGAGGAAGATAAAGAAGTGATTTTTTTATCTTCCCACTTACAGCTGATCTAAGAAGGCTAAAGCAAAAAAAAAAAAAAAAAAAAAAAAAAAAAAAAAAAAAGAAAAGCAAGCCTTGTTGAAATCAGAGCATTTCACATGACATCCCTGTTATTGCAGACACAGGGCATCAGATAATTGCAGACACAGGGCATCAGATACTGCTCGTGCCCCTGGAGCAGCTGCACCCCAGCTGTCCCGTGCCACCTCCAGGAAGCTAGAGAAGAAAAGCTAACCCTCTACTGAATTATGAAAGATCAGGAGGCTGTTGAACAGTAATATTATTTTTGAGCAGCGTATGGGAAAATGTCATTAAAAATGCAATGAAAATTCTCTTCAAAGATGACTTTGCAATGGAAAAAAACATGAACAAGGCGGGATTTGTAGGGCTGTTGATTTTACACCGCCTCCCAAAAGTGCTTTGTGATGTTTCATGGCTATTGACAATAATATGTGTGCAATGACTATATCATCACAGCCCATAACAGAACAAACGTCGTGGACGCAGATTAGGACATGAGTGTAGCTATTATAATAAATTAATGTGTTCTGTAGTGATAAAGGAATTTAGGAAGACAAAGCAAGTGGCTGCTTGCTTGATGACATATTATTCATTGCCTTTTGATATTGGATGTGCTGTAGAAATACAAGCTCTCAGCAGGACGACAAGGTTGCAGGTAGAAAATGGTTGCAGATATTTCAGAAAGGTGAAAAGCAACGGATGCTCTAACGTTCCCCGGGAATCTGCTTCATGCAGCTGCAGCAAAGTATTAAGGCCTTCGGTTTCCTCATCACTGGCTCTTGTGAGATGGTATGAGTGAGTCCTCTGTGTTTCAAGCAGTCATGAGAAAATAAGCTGTCAGCCTCAGAGCGTTGTGACACTGCTGGCATTATCAGAGCAAGCCTGTCGCAGTTGCTGAGTCCCACCAGACAGCACATCTGAAACTGAGATAATAATTACCCCCAAAAGCCATTTTTTTCCAACAATTTCTTCAGCTAGTAAAAACTAACAGGTGATGTTTATTTTCTGATTGCAGTTTGAGTTTTTATTTTCCAAAATACTGCCTATAGATTTTTTTCCCCTGCTGAGGAAAATACGCAAAGTGTCTAATGCGATCAAATTTACTCCAACAGTTTGCATAAAAACAATACCAATGCATGTCTTTCAGCTACGACTAGGTTGTAAATTTATGTGCAATAAATCTCCCTCTCTCCCACCCTGTTTTTCATGCTGATCATCTTTCTGAATACTGTGCAATATCACAGTAAAGTTGCTATTAGGGAGGAGTGGTTATCATTTCAGCCATGCCTTATGTGTGACTGCGGTGGCATAGCTGGCAGTATTTGATTTTGTGCCTATCATAATATCTTGCCTATCCCCTCGAGGTTATTGTTATTACTGGGAGTGATCTGCATGCAGACTGATATTTGTTGCAAGTAGACGGCTCTGGGAATGTTTTTCCTTTTCATGCTTTGAAGCTTTGCTTGCCAAAGCTCTGCTTTTATTCCTCCTTCTCCTTAGAGCTGTTGTCAGCTATCGTTTTTCAGTTTCTCAATTTGATGGGAGAGTGCCAAGCAGTGCCCCAGCCTTATCTTCCCGTGGCAACTGCAGTCCTAATGAGCTGGAGACCTGTCTTCTTGGCAATATATTTCTTTCCATTAGCATCTCATTGCCTCCTCTTCCTCCTGGCCTTCCTGTAGCTTAGCCACCAAGGCTGTGCAGGATCCCTCACTGGGCTCTGCCTTACTCTGCCCTGACCCTCGGCAATTCTTCTGTGATAAATGGTACAAAGTACAACGGCTGGTGGTACCCAGCAGCTGAGCACCTTAAATAGGGCAAGGCAGGTTGTGCCAAGATGTCTACATGAAAGAAGAGGAGTTTCTTCACCCTTTGTGGTGCACAAATCTTTTGTGCTCTCTGTGCATCGTCTGGATTCAGCTGCAGACTCTGCACTGGGGATGGCTGACACAAAAGTAAGGAAACTTGCAAACCTGCAAACTAAGCTATGCACAGCACGCAAAAAGAGGGTACAATGACAGCACCATGGACATGGTGATAATCACGGTAAAATCAGCACCTGGTTGTTGGGTATTATTTGGTCATCACTGCCCTGCATCACCCTGTGATTTACAGGGGCTACTGTCCCATGCTTTTCTGTTGTTGGTGTACCAGGGAACACATCTGGCTGCTCTCTGGGTGCAACGATATATACAGCTCACTGATGCCCCTAACTGCTTCCCAAAACATCACTACCCACTTTCAGATAGAAAAATCTAGGTATAAACCAGAGCTGGCATCACTGCATCACCTGAGATTTACTTTCATCTTTGCCATTTGTTTTTACTATATAATAGTGGGGAAAATAGGTAGGCTAATACTTTACATTTAAATTCTAATATTAAATTATATTTATATCAACATTTTTTCTGGTGTAGATGCCAGAAGCCAGGTACATCAGAAAGTGATTGGTATGTGTAGATCCCTTTGATGTGATAGTTGGTATCCATCAGTGCTGGGGATCTAGAGGGTCTTATAATTTTTAGCATAGTCATCAGAAGTTGTTTTAGATCACTTGACCTGCAGCCTTATTGAAATCCTTTCTATTTCATGATTTTCCCATGAGTAGTATGAACGTGGTGATATTCTTCTGGTACAAGCTCTATAATGCAAGTTTAATGGGGCCAACTGCTGTTCTAGAGTAAGAACACAAAACTATCACTAAACCAAGGGAAAATGATGCAGGATAATCACCTTTAATTCCTGTCAATTGATGGGAGATATGCAGCTGTCAAGTCATACAGAGCAAAGTACAGTCCCATTTCCTCTTTTATTTATAGATAATAATTTTCCACGCTTTTCCAATTTCAGTTTTATGAGCAATTGTTTTATTTCTGCCTACCAAATCACTTACTGTGTGTTTTACCTTCTTGTAAAGCATAGATTGCAGCCACAGTCTAAAAGTTTTCTTTTAAAGGAAACTATAATGTCCCAATCTGCCTTTTTGGCTTTATATCATTTATAGACAAAATTAACAGGATCAAACCACAGCTTGAAGAATCATGGCATTTTTAGCAAAGGAAATGTTCTTGATGAAAACCCAGATTTTATTAGTGATACTACAATTAAATAAGCCATTATCAACTTCCTACAGATCTCGTAAGAGCAGCTCTCTTTCATTCTGGAGCCCAAATTACGGAAGCAATCTTCATAAAGGCCACTTCCCCAGCTATAGCGCCTGCTGTGATATGATTCATGCCTTTTGTCTTCTGCTAGGAATTTGGGGATGTTTATGAAGGGCTGTTATAAATACCGCATCTAATTCCTCTTTTCACAAGATGCTTTATTCACAAGGAAAAAAAATAAAAATAAAATCGCATCACGTACGTACGTCATATCATTTCCATTCCCATTGCCATCTGGCACTATTCTTGTTGGCTCCTTCGTATACATATCAAAAGGATGTGAGAGCAGTGTCAGGCAGACACTCTGGAGCACACGTTGCAGTGCTAGAATTGGTTGTTGAATGGCACACAGGCACTTTTCTTACAGCGAATCTGTGAAAATGCACGTATGAAGGCAGGAAGTGGAATAATAAATGTTCAAGAGCAGGAGGAGAAATACTGCCTCCGAATCCTACTTGCATTATGTGTGGTCTTATAAAGAAACCCTGAAGGTGAGCAGTACAAATATCTCAGCTCTTTTTTTACTTTCAGGCTTTTATTTCCAATGGCGAAATAGCAATATCACCTGCACTGGCTGTTGATTTATCTTAAACTCTTACCTAAAAACAGATCTTTTGGACATGGCAATATCTTTGGGACAACAAAACACCACAGTATATCTGGGCACTGCTGCTTACAGTAGGATCCCTTCTCAAAAAAATAAGGGTTTGCAAAGGCTGAGCAAATGAAGGTGGGTCACTAACAGACCCACCGCGTTCGTCATGCCTGCTGCAGGTGAAGAGTGACAGCCATGGTTGCATTCATATTCAAGCAGTCTATTTATGTGAACCATTATGCTAATACGTGACAAAATTATCAGTTAGGAAATTCAGATGGGTTTCCAGGTTACAAAGCAGCTGTGGCCATGTGACAGGAGAAAGCAATGAATTTAGGAATCAGGGATTTTTATTTTTTTCTGTGCAAAACACTTATTTGAAAAGCAAGAGAAGTAGTGGCCACAGATTCAAACACAAAGTTGATCCTTTTAGAAATCATACCCAGATGCAGGTTGCACAGTCACAGCTGCCTCCACTATCTTATTTCTCTGTCCACCCTTGAGTCAATGATACCTTGACTTCTAGCAGCTATGGCAGAGCTGGACATGGATATCAGCAGACAGGTTAATGGTCCGTGTTTGCTGCCTCCTGCACCTGACTTGGGGCTCCATAGCATCAATTTAGAAAGGCAATTCATCACTGAAGAGTGGGCTTGGCTGGCCAGGGACAGGGAGAAGGTGCGTGGAGACCCACTCAGCATGGCCCATGTCCCACCACTCTCTGGTGGGATTTGTCATGAGAACAGCATTTGATTTGCCTTATCCCAAGGAGTGAAGCTTGTTTAAGCAAGAAGGTTGAAACTTCAGGGCCTGCAGGTGAACGAGCCTCAGCAAAGAGCATCACAGTGTTTTTTAGGTTTGCTGTGATTTTTTTCCCCCTCCAGCTGAATAAAGGATTAGATGGATTATTACATATCCTGTTTTGTGGCCTGGCATTAAGTCATTGACGGGATTTATTTTTGCGAAGGGTGATTTTTAATCAGCTGAGTACAAATTAACCAAAATGCAAGAAACAAAACAATAACTTCTGAATTATTCATAGTTTGTGAGCCAAAGGATCGGTTCTCATCTCAGTATCTCCACTTTCTGCCCTGAAACCTTGAAGTAGAACATGAAGTGCAAGCATGCCCAGCTGTGCAGTTCCTCTATCTGATATGTCAGTCCAGATGCACAATGCATGTACTGCAAGAGAAACGGAGGCTGAATAATTCCAGGAAAATAAAAAGTAGCAAACATGTCACAGGGAGCTGCATGACCTCTGATGTCCTTAGAGCATCATTTGGTATTATCAGCTACAAAGGTGTTATCAGCTACAAATGAAAAATTCGTGTGATTAGCCAAACTTCAGGAAGTACTTCTGGAGAGTCCCCAGAGTTTGGGTTCTTCATTTGCAGACTCCTGTGATGAATAATTCAAGGTCTGGAGTGCCACTCAAACAGCAGCAGCGCATGCATCTTAGGGCAGAGTCTTTTACAGCGGTAAATGGAGCGCTTTCTGACAGCACCTGTTGCTCACCACGGCTCATCAAGGGAGCACAGGCCACGGATTTACAGTGGAATCCTGTTTCTAGAGAGCTAGAGTTAGATTAATTGGTTTCCCAACTGCAAAACAAACTTTCCATTCATTAACACTGATGTGATTAGGAGCAGGAGCAACAAAGTCTGTCTAATCCACAGCAAATACATTTCCATCCCTGAAGCTGTCAGTAACAGTTCCCCATCAACTGGATAACATAATCTACATTAAAAACAAAAACAAAAACAAAAACAAACAAACAAACAAACAAACAAAACTGTTTCCAAATTCTCTTTATTCTGCAGGAGTTACAGGGCTCGATACACACATTCTCCTTTTCCAAATGTCTTTGAAGTATTACCAGGCACGTTGTTCCAAATGGGGCAGGAAAACACAAAGCTCCCGCTGGTAAAACAAAGATGGTTGAATAAAGATTCTTGCTCTGAATCAGTTTTAAGAGTGATTTGAGTTATGAGGGGAAACAGAGAGGATTTCAGCTCAGGCAATGCAACACCGCCTCCCTGTGCTGTGCTGACAGAGGATGCGCGGCTCAGGACACACGGCTCCTCTGAAGCGCTGGCTGCCCTTTGGCAGGCACAAGCCCACCAGCACACTCAGTAAAAAGGAAACAGGACACTCTAGGTGAATGCTGGGACCTTCCTAATGTGATTTATTACTTTTGCCGTTTGCCCATGCTGTTTGTTCTAAATATTTGCAGAGGTATTTCTAGGTCCTTGTGCTGGGCATAAGCTGGCAAACATCAGAGCACTTAAATGCCACCTCCCCTAGTGAAGAGGGGATTTCAGGGATGGAAGGCATCCAAGTTGAAAGTCTCCCAGGGACATTACAGGAGGGGGTTTCTTATTTTTTTCTAATCAAAGGACCATGATCACATGCACATACCAGCCTCCACGGTGCTGACACAGTTTTTGTGTACAAATGAAATGCTAGGCCACACAGGGTATTTCTTTTTCACCTTAAATAGACAGTGTTTTGTGTACTTCCAGGCATCAGAATGCAAACCTACATTTTTAAATGTATCTGTGCCTCCTCACTGGCAGCCCAAGCTGGGGGGCCGATGAGGACCCTCCTACACCAGCAGATTGCTGGAAGGGATTTTCATGCTCTGCAGCAGTGCAGTGGCTCCCCGTGGGAATTAGCTGCTTTGGGGAATTTGGGGCTTTCCTGGCCCCATGGAAGGCTGCCTAACTAACCACAGAAATGTGTAACCACATGCCCTCATCTCCCAGGACAGCCCTGTCCTCCCCCACAGATCTTCCCAGAGATGAGAAGACACTGAACATACTTTTGAGCCCAGCACTGGCCAAAGTCCAATTTTTAACAGGGACTTCCATCCTCCTGTATTGGTTTGATGGAGCAGATTGGATGATATCCCATTCCAATATTCCAAATCTTTCTTTTGACCTACCTAGGCTGTAACAAGCAAATCCCAAAGTGTTTTCCTGAATCATGTTTTACAGGTTCAGCCCCAGCAGGGGAAGAATTTCTGCTCCTCTGACCACCACCACCCAGCCTGTGGGCGGCTGGCAGGCATTACAAAACTTCACCCTGGTTTGCCAACTCGTTATTCACTCCAACAGGTTCAACTTGTTTTGTAAGATAAGGATTCTTCTTCTTGTTGTTATTTAATAAATATCACATACATGACTAACTATTTCCTATCTCTTCTATGACAAAACCAGTGTTCTCTAGTTGAGCAGATGCTTACCAGCTGAAGGTCTTTTCTCTTACACTGAAATGAGTGCTAGCCTAGTGCTAGAGGGCATCCCTTTTACACATTTTGAGTTGGAGCCTGATATTTTGACCCTGCTAATTTGAGTACACGTCCCCTGACAGCCTCTGGCTTTCTTCTTATTTCACAGGTGGCTCTCCAGTGACATGCAAGAGGCAGTCCACTGTGTCTGGTCATCCTTTGGTGAGGCTGCTGGTTCCTTTGACCAAGGGGGATGCTGTATTTTCCCTGGCAGTTTTTTGAGAGTTTTTTAAACTCTCCGGCATCAATTCAGCAATAGGGTTCAGTAAGCAGCAAAGTGTGCCCTGTTGTTTGCAGAAATGCTTTTGGTGGCAGTGAACAGCCTGGTAGCAAGCAAAGCTACAGATTGCGTTTATGCCTTTTCACATTCCAAAAATGGAAATTTCTGTTCAAAAATCCTTAGTAGCTCATCACGCTTCACAAACAGAAGAAGAAGAAGAAGAAAAAAAAAAAAGAAAAAAAAAAAAAAAGCTATGGGTGATTTTTTGGTCAGAACCCATATGGAAAATGAGAACTGGGTCATCAAGACCTGAAGAGGCACTGGCAGCTGCCTCTGATGTGCCAGATGCTGGAGACACTTCCAAGCCCTGGCCATCGAGAAGCATGCTGCTAAATGAGCAAGAGCCTTTAACAGCAATAGGGAAGCTGAATTCCATAGCAACCGCATTATGTCTGACATGCTGGCATGGCACTATTCTGAGGAGGGCAGAAAAGCTGTGCATGGCTTGGAAACTTGGAACTGCCACTCCAGCCATGGGAATGGGATGCGAACAGATGCCATTGCAGTAAGATGCAGGATGCAGTGTCGCATAATGGGGAAGAAGGTGGTTGCTTGTGAGGTTTTTTCCTCTCCAGGATGGGGAATAAAGAAGGAATGATAAAGGTCTCCAAGAGTTTAGAGTCACCAGGGGAATCAATGAAGGGCTGGTGAATACCACCCATCATTCAGGCAGTCCCTGATGTCAAATCTAGTACTAGGAACTTAAAGGGGATAGAAACAGTTCCCAAATTTAGAAAAAACTCATGGGATAGTTACAGTTGTTTTCACCTGAATATCTAGGCTGGAAGTTGACAGAGAACACACATGGCTGCAGGATATTCTGGGCAGTATCTTTACAGGCATTTCCTTGCCTTAAGCATTTATCTGGGTATCTACTTCTGGTCATTGTCAGAAAAACATAAATGGGCACTTGATCCAAGCTGATATGGTTTTTACATTCTCTAGGACTTGGCATACAGACAGCAGCTATTTAAAAAAGAAAAAGAAAAAAAAAAAAAAAAAGCCCAGAAATCTCCCGTGGATGCCTCTCTCCTGCCACGTTTCCTGTCTGTCATTTCCTCCTGTTTCCACTGAGCATCCTCACCGCAGACGTGCCTGCCCTCACCTGAACCCCATCCCGACGTGAGGTCTGTGGCTCCAGGAGAGGAGCATCCTAGAAGTTGTACCATTGCCATCAGTCATGAAAATTGCTTTCTTACAATTTCTTTTCAACCTCTCACCAGAATCTCCACTCATTTGGTTCTCCAGCTTAGCATCTGCCCCATTTTCATGTGGTGAACTCATCTTTGAAGTGCATGCAGCCAGCTCGCAGTTCCTGCCGTAGCCTGCTGCTTGTTGGTTGTTACAGACAGAAAGTCTGTTATATTTTTCTGGGAGCTTGATAACTGTATGCAGTTTGCTTATGTCGTGTTCTTTCATCTGTTTATCAGCTGGAGGAAAGAGTTTTTACTGATACAAAACGTTTCATCATTTGCTGCGGTAGATTGAAGTCTCATCCTTACTCAGGTTAGCAGAGGGACGTGTGTGCTGGGCCTGCGCATTCCCTGCGAAGTTTTCCCGTGGTTTTTGGGATTGTGTTGCCCCCTGCTGACCGGGGACAGCCTGGAGGAACAGCAGGGGCCCTGCGGGGCTCCTGGGGTGCCTGCGGGCTGCAGCTTTCACCAGGGACCGCTGCTGTGGCAGCAGCTGCAATCCGCTTCTGAAGCCAGGTTTATTCCTTGGGATTCCCCAGTAAATGGGCAAATGCAAGAGCATCCTCTCCGCACTGACGTCTGCAGTTTAGTCGACATTTTATTGAAGTTCAGGTTTTAATTAGCAAGTTAAATGCCTTCGGAAAGGCTTTAAAACAGGCTCTGTGTCATATGGTGCCTCTCATCAGGTGGTGTAAGAAAAGCACAATATGACACACCGTGTGAAGGGAGGCTAGAATTTGACATTATTTCATACAAGAGCCGGTTTTCAAGGACAGGAGAATGAGATTACAATTATTTGAGAATAGACGCACGTCTGTGCAAAGAGAGAAAACCAGAAGGAAATGTGAAGCCAGAGGCGATTATGTACTCAGTGCATGAACCACTCCAAACTAATTTTCAGAACTGAAAAAAAAAAAAAAAACACCAATACTTGGTTACAATATGCTCTCTCCATCACTCCCCGAAAGTAGCAGTCCTGAACCCACATCCTTTTTCAGGAGGTGACCAAGAGGTGGCACTTATTAAAACACTATTGGGATTTGTGTCAGAAGCAGAAACACAAGCTTGCTCTTTGGCATGACAGGTTCCTATCTTAAACACGGGATCTCACATGAAAATTGCTGTGAATTGCCCTGCCTAGATTTCAGCAAAATCTTGTTATCAATGCTTATCTCCTATTTGTTGCCAGCTTTGAGACCTGCAATTGAAAAAGCACAGTTTAAGCTTGAGGCAGTATTTACTGTATTTATAAGAACTGAATGCAGAAAGCACAGAGATTGAATGGTGCTGGCAGACAATGCAACTTTCAGTAACAATACAGCAGGCACAGATGCCCTAGATCTGACTTGCAATTTCAGCCTGGATCATAATCCTTTTTAAATCATCCAGACTCAGGACAGGCTGAGCTGAGCATATATGACCAATTTAGCGAGAGATCCAGCATCTCAGCCACACTGAGAGAAAGAAAATCCCTGCAGAGACAACTATTAGCTCAGAGAGTATTATTCACTCTCTCGATGGAGTAAAGCCCTACAGAAAAGCCCAACTTTTACAGATTTCGGTTGTTGTTTTTGTACTCTAGATGGCTATGAAATATTTTTTGCTAATAAGTGCCATCTAAAAACTAAAGGCAAGTGCAGCTGCTCAGCCATTTGATACCAGGATGGCTATGAAATTCCAGCTTAATAGCAACATTATCTTTTCATACAAGATTTCACCTTTCAGTATATAATTTCACACCTGACTTCAGAAATGGAGAAACAAGGCTAAACATAGCTCTGCATATACTGCTGCAGGAAATGCTGAATCGCACTCAGTAAGGCAATAGCTGACTGATGCAGGGCAAGACTCTACTGCCACCAGGCTCAGCAGTGCTGTAGCTTTTTCAAGGGTGGGTTTTTTCCCTGTGAGCATTTGAAACAAGGGGGTGAGGCCTCCTATAATGAGTCTTACCATAGCTGCAGCTTGCAAAGAAATCAAATTGTTTGATGCTACAGGCTTTTAATACATTTAACACAGAAAAAGGGGCTTCAGAGAATGATTTTGGCCTGTGGTAGCAGAGGAAGAGATGTGCTTTTGGACAGACGAACTAATGTCAGTGTCACTTTAGTTAAAGAAATTTATTTAAATATGACACAAGGATTCTCACTCTCTACATGAAGACTAACTCCTGTGTTAGTTTTACTTGTTATTTGAAATGTGATTACCGCTAATTGCCTGCGCATTTTGAAATGACTTCTGGTTATGTCAATACAATGCATATTTTGGGAGGGAAGAGACATTTTCAGTTATCACTCATTAAGGACAAAGCAGATGTCACTGCAGTTGGGAGTTATACATACTGCTCATTTTTAAGAAGATCAGGATGAGCTTGCTTAAGTTGGCTTCATTTCTAGCTCCAAGACTACTCACAGAGTAAGAACTGATGGCAGGTCCTCTCATCTCCTGCTCCTGATTTATATGTGTATTTTTAAATACAAATGCTCTCCTTACAGGAGACATTTCTCACACTTTGTGGACTTTTCCATAACTTCCCCACCACCACACACACTCCCTTCTCCTGTGCTCTGTGCACTCTCCAGGTGCAGATCTCCTCCAGCTCCTTCCTGCCCCAGCCAAGCTGCCTCAAGCTCCACCAGGCCCCACAACCCTTTGTGGGCACGTGGGCATCTTCAGGGGTGGGTGGGCAGTGGCCTGGGCTGGAAATGTGGTTTGTGGGAGATCGCTGGTCCCCCAGAGCCCCTACTGTCCCCATGGCCTGAATGTGTCTCCCCAGAGCTGCTGGGACAGGGGAGCAGAGAGAGAGCAATCCTCTGTTCTGAGGGGCTTAGAGCTGGCTTTGGTTAAATCCAGTACCCAGAACAAGATGTCAAGTGCCAGGAATGAAAGGGTGTTCACCTCTGAGTTTGGTGCAGCAAAGCTTTGTGATACCAGGGTGTGCCAAGTAGGCAAGGAGGTAAAGTGATGAAGAGGGGGAGAAAAATCAATTTCAGACCTCTGACTCCATTAGACTTATAGAAAAATATTCTTTACAGAAAAGCAAGTGCATTGTAGATCTTTTTTAATGATTTTTTTTTTTTTTTTTTTTTTTTTTTTTTCATTGCTTCAGTGTTCACTTAGCCTCATTACAAAGCAAGAGCAAGTACAAAAGGTGATAACCTAAGGGAATGTCTGTCAGGAAGGAGGTGCCAGGTGGACCCTCTGATGCTCTGTAAGATGGGCTTGTCCCTTGAGCAACTTTTTCCCCTTCCCCAGGACAGTCCCTCTTCTCTGCTGTGGAGGCTGATGATGTCCCAGGACTGGGATAATCCCTGTTCAAATTCCAAAGAGGCTGCAAGAGATGGGGCTATTCAGCCTGGAGAAGAGAAGGCTCTCGGGAGACATTATTGCAGCCTTTCAATACTTGAAGATGGCTTATAAGAAAGATGAACAGGAATCTTTACAAGGGTATGTAGTGATAGGACAAGGGGTAATTATTTTAAACTAAAAAAGGATAGATTTAGATCAGATACTAGGAATAAACTCTTCCCTCAGAAGGTGGTGAGGCCCTGGCACAGGCTGCCCAGAGAAGATGTGGATGCCCCATCCCTGGAGGTGTTCAAGGCCAGACTGGATGTGGCCTTTGACAACCTGGTCTGGTGGAAGGTGTCCCTGCCCATGGCAGGGGGTTGGAATTGGGTGGGCTTTAGGGTTCCTTCCAACCCAAACCATCCTGTGATTCCATGATTCTTTGAAACCATCAGCAATGCATCGGCAAGTAGGCAGGGATTCAGCTAGCTCCAGCCCCCTCCCCTCTTCAGAGTGAAGTCCCTGGTGGCAAGGAGGTAACCTCAGTATCCATGAGGAATTCTTGAACCTTGTGTTGTTTCTGCAGCCTAAGTCAAGCTTGGGAGTGTCTGGTGAAGCCTTGCAGCCATGGACAGCAAGTGGGGCAAGCACCTCAAATATTCCTTGAATCCTAAGGGAGGATCAGCTCTGCTCTTTGGTGTTTGAGGCAGTGTGAGTCAAACATCTGCCAGTAAAACACTGAGGTGTTACTGGATGGTACCACAAACCCAGAGATGCTTAACAGATAAGAAGATAAGAGGACAGCATGAAAGAACAGGCACAGGTTTTAATATAACCACTGTGTAAATAAAGGCCCTTGCTGTACAGTTCATAGCACAAGATCTTCAGTTCCCTGCAGCATGAACTCTGTCACAGATGGGCTCTTTTTTCCCTGTTCCCTCTCTCTGTGGCTGATGTGCAGAGCCACCCCCATGGCAAGGACTGCAGCCAGCACATCACTGCTGCTCGCCCAACAGTTTCTGAAGCACTCTGCTGCCTTGGATCTTGTCAGGGTCACTGACATGATTTTTCCTTCTTCCACTTCATTTGCGGCATTGCTTCCTGGAACAGCATCCCTGCCAGGCAGGGGGGCTGTAAGCCCCCCTGTATGTCACAGCTCCAACAAACTCATTATCCTTAGTCCACTCCTTCAGGATCTTGCAGAGCTCGTTCCCTTCCCTTTCCTGGCTCTGACTATATGACTGCTGTTTTCCACCTGTTCCTCATCTGTGCCTGTGTTTTCCCCCCTCAGATATTTATTTCACACTGAGCTTTTCCCTACAAATTATCCATACCACAGGCAATGGCAGCTCTACTATAAACCAACTGCTGCTTTTTTCAGTGCTATGATCTAAACACACTCAAAGGAAATCTAGCTGACACCACAACAAAGCTGAGATGGTCCTGTTTTCAGTGTATTCTTGATTTTGAGGGTTTCCAGCTCTCCAAGCAGGAGACAGGCACTGACAGAGCTGCAGACCTAACATTGTCCCTGCTGAGCTGGCTGGGGCCTGCCAATCCTTTAGCTCCATATTCCCTAATCATTCCTTACAGAGCATGCTGAGCTGTGAGGCTTCAGAAGAGACAACCCTAACAGAATCTAATGCTGTTAAGAAACTATTCTTCTCTGTGACTGCGACACATCTCATTTCTCACAGGTCCAAACGGTGACAGCCAGAAGGAATTGTCACTTCTTGCTGCTCACTTGGAAAGCCCTGATGGAAGTCAGACAAGCAGAAAATGGAAGAGTTTGTCCTTGAATGCCATTCCACAATAACCTGCTCTGAGCATTGCATTGCTAGTGACCTGGATGATGGGAATGTCCATGGGTCTGACAGGGCCCACAGCCTCTCTGCAACAACATGTCTCCCTCACTGCAGTGCACACTCAAGGCCGACCTCCCTGAGTCCCCAAAATCAGCGTGGCTCCCCCACAGTATAAACACCATCAAATACAAAAATCCAGTTGTGGATGTGCTTGGGTTTTCCTGTTCGTCCTGCAGCAACATTCAGTGGCTTAGGAACTCAGATCATGGGTCTTGGAGGAGCTGTGAACTGCCTTCAGCCTTACTTTGGCTAGCATGAAGACATACCCCACTTCCCACCGAGAATGAATTCCTGAAAAGCATGAGGTTTAGCCCTGCAATGGATAGCAAAGCAATTTTCCCATCAGAATTAATGAGCAGAATACTACTTGAAATGATCTTGGCTGCTGTCTGAGAGACTGAGCACCCAACCATGATCCGCCTTTCTGTCCTTCACACTCCATTGACCGGACTGATCTTGATTCAGCTGAGGAAGATGATGTTGAATGTGACTGTTCAGAAAGAGGCACTGAAAATACTCATAGGAAAAGATTTGTGCTGGGTGTTTATTCTCACAGATAAAGCAGCCAAGGCCTTTTTGAACACTGAACTTCTCCAGAAAGCCTGTGTCCCTTCCAGGGGATGATCTGGAGGATCCTGCTCCTGCCTCTTCATTCTCTACACCATTATGCATCCCAATGTATTTAAGCTGTATTTCTGAAGTCTATGACATATCCTCCTCCATGTCATTAATTCTGATGGGAAAAACTGCTTCACTATCCACTAAACTCAGTCACTTCTTCTGCGAGGCTGAATGCTTGATGTAAAATTTCCAAGAGTGTTGAACAACTTCTTTTTAATAGCCACATTTTCCTCCTCCTCTCCCTCATCCTCAGACGAATTAAGAGCCAGTCAAGCTGAAGGATGGAGAACGTGGTAGTGAGGATGGTGAGTGGAGCAGGAGCCTGAATGATGGACCGTGGATCTCCAGAGTAATGGATAGGGATGTGATGGACAAAGGGATGCTGCTGGAGGACATCTGGGTGCATGCATGTCCCCAGCTTGACTTTAACACATTGTTAAGTTTAGGTCCAGGTCCTTTCTCTTACCCATGGTTTCTGAACAGGGTAGTATCTGCTTTCAGCCAGTCATACAGGACAACTCTGCTACATGTGTCCTTTCTTTCTGCCCTTTGTTTTTGCAGCGTGGACTGTGGGTTTAATGCTTGAGCTGCGGTTTCACAACCATTGCCAGGTGGAGAAGGGGCTCTCCCTGCTTATCCATCCCCAGCCTCCCTCCAGCCCATTTTGTCGTGCAGCTCTTGAGCTGGGTGCTCAGGGAGGAAAGAGAGCTGGCCTGGCTGGCTGCTAGGGCAGGTTTTCTGTGGGACCAGCTTCCTTCTAGCCCCAGAGCTGCATGATACAGCTAAGATAATCAAACAGCTCTGCTATCTACACCACCTGGGAGAACGAGGGGTGAGAGCTGAGCAAAAAGCAGCCCTGCAGACCCCAAGTTAGTGCAGCAGGAGGGCAGGAGGTGCTCCAGGCACGCAGCACAAGTTCCCCTGCAGCCTGTGGAGAGGCCCCTGGTGGAGCAGGTGGATGTGGCCTGGAGGAAGCTGCGGCCCATGGAGAGCCCCCTCAGGAGCAGGCCCCGGGCCGGAGCTGCAGAC
Source organism: Nettapus auritus (assembly GCA_011076525.1). Taxonomy (NCBI): domain Eukaryota; kingdom Metazoa; phylum Chordata; class Aves; order Anseriformes; family Anatidae; genus Nettapus; species Nettapus auritus. The sequence continues at coordinate 183,432,899 of CM021765.1, read as the reverse complement.
CTTGGAGAGGAGCCCACGCAGGAGCAGGGGGTCTGGGGGGAGCTGCCGCCCATGGGGGACCTGTGCTGGAGCAGTTTGCTCCTGGGGGATGGACCCCGTGGTACGGAGCCGTGTGGGAGCAGTGCTTGAAAAGCTGCTGCCTGTGGGCAGCCCCCGCAGGCTCAGTTCAGGAAGGACGGCATCTCGTGGGAGGGACCCCACGTGGTGCAGGGTCATGAATCAATAAAAGTTTATAAAATGTATAGAGTCATATTGCTCAGACTATCACAATATTTTTCTCTACTATAATGGTTCCTTACTAAAAATCAGAAAGAAAATTGAAAGGACTGTGTATTTGCTACTTAAATTGAGCAGTCTTACTCATGATGATTAGAAATCACTCACATGAAAAGTCCCCTTAGTCCAAACAAATGTATTCAATTTTACTTGTTCAGACAGGAGGTCGATGCACTGAGCAAGCTGCCATTTTTATCTGACTGCAATTGCTCTTCTTCATGACTGGGATTCCTTGGCTCTCACGGGACAGATTTCTTCCATGGTGTCATTCACAAGAACTCACATCAAATTGCTTTATCATCTGTCTGCAGTGTTTTTGTTGCTGTTATCAAGCAGTAACACAGCTCAGAGAGGCAACTGTTGTGATCCCAGAAGACTTTGAATTTATGGCTTAAAATAATCAGAGACATTAAAAAAAAATAAAAATAAAAAAAAAATGCACTCATCCCCACCACTTGGTTGTACTCCACTCAAAAATGATCAGGTTATTGCTGTTTCTGTGCCTAATGCAATATGTTTTAGCAGGGTATTCAGTCACTAGTAATTTCAGCGTACAAGATATTCCTCCTCATTTTGAAGCAAGGATCAATTGGCTTGATGGATGAAGCTGATATTTTTCTGGCCAGACTGTTTGCTTTACATGATAGATTTGCTCTGGCTGCAACATTTTATTTCTCATTAAATTAGCCAGCCAACATTCATAGATGAGGGAATCAACTGATTTAGCTGTAATTTATATAGAGCTCCACTACATCTTTCCAGCACAGGTTACACGGAGGTTTGCAACGAGCCAAGTTCTCTCCTGCTGAAAAGAACAACAGCCACAGTTCAAGCCAGCTCCTCAGTGTTTATTTCGACACAGTATTTGTCCCACTTTAATTGCACTGATAACAGTTTAAGTGTCATGCTCACCCTTCATGTTGATGCAATATAAGAGAGCTTATGTTTTTACATCTATTCAAGACCAGAAAATGCTTAAGTCAATATCAGATGGCTTCATTCCAGGACAAGAATGTCAGCACTCGAGTTTTAGCTGGAGAAGTTTAAGGTGATATTTAAATAAAAATAGTTGGCCTCAGGAGCCACACCAGGTCCTTGACCTGTTTGTAGCATGCTCTGTTTGGCACCCACCTGCTCACTCACCATTTTCTTTACACATGATTTTGGCAGTGCTCGTGCTCCTGGGAAGGCATCCCAGGAGATGCTCTGTGCACCTTCCCTCATGCAGATCTGAGATGCATCTTTCCTGGTGCAGCAACCTTTGAAAACTCTTCTATCTATCTATCTATCTATCTATCTATCTATCTATCTATCTATCTATCTATCTTTTTTTGACTCATTTTGTTCCCCAGAACTCTGAAAAACCTCTCACTTATTTCTGCAGAGAAATAAGCCTTGTGCAGCTTTCTGGCACCACCAGCTCTGTATTTACTACTAAGTAAACACAGCTAGGAGCCGCTCTCTGATCCCGAGGCCAAACGACACAGACTGGCTATATCCATGCTACACATTCCTTGATCCTTCTCTCCCATCTGGTGCCCCTGTGGCCCTAGAAAAATGTTATTAATGTGAAGATTTTTTAAAATAAATAAATAAATTATGCTGTCTAAACTAATAGCTGTGCTTCAGCCCACAGGCATAGTGGTTTATTGCATGGAGTATATATCACATGCACTGGGGTGCTTGTTTGAACATGAGGGATGAAGCCTGGGTGCCTCCGCTGTGCCTCCCACCCTTGCCCTTATGACAAGAGAAGGAAGGCTTGGGGGGCTCATCATGGCCATGATGTGTGGCCACCCAGCCCCATCAGGGTCACATCCAGCCCCGATCACACCCCGCTTGCTCACAGGCTGCTCTGGGCCACGAGGTTTCTCGCTGCGTTGTATTTGCAGGTCTATGTGTGAGGCTATTCTGCCACCTCTCTGCAGCCGCAGCAGCTTGCTCTAAAACACACTGACAGTGGTTTGGGCTTGAAACGGTGCTGGAAAGTGCTCTGCCCAGTTTGTTAAATTCACCCGCTGCTTCTCATTGTTTTCTTTTACACTTTACAGTGCAATCAATATAGTTTTGATTGTTGGAGTTGTGAAATATTGCACTGTTTATTTGTATGGGCTACAAATCACTCTCTCAAATTCTTAAGAAAAACAAGTTTAGGTGAATTATCTCCAGCAGATAATTTCACCTCTGTGTGGAATCTAAAAATAAAGTGGAGCCCACATTCTGCAGCTAAGTAGCTTTTAATTAGGTGTGATAATAGCATGAATTATCTTTTAGACTGCAGAAGCTCCACGATCAGAAATCAAGCGCTTGGCGTGATAATTGTTTGCTAAAATGTTCTATTGAGGGGATAAACTCAATGCCAGCATGGATTTGTTTTTTCATATAATAGGCCTTGGCAGTCTGATTAATATCTTGCGTGAATTTGGGCTTCCACAGTTATGGCAGTGTTTTAATATAGCCAGTGGGTCCTTTCAAGCTCTAGTGTAAAATGAGGGCAGTGAAGTGCTGCCTCCCATATAAGCCCCTGACATCAGGTTTCTCCTGGTGATGCCTTCAGACATGACAAGTGGCATTTCTGCTTTCTGAAAGTCAGTGGCTGAAGTGCTGGGGGGGTACAAGGTGGCTGGGTAGCTGGACTGGAGTAAACGAGAGGGAAACATCAACAGAAACATAGATTGCTCCATCCCTAAACCACCACAGCTAAAGCTGCTAGAGCCTGTCTTGTCAGGATCCTCCTTCATGCCAGCCAGTAGGATGCTCTCAGCAACTTCACCAGCTGAGATGCTTCATCTCCACTGTCTTTTCAACTCATTTAGTCCTCACGGTGGTGATGGTGGGGATGAGGGTGGGGTACAGTTAATTTTTTTCAGCAGGGAAGAACAAACTCTAAACGAAGGTCCTTTAAGGATAGGAGACAGACTGATGGTGCCACAGGGATATACTTGGCGCTTTAAACTGCAGACAGATGCAAGCACAGCGTGTTTGAGCACAGGCAGAAATAAGGAAGCTATCTCATTCCTGGGAAATAAGGATACACCCGTGATACGACTGCCCTGCCATGTGAGACTGTAACATCAGCCTGATCAGGTGGGCACCGGGCAAGGGACATTTTTCTGGGATGCTCTCTCTGCTGGATCCCAGCTGCCAACGGTCCAGGTTCGATCTGGGATGCAGATCATGGATATTCCTGCCCAGGTCTCCCCAGTCTTCCAGTTACATGTTATTTCACACCTCTGAATGCATGTCCCAAAGTCCTGGCTCTTCTCCTGATGTCTCCAGAGCTGTCGTGGGGGCTCCTGGGCAGGAGGAGGCCGTGTGGCATCTGGCCGGCATCCTTCTCCTGAGCAGCTCCGTGTGCATCTGCCCGGAGGACTTCGTAAAAATTAATTGAGTCGTCCAGAATTAGACACAGTTCATAAAACTCCCATCTGATCTCGTGCCTGCTGCTGATTTTAACAGCTGATGGAGGCAATGAGCTCTAGCTCATCAAGAATACCACAATACTCACTGAGATAGCAGTAACACAGTGCAGGTAAGACTTTAAACGTACAACAAAGAGACCCTGCCTGCACCACGAAGCTTACTCCCCAAATAGGAGTAAAACCCCGGAGCATGAATTTAAACATAGCAAAAGTGATGGGGATTACTGTTTGAGTTGTGAGTTTCACTGAAAAACAAATTTGTGTATCGGTTTATTTTTATATTTTATTGTTTGTTTTGAAGTGAAAGAGATGGGAACTCAGAGAAACGGAGAACTGGAGAAGAGCCAGACAAGGCATGGGAAAGCTTTGCCATGGACAAACCCCATTTCTGCCCGATGACATGTGAGACCTCATCATGCCTTTCCTGGAAGATACTAACCTGTATTGTATTCCAGACCCCAGGGAATAACAGCACACAGAGGCTGTTTTTCCCTAGAAAGCATGGAAAGCGAAAGCCCAAGATCCCCACTGAACAATCTGCTATGAACCATTTATGTGTTTACAGAGCCTTAATTTCATAGAATCATGGAATCATAGAATATGTTGGGTTGGAAGGGACCTTAAAGGTTGTCTAGTCCCAACCCCCTGCCATGGGCAGGGACACCTCCCACCAGACCAGGTTGCCCAAAGCCCCATCCAGCCTGGCCTTGAGCACCTCCAGGGATGGGGCATCCACAGCTTCTCTGGGCAGCCTGTGCCAGGGCCTCACCACCCTCCGAGGGAAGAATTTCTTCCTAATACCTAATCTAAGCCCATCCTCTTTTACTTTAGAGCCGTTCTCCTTGTCCTATTGCTACACGCCCGATAAATATCCTCCCCAATTTTTCCCGCATCCCCCCCACACGTGTAATTTTCACGTGCACCACCCCACTCCCCACGCATCCTCGCTAACTTTCCACCTTATCCACCCCCCTCTCCACCCCGACGCCCTCCCCTCACCTTGCGGGCTCCCTTTTTTGGGGAACCAGCTTCTCCTTTCTGCTTTGAGCATCCCGGGGCCCGATGCGGGGCGCGTTTCCCACGCCCCCCCCCCCAAGCTCGGGGCGCGGGGGCGGCGCGGGGGGCGGCTCGGGCCGCGGGGGGGCGCTGCGGCTCGGCTGGGCTCGGCTCGGAGGCTGCGCCCCCCGCCGCTATATAAAGGAGGCCGGCGGCGGCCCCCACTCCGTCCTGCCGGCAGGAGGAGGAGGAGGAGGCAGAAACGGAGGCAGGTAAGAGAGCCCAGCATCGCTGCCCCACGCGGGGTGTCACGGGCGTGCGTAGGGTTTGCCCTCTGTCCTTGCCACGCATCCCTGTGGGATGGGGATGGGCTGGGGAGGCTGGGTGGAAAAATCCGCCGGGGATGCGCAGCGGTCCCCACGCCGCGGTGCCGAGGTGGCAGCGGGTGCGTAGGAGGCTCCCCGTGGGGTGGGAGAGCGGCGAAGGAAGAAGCCGTGCTGGCTGGGGTGGGCGCTGTGCGGTGTCAGGTCTGCTCCTCTGAAAGTTTGGAGGATGCTGATAAGCGGGGAGCCACTGCGTGGGGGCCTCCGGGCGGTGGATGAGAGCGGTTCAGAGTGAGAGCATTCTTCTCGGCACGGCCACAACCCCGTGACCCTTCCGAGGAGGTGCACCTCTATTTTCCTCACTGCTGAAAGGCAATAATGCCTCTACCGTGAGTTACAACCTGGTGTTTCCCCTTGATGTGAAGGGAAAAAAGCAAAAATGTGGAGGATGGGGTGATGAGGGCTGCTCTCCCTGCTCATATAATCACCTCTTCTTGAAGAACTCTTCATCTAGGCTGGCAGTTTCCAACTCTGCTTAGGCTGCTCCCTTTCTCCTCCCTGGTAGGGAGCAGCTGAGCCTGGTTGCTCAGAGCATGAAAAGAGAGAGGCAGCACGATCCTGGCCATGCATCACTGCATTAAACTTCGAAGATCAAAACCCTAATAAATACTTCCCAGCAAGTCAAGCATTGGAAATATTTGTGGATATTCAGGTAGCGGTAACACAATAATTAAATGTCAAGTGTTTGCACACAGGTTGTAACTTCTCAGTGGATGGCTGTGTTAAGAGCACACTCAGCAGCAGTTGAACTGGATGTAATGTGATGCATAAATGTCTTGCTATGGTTTGTGATTTCCTACGGGAATTATTATATGCTCTGTATGTTCTGCATAGTGTTTGTGGATCTGTTTCTCACCCTCAGTTTGAAGCAGGGGTGTGGGCTTTCCTATATCCCCTGCTCTGTAAACTCTTAGCCAGTCTGTTGTTTTCCAATGCTGTTAAATACACCCGACTGCTTGTCTCCTTCCGTCTCTGCAATCTGCTGGGGAGAGCAGCACAGCCTGTGCTGCAGGAGCGTGGTAGCAGCAAGCTACGTGTGTGAAGATGGAGATTAACTTCTCGTTCTTGCTTTATTTATCAGGGTCTTAATTCCAGCAGAATAGAGCTGCATCACAATGTACAAAAGGGGGATTTTGTAAGTGAGCCTTTCAGCAATGGACTGTGAGTTTGGAAATTGCTGCTTGAGACTAGGGAGGTTGAGAAAAGCTTTAGAAGGCTGTGTCCATGTTGTTAATTTGAAGTAACTTTTGATATGATACCAGGTCCTTCCTTATGTTCATCTCTTTAGGGACAGAAGTTGGTATTTGGCTACTGATCTAACAAATGACAGGTAGAGATTTGGGTCTGATAGAAAAACTACTTGCCTTTTCAGCAGTATCTCCTATGGTAAAGTTTTGTAAGGTGTTGTCTCTAGTGATAGTGACTGTATTAAGAAACTAGCTTAACAGTTCTGGGCTACATTTCTGGAGTATGTATTTCCATGCAAACTACATTTGGGTATAGCAAGCAAGTCTAGATACTTGAGATAACAGAGACAAGACTTAGCCGTGCATATATTGCAGAATTGCAGTTCTCCACATCTATAAAACACTGCAGCACATCACAGGCTGGGTAGGGAAATTAATACCCTGTGAGAAACAGTATTCTCTCATCATAAATGAATCTTTCAGCTAATTTCCTGTAGGAGTCACCAGAAATCAGTGTAGGACAGAATAGCAGACCAAATTGCAGGCTCCAAAAATGTGTTTTCTGGAGAATCATACATTGGTAAATAATGTGAAACACAATATAGTAGACTCATACAGTGGTTTAATATTTGACTGAACACTCTGGTGGAGAAAAAATGAGGCATGATAACGGACATGTCAGTAAAGATGCTGATATGTCAGCAACAAGTGGTAAAGGAGGATTAAAGGAGGATGTATCTTGGAGGTATCCTTGGCTGGATGCTGAGGTTTGCTAACAGGAATCATAGAATATGTGAGTTGGAAGGGATTCACAAGATGAGAGTCCAACTCCTAATACTACTGAAGCACATCAGATTCTTCAGATGCGTTACCGACATGAAGATTGTTTTAGCTTGTTATTTATAATTATGCTGGCCTTGTTTAATTTGTTTAAATGCAACTCTTATGGAAAACTCTGCACTCAGTTTTGCTGAGGTCATAAGTAGCTGAAAGTGAAAAGTAGCAAGCAGCAAAGCTTAGGTGCATGATTTTGCAATAGCAAGCTCATTATAAACCCATTGGAAGAATCTTCAGGGAAGTAATTTAGATGGATTTTTTGTAACTAATTCCAGCACTATCTTACTATGTCTGGGTATGTTTTTGATGCTTTACTCTCCAGAAGACTTATTTGTTCTGTCCATTGCCATTCCATGTGTGTCATCTGCTATTCTGGATTTCAGAGTGAGGAGCTGATTTATGCCAATTAAAGATCTGTTAGTCCATTATGCTATAGAATCAGGGTGCCATTGTGCAGCTGAAAGGTATGTCTGAAAAACATTGAAGACATCTGAAAACAGGCCTAGAGTACAAGGGAGGGCTGTCTGAAAGGTTTAATTTAAGCAGTCATCTTAGTAATTTCTTTAAAGATCTGCTATTTCAATTAAGTGGCTATAAAGCTGGCAGTGAGGCAAACAGGTTCAAAGCTCCTGGGCCTGTGAACCTTCACATCTTAGGACAGAAACTGGGTTTTAGTAAAAGAGAAAGTTATTGCTGCTCTTGTGGGCTGATGTTTAAAGATGCTCTGCAGTGCAGAAAGTGGCCTCCATAGCACCCTGGCTGGAAGATAAGCAGATCTAAGTTCCTGTGTAATTGTGCTAAAGTGAGTTTAAGATTACCCTTAGCTTCCTCTCCAAAAATTGGGAGCAGCGTGCTGGCCCACTGTTGCAGGGCATTTGGGAACTGCATGGAGAAGCCCACTTTGTTCCAACAGAGACATCTGCATCAAAACTCTGCAAACAACTTAATCCTTAGAAGCATCTGGTGTAGCAGCAGTTCCCAGGCTTTGCTGATAGTGACATCACATGCAGATTAGTGATTTTATGCAAGCCCTAAAACTACCAAAAGCATCAGTTGCAAAATTCCTTGGATTCCACTCCCAGTCTGCTGTGATCATGACCCTTTAATTGAGCTGATGGTGTGCTGTACAGGTTGCTGCTCCTTGTGTGAGCCTTCAGGCTGTTCTGCCCAGAGATGAACTTCAAGGCAGCTATTGCATTGGATGCAGGGCTCGAAGAAAGGCATAACTTGTGCTTTTTCTCTGTGCAGCTGTGAGTATCACTTCAGCAAGCACTTACAGGAGAATGACTTCCCTTTGAAATCATAGCTTAAAAGTAAACAAGCATCCAAAACACATGCTGGGCTAATTAGTTTCTCTATTAAGTTTTGCTTTTGGATTTTAACTGTTTGATAGCTTATCCTAAATTAGTTGTCTTCCGTGGTTATTACCCCTCCAGGTAGCTCTAAGTTATGGCAAAATACTAAGGCTGCCAAGAAGGCAACCTGGTAGGCAAGGATAGCTTCAACCAAGATGTTCTGGTAGTGCTGGATGATGAACAGAGACGCTCCAGCCCTCTGGCATGTGTTGTCTCTGCCAAGCTTTCCACAGGGTATGTGGAACAACACTTTAAGCCACCTGAGATTTGCTTGCAGTCCTCATAATAATTCTGAAGCTTATACTGTTAGCAAATTTCAGAAGGACTGGATGACTCCTGAGTAGTGTACTTCTCTGCTATGGGGTGCGTTAATGTTATTGAATAAGAATTAGATTGATGGGGGAAAAATAAAGCTTTGTATTCAACATTTCTGGGTCTGATGTAAGTTGTTCATGCCAGAATGCCAGGAGGAATCGTGGCATGCTGTGCACACAGAAAGCTGGCAGGATGCTGTGCTCAAAAGACATTCACAAGTAAATTGCAGTCAAGTACACCCAGCAGAGCTGTGCTCTTGGAATGAACGTGTTTGTTCTGGTGTAGCAGCCCACTGGGATCTGAGGTTCTTCTCTTGCTGTTACGATGAAAACGCTACTTAGCTGTTGGTGCAATATGATAGAGCGAGGCTTTAAAAAATGGGAACAGTAGTCAAATCTACCTGAGCATTGGTGAATTCAAACTGCTGCATGCACAAGGGAGGGAACATTACAGAAACAGGAGCTAGTAGCTAGGACGGGGTTGCTTTGTCCACACTGTAAAGTTCAGGTCCAGGCCCTCTGCCTTTATTTGTGTGAGTAATCCTTTAATGTCAGCAGAGCCAGCCAGCCACTGATACTGAAGAAATGAAAGCCCTGAGGCTCAGGTCAGAAGAAACAGAGCTTTGCACTCCCCCGAGGACCTGGTGGGAATGTGGGCAAATGTTGCTTTATTTCACCTTTCTGGATCTCGATGCCTTGGGCAACGTGTGAGCTGAGTCGCTGTGAGCTGCAGCAGCTTTCAGGTTAACCTGGTACGAGCAGAAAACACCACAGCGTGCTCATTTTTAGCTGCTCAGCAGTTTTAGAATCAAATCTCTGAAAAGCTGCCTGGTTTGATTGTTCCCATTACATAACAGCAGTGTCTTTGGGATTTGAGAGGAGCTGGGAGCAACATGTCTCTTGCATAAATCCCAGCAGCTGTGATGATCTGCCCTGACCCTTGGTGGCCAGGAACGGCCTCAACAGGGCTGAGTTCCTGGGGTGGAACTGAATCAGCCTTTACCCCCCTCATTTCCAGCTGGAAGCAGATAATTGTGTGATTTTTGGCACCTTTGTTTGCTCCTGTGCTTGTTTTTAAAAAAAAAAAAATGGATGGAAGGTTAGGTCAGACACTTGATTAAAGGCTGCTGGGGGAGGTTTTGCTGAGGGTTTTTGTCTTGCAGGGCAATGCCATGTCCTGTTGCCCATGGGAAAACGATGGGCTCACCTGAGGGTGCTTTGTAGGAAAAGCTGCAGCCAGGCACTAATCCTAAATTCAGGAGTCTCTGATGTCCCCCTTATTCCAGTGGGGTGGCAGGATCTTCTTCCTGCCCCGTGTTTGCATGCTGGGTGTGAAGGTGGTGGACCAGCAGGTGAGCTCATGGAGCAGGAGGGGAGCTGCACTGAGAAGTCAGCTCCACATGCTTGGGGCTTGGTGTCCATGCAGCAGGTTTGAGCCTTCACTTGTCCCTATTTGCTGATCTGTTATCTTCGTTAAAGTGGGTAAAACAGCATGGGAGAACATCTAAACCCTTAGACTGCCCTAAGGGTGTATGTGCCTCACCACCTCTGGTGCAGGCTGCACCTCCTGGCTTTTCCATGTGAGAGCTCTGCTCTGATACTGCTGGCAGCCCCCAGTGTAATTAGGAGCATTTGAAGAATGGTACAATAAAAAGCAATGTTAGGGGGTGGTTCAGGGGAAGAATTGAGGTAACCATGCACAAAGACCTATCTAATTAAAACTGCAGGAAGACAGAGATGATGGCTAATGAGGCTGAACATGCAACTTAATTTAAGTTATTTGAAAAGAAGCAACCTTCTTTCTTGGGGAACGGAAGGGGAGGAATAGATCATACCTAGAATTTGTTGCCAAAGTATAAATTTCACTGTAATTAGTGCAAGTTTTGCTGCAGGCTTCTTTGGATTTGGGATTTTACATTTGTGGTCACCATTCTTGATGCATTTCACATAAATTGCATGTGAATACAACATTTAAAGACTACTATTTAATTGAATCTCTTACCTTAAATCCCATCTGTATTTTCATCTTCTAGTATCTAAGTTTTCATCCAACTTTTCTCCACTGGCTTTGTACCCCAAGGAAGAAATTTTATGACTTTTTCCTCAGCTGTCCTTTCTCTGCTCTGTCATACAGGTCTCTTCTGTTGTCCAACTGCTCTGCTTGTCCTACAGTCACATCCCTCTTCATGGTATCCCTTGCACTTGTGCCTTCTCTAACTCCTTACTCTAACCTCCTCTGCCTCCTTTTCTCTCATAATACAAATACATATCACAGAACTAATGACAAAAAAAAAGGGAGGAAAAGCCCTGTAATTTATGGTCTGACCAGTCCTACTTGGAAGATCCTCATCTAGTTTCAACTAGGTTCTTGGCAGCCTGACTCTTACATGTTTCACCACTTGTAAAAGTACCTCCCATAACCTCTTGTTGCATCTCAGGACTGGCTTTCTTTCCTTCTCTGGCTTGAACTGTCATCTCTGGTACCATAACCACCATTATGTGATGTTTGTTTCTTGTGACTGCGATCTTCTCTTGACTTCTGTGATTTCTGGATTATCTTCATCCTGGCTTCTCGTCTTTCTCTCTCTACTCTTACTGGATGATCTCATCAGAAACAAATCCAGCTAAATTTCCCTGAATTAGCAATGCATTGCTTTTTATCCCATCAAAATGTGGCATATGAACAAGGGGCCAAATAGCACAAAGTCCCTCAAATACTGATCTCCGTACATATGTCAAAACCTGACTAGGTTTAATTTGTGCTTCCTCTTCAGTTTGTGCACCTAAACCTCGCCAAAGAGCATTGACTTACTTTAAAGGTCTTACAGAGGAAGAGGAACAGAAAATGTGTTTGTTTCAAAGCTTTGTATCTTCCCCTTTTTCCAGACTAGGTGCACTGCTTCATTTCAGTTACTTTTAACTAGGATCAACTTATCTGTGAGTTCATGTCAGGAAATTGAGACAGGATGGCAATCAGAAGTGCAGGATGTTTGATTTTTAGCAGAGTGTTTACAAAAGATTTGATGGTGTTTGCCCTTGTTACCTACTCTAATTCTAACGAGCCTTTTGTTTGTTTTCTAAAGGTTTCCACCCTGGGACTGTTTTCTAGGGTAAACTATCACCAATGGAAGTAAAATTTGTTTTTCCAGCATTCTGGGTAAGTGTCTTCTGTTTTTGTCTGATTTGATCTTATAAATGTTTGTCACCAAAGAACTCTTTTTGCAAGTGGTCTTTGATTTTTATATTAGTGTTATTCTGTCCAACAAAAAGAAAACGCCCTCCAACAAATTTATAAGCAATGTAGATAAAGGTGACTTCAAAGTGAACCATGAGCTCTTGTACTGGGGGAATTGTCAAATGTAAATAGACGTCTTCCCTAATGATTTTGAATTTTGTCTGGTATATATAATGTATATTGGAAAATGTGGTATGCTAGTTTAGATTCATATCTAAACTAAATCTTGTTACTTCCTTTGTGTAGCTCTTTGGACTGTCAAGAGTTTTTTTTTTTTTAAAGATATGACAATATTTTAAGCTGGTCTCTTATGCTTGGGATGGTAGGGAAGGTATAATTCTGTAGGCTGGGAGATGACTGATATGAATCCTAGTAAAGTCATGTTATGGTGACGTGAAGTTGTACTTGGCCATTGTGAGCATTAATGGTGCTTGCTGAAGCCTCTGGGAGGTCAGCAATTATATTATACTTGGAAAAAACCTTGTGTGTCGGTAGGGCAAGACAGTCTAGTGGGTGACCCTGAAGGGCTTGGTCAAATTTGTGTGCTATGTCATTCCTACCACAGGGGCTTGAACAGCAGGACAAGGAAAAAAGTGTCTACATAACTCAGTGTGTGACCTCCTGGGTATGTATCTCCTGCTGGCAGTTCTGATCCTGTCCCTGAAGTGATAAAACAGCAGCCTGGCTGGAGGAGATCTGGTGACCTGGCAAAAACTGTTCTCTCCTTTGGGGAGACTTGGACCTGTTCTGGCCTGGAATCAGGAAGGTCTGAGAGCTGCTAGCATTGGGAGATAGCCAGGAGCCCAGCAAAGCCTGTGGAAATGGCTCTAGCAAGCAGCATCGTGAGGAGTCATTCAAGGGTGATGACCCTGTGGAGCGCAACAAAAACAAACAAACAAACAAAAAAAAAAAAACACAAACCCAGGTCATTGCAAAGGGCATTCCCTGATCCACTCATGCGGGAAACATTATGTCTGTCTTCTTCCCCAGCCCAGGCTACAGACACAATAAGGACTAGTAGGGCTTGGAAAAGTGAAGCAGACACCATACTCAATCACAGCATGATCTGGGCTTCCAAGGGGTTCTTCAACTGGGCAGATGCATGGGACAGTACTGGGATAAGAACTGTGTGGTCGCGAGAGCCTGGGGAGGAATAACCCACCCCTTACCCAAGCTGAAAGCTGCTCCTCTGGGAAGTCATGCTTGTTCACAGATGTGCATTTGGCTGAGAAATGGGTGGTTGTGTTGGGTGTAACTCTGTGGGTGGCATGTGTATTCTGGGTACAATTCCACAGCAGTCAGGCAGCTTAACATGCAATGAGGGAAAAACCTGCTGGGCTTACAGATGGCATGTGATGCTCCTGCACTGTTGTCTGACATAAAAGGAGGCAAGGCAGTGCACTTTTCTGAGGACACTTGCAGAACTTAGTAGTAAGGGATGCACAAAAATTCACATCACTGCCTCCTATACATTTCCCATGTACCAATGATTTAATTTTTTACAAGCAGGTAACTGTTTTTGCCTTCTCATTAGTGGGGTTGTAAGCCTTGTAACTCCAGCAGTGAAGTTAAAGCTTCTGAAAGAGCTGCTGCTGAGACCCATGCCCAGCTCTCCCTGCCACTAACTGGACCACATCCAAGGCTGGACCACAGTGTGGAATTTGGCTATGGAGCCAAAAAAGCACAAGCAACCTGAAGTGAGGAATACATATGAGTCCTGTTGAGTATTCTTAATTCTCTGTGCCTGTGGATTTCCTAGCTTGAGGACTCCAATGTTTGGATGACAGTTACAAAACGCTATATCAATATATAAAACAGGAATTGTACAACATGTCAGTATTGTGTAATTAACTTTAACTTTAAGATAAAAAGAGCAGAGCAAGTAATTTCTTAGTAGGTGTCTCCAGAATGTCCCATTAAAGCATACCCTTAAGTATGTTTCATTATCAGCAGGTGTTGAATACTTGTTCTCACTAATATGTCCTCTGCCTTTCTGAGCTGATGTCTACTGTATTCAAAGTAAGACTTTGAATGAGAATAAAGTTTAATAAAGAGAATAAAGTAAGACTTGGAATAAAGAATAAAGCTTCCTGTCCAATTTCAAACTCCTCTAGCCTTTTCTTTCAAAGAGGACTAAGTGTTGTGTTTGGAGACAATGTGCTTTTCACTTTTTTCATACTGATCTTAGAGCTTTGTGTGGGAAGATAGTGGGCATACAAAAGCATAACCCTGCTCAAGAGATCTGTGGGAGTTTACAGTGCATTGCCCTCATGGCTTGATGGGAGGTATCCTGACACCACTGCAATGCTGTCCTGGTAGGAAGCTATTTTCAATAATGCTAAGGAGTAGCTTCAAGTGGTCTGCATGGGAAGCTGTGGATCAGGCAGTTGATGCTGTACATCTGTATTTATAATGTCTATTAATACAAACAGCTAGTGAAATGCCTCAAATAATAGTTTTTTGCTGCTTTCAGCTATAAGCAGAAACTCAGGAAAGCAACTTACTATTTTAAATCACCCGGTAATTTAACATGGGATTACCAGTGAAATCTCATAGAAATACTCAAGACATCCTATACTGTATCAGATGGATTAAGCATGATTCACTTATTGCTTTAAATTCCAGGGGGATTATTAATGTCTGGGTCATTGTTTCCTAGATTTACAAATTTAAAGGCCAGAGGGGACCATGTGAATAAGTTCTTTCTGCCTGCTCTGTGCAGGTCAAAGAAATGCAGACTATATCAGTTGTCCTTTAATTCCTTTGTTCAGCATATCTTCCTGAAGGAGAGCAAAGTCTTGATTGAAAGGGTGTCAGTGGTGACGAATCTGCCATGTCACAGGTAAATTGTTCCAATAAATAATGAGCCTTGCTTTTGGAAGTAGTCTGTAGCTCTCTTCAGCTTCCCAATGTTGTACCTTGATCGTTTTTCCTGGTGGACTGACAAGGTATCTGTTACCTGAGATGCTGATTCCCCATTTAGTTAGCCACCCCTAAAATTAATTTATCAGAAGCTGTGTGGAGGTATGGCAGATCTTTGAATTCAGGGCTTTAAATTGATGCATGACTTTAAATTGATGTATGGTGTGAAATTAGGAGTAGTAATGTGTCATGTCAGCACACTGCACTGTCATCATCAAATGATGATGTAACTGCATACAAATGATCAGATTTACATGACCAGACCTATTTTCCATACAGCTGTGCTGATTGGCGTTAATTGTGCCTCTGTCTTTCAATGCCTTATTGATTGTGTCCCATGATAACCTTTCCTTGATGCTGCTTACTGCTGATGTCAGTCGAACTGTTCGATAGCAGCTTAGGTTATTCCACTTAACCCTTTTCAATACTGCTTCCATTTCAACTCTTTCTAGTCGTGTTGTTAACAGCAGTCGTTGTATCATGAAACTTATTGGCACATCTGCCCTGTGGCAGTGAATTCAGGTTTTTAATTGAGAGGCTATTTAAAGCTCTCCAATTACTGATGGCATGGGAGGTATGTCATTATCACTGAGATGTGAATGTAGCATCCTGCATCTTACTGAAAACAGAGTAGAAGCAGTTGTCAAGTACATTTTTTTCCTGATATTTTTGATAGTTAGTCTGGAATGATCAGTTATTGAAACCATAGCTTGAGTGCACTTTTTCTTGTTACATTTATGGATGGTGCTCCTATTGTTATAAACCTTACCAGGTTTCTCTTCTATCTTTTTTGCTTTCTTCCATCATTTGCTTGCATTTCTGCAATGTTAATTTGTATTCGTTGCTATCAGTGTCTTTTCCCCATCTGTTATGTACTGTGGGTTTGTTTTACAGATTTTTTTTTTTTTTTTTTTTTTTTTTGCTGCTGCTGTCACTTTCCTTAGCTAGAGTTCTTTAACCAAAAAAAGCTTTTATGACTGTAGCACAGTGATTTATTTATTTATTTTTTGACATGTAATAAAGTATCTCTAGTTAAATGGTTCACCTGTATCCAGTAGGAGTCAATATAATATTAGCTGGAGCTGACTTCACTACCACTGGTGCTAAGCCATGGACTAGTACTTGTAGACTTTCCAGAGATCTTCTAGTAAGTGCTGCTTCCAGAACAGATTCTCTGCTAGAATAAAATTTAGTGTGACAGTATTTTTTGTAACTTTGAGTATATATGCCTGAGGAGTGCCTCATTCTGTTCTTACCTCAATTGGAGGACTGTAGCAGACCCCAGCCTGTCTCATTCTGTGACTTGCCAATAGTCCAGATCTTGTTTTTCTTGTACATGTAGTGTCCACGGCTTTCATCATGTCCATAGTGTTTCTCCTAAATAAGTACAATAACTTTTTGGCATGATTATACCATGTTTTTATTACCTTCTTAACCTTCAGTAGAATTAAGCTTCCTTTTAAATAGGCAATTCTTATTTCTATTGAAATTGAGCTCTATCATTGCAATTGTAAGCAAGTATTCAGAGGAATGAATAGTTTGTCCCTTTTTAAAAAAAGCTATTGAGATATCAACAGTACTGGTGAAGGCATTGCTTTCTGTTAGTGCTGCAATACACAAGTCAAGTGTTTTGACAATTCATATTGAAGTATATTTGAAGAAGTATATAGAATTTGTCTAACTTCTGCGGTCAGCAGCTCCTAATCCATATGGTCTTTTGTAAGCCTGTGGTTGCTGCTGCACAAAGGTGGGAGAAAGCAGACATGGTGAACTTCATGAGATGGAGTTCATGCTGTGGTCAGCTTTGGGACTCACTCTGTACACTGGCAGAGGGAGAGGACAGTAGCTGAGATTAAGGGTTGATTGTTTTCTTTGTGAAACAAGCATTATCTTAAGTGGTTGCTTCCCAAATCACTAATTTAAAAAAAAAAAAAAAAAAAAAAAAGGAGGCTAAAAAAGGGTTTTAAAACAGTATACATGCAGAAATTAGTTTATGACTATTTGAAATAACTTATCAATGTAATGGTGTTGCTGTCCCCAGAACTGACTCTTACTGATCTAGCCTTGGTGAAGGCTTGTTCCCCTTGGTAGAGAGCTGCACAGGCAGATGATGGATGTGGCCATCTCATGCAAACCAAATACCTGGGAAAGATCCACATCTCCCGGTATTATACAGTGCTTAGCATGAAGGTGTCTGTGTAGCAGAGTATATTGAGCAGAGAATTTGCAGAAGGGCTTAGTGAATATGTTCAGGTGGATTACAGAAGTTAACAGGTTCCCATGGATAACCACATTGTTCATGTATTGTTTCTGAGGTGCAGCATCCCAACTAGGATCGAGTCTATGGAGCAGGAATCAGCTTGTAAATGCTTTGGGACAAGAATAAACTTTTATCATTGTCTTGTAATGTAGTTATGAGGGATCCTACTTTATGGCATGCTTTCAGTACATCAGGTAAGTCAAATAAAATGAAGGGTACAGACAAGGGCTAAGAAATGATCTACTTGATCTACACAATAGAAACAACTTCAGAAGCCCTTGGTTTAACCCACTTAAAATTACTTGTGAAGAACCTTCTGATATGATAATCACATTATTCGTACTGTTTTTTTCTGAATTTCAAAACAAAGTGTGACCTTCATTTCATAGGAAAAGTGCTTGAAAGCATGCTGTGCTTATTTTTTGTAATTAATCATATATAAGCCAATTTTATGGCAAAACAGATAAATGAGATGTCAGAGTATTTGTTTGTAAATACTTTTGCTTCAAGATGTTAGTGCAATTTGTGTTTTAGCTTTTTAAAAAAATCCAGAAATCCAGTGTTTCTTTCAGTTTCACAGCAGGATGAAAGCGCAGCGTGCAATGTATACTGCAATTAAGCTCTAAATGGATACACCATAACTGGTGTATATTTTCTGCTTGGTTATTGCAGTGTGCACTAAAAGGAAAAACAAACAAACAAAAAAACTTCCTTCTTCCTTTCTGTAGTGGGTCTGGGGGCTGTTACTTGTCCCCAGCACCCCCATCCATCTCACTGGTGCAGCTCTGCTTGCATGAGAAACTACCTTGGCAAGAATTGACAGTTTCAGGGTTGTTGTGAAGCAAACATCAAAAGGCTGGTTCAGAGGTGGCTGTGGCTCAAACCAAGAAATGCCAGTAACCTCTTCTCTGAATGCTGGGGGCCCCTGAGCCTGCCTTGGAGGCTTAAACCAGAGATGGTTCAGAAGATGAGTCACCATCCCTGGAGATCTTTAAAAGATGTTTAGATGTAGCACTTAGTGATGTGGCTTAGTGGAGGACTTGTTAGTGTTAGGTCAGAGGTTGGACTAAGTGATCTTGGAGGTCTCTTCCAATCTAGATGATTCTGTGGTTCTGTGAATATGGTCTTTCAGAAGAGTTAAGCCTAACAATGTCCACATCTCTGAAGGAGAGCGTGTGCATTGATGGTGGCCCTTGGTCCTCCCTGCAGTGGTGAGGTAGGTTAGGCTTGGGGCTAGTGCAGCCTCCTGTCCTCACCCTGAGGATGATGGGGTTTCTGTGAAGTCCCCTTGAAGGGGACACCTTCAGGGTGTACAGGGCATATGGCCTCAAGCCCCATCATGGATTTTGGCATCACATGAGTCTGGGGATGCTGCAGGGCAAGTGCAGGTGTGGGATAGCCACTGCCAGCCATGGGGTGGGTTTGTACACCAAGTGCTTTTTGGGCTCATATCTGGCCAGGGCTTTGGTTATGCACATATCCAGCAGGAGAAACAGAAATTGTGTTGAAATGGATAGAGACACTTAACTAGTAGCAAAGGCACATGAACGTTGGATATAGGTAACTTTGCATAACAAAGTTAACACTGGCACTTGTGTGTACTGTAAGTGCCTCTTTAGAGTAGAATTCAGTAAATCCTATTAAAAATGCCAAAGGATGATATTAAGTTATTTTATAGCTCACTTGTCTTTACCTCTAACAAGTTCTGGCATTTAGTGTCTGTTATATATGCAGTATAATAGGTTTCAGCATTAGGCTGCCTTCAGTGCATAAACTACTATTTGAGTCTTTTAGCCTTTCCTCCTAAGCTGCCAAGTGGTGGAGGATATAGCTTGGATAAGAGAAAACAATCTAAACTTTCTCAGTGAACCAGTTTGAAGAGCTTTTTCTCAAATGCAGAGTTTCACACTGGAGCTGTGTGATTAAAAGCCTATGGGGAATCAAGCACTGGGATGGTTTGAAGGAAGATCAAGGGATTGAATGCAATTTTTCTGCAAATGATAATTAAAGAAACAGCATTCTCATTAGCATAATACACTAAATGATAAAAAGAATTGGACAGATGCCTAATCTTGAAATGCTTCTTAATTTACATGTACACATTTTAAAAAGGAGGCAATTGAGGTCTGTTCTTCCTGGCTGCTTCTCTGGATCATCAAAACTACTTATATAACTTTTTTACTTTTTTTTCCCTATTTTTCCTCTTTAGGGCAATAAGATACACGCTCCAGGACCCCATCCATACAAAGTCAGTTGCACTTATACGGATAATACTGCATCCTCAATACTTCAGGATTTCTCAGATTGGATGCTTACCAGACAAAATTACACACTTAGGTTGAGCTTCTCAATTGGGGCCATATGCAGCCCTGAAGGAGTCCAAAGGCATCTACCACAAAAAGGAACAGAAAATGGTTCATTCTTGACTCTAACATCCTTTGTCACCACTCTGAGTTTATCACATGTGGGTCCACAGAGAAATGTAACTGAGAGCCCCATCAAGGAGTTTAATTTTTAAGAATTTCTGAATTCTTGTTAGGGGCAAAAATGACTTTCATATTTTAATGAAACTGAATCAAAAGTTGTAATGAGAAAGAGGTGTCATCTGTATTGATGTTTTTGTCTGACCTATATTCTGTTCATATCCAGTGATGCAGTTTCTCTGTTTCACTTTAAATATCATCCTACTTCTGTTCTTTTACCATCACATTTATAGACTCCCAAAGGGTTTTGAACCAAAATATCATGTAATCTCAGAACTGTTGCCACCTGCAATTGTGGGATGGCCCACCAGATCCCATTAAATTACATCTACACTGCTGAACGAGAGCCCGGTATGCATCAGGGAGATGTGCTTGCACTGCTCGGTGCACTCGGCTCAGGGTCTCTTCTGGGACCCATACAGAGTTCTGTAAAACAGTTACGCCATCTGCATTTTTTCCTGTTTGAAGCTTATGAAACATGATGAGCAAAAGAGTGCTTTTCATGCTATGAAACAGGGTATGTGTTGTTGGCAAATGGGGTCACAAAGAAGGTGTGCTGGAAGTGCTTAAACCTACTGGGTTGGTGATGGAAAGCTGTGTTGGGGTGTGTGTGGGAGCCAACCCTGATTTGGTATTGTCCATTCTGCTATTGAGTGGCCCTGGTGTGAATGGACACCTGGACAACACTTGGATACTTCCATCCTGTTTAAAGAAGACTTTTCATAATTAAATGTGCCCCCTTTGTCTTGTGAGGCTAGGCTGTGCCTCTCAGACTGCAGTAGGAATTGCACTTTTAGTAAGGTTAAATATATAGAGGAGAAAATGTTTTAGGAATGAAAAAGATTTCTCAGTGGGAGTTGACTTCTGAATTACTCCACTTACAGCCCCAATGCAAGGTGGAAGCTGACTGCAAACAGACACCACGTTTTCTAGCTGGAAGTAATCTCCCTTTTGTCAAATCCTAGAGCTTCTCTTCAGATAGAGAGCTAGTAAGCAACACTTTGAGAAGGGGTTGTGGCAGCCAGAGCTGAGAGGTCAGCTGGAGTACACTGTCTCTACCAAAGCAGCATCCTGCCTGCTTGAAGTTAACATATTTTGATAAGTGCAAATCCCAAATTAATGTTGGGCAATGACATCCTTAGCTGATGAATAACTTGACAACTACACTTCAGAAAGTCAAGACACTTTTCCACCCTCTGCTAGGTGGTTACTGTAGTGTCTGCTCTGCTGCAGGCTGGGTCTCTACTTTGACATTAAGACAGTTAAAAAAAAAAGTGGGTGATTTAAAGCTTTACAGTAAATATTAATGTTCAGAAGATGTTATGGGAGGAAACTTGTTCACTTTTCATCTCAAACTCAAGTTGTTTGGAATCAACATCCCTTCTCCCTGTTTGATTTTTTTTTTTTTTTTCCCCCAGTGTCTTAACACATCAAGCTGAACCTGATCCCTTTATATCCTGCTAATCTCTTATATATGCTGAAGTAGCAGCTGTGGAGCTGGAGACTTCTGATATATAAAAGGCAGCACTATTGATCTTGCTGATATAAACATTTCCACATAGGGCTTTGAACTTGTGATAGTTCTGGAGAAGGAATATATTTCTGTACATAGTGGTACAGCAGAAGTGTGTGTTTTTGAGGAAATGGTGTATCTCATCCAGCTCTATAGTAGCCACAAGTGATTGTTAGCACTAAAACACATGCATCCTGTCTGTTAGCTGGTCTGAATGTTGTTGGCACTTCAGCTATACAAAATCCAGCACTGTAGTTTGTAGGGCTCTGCAGTTTTCTTTGGGGTTTTCTTTGCCTGCATCACTGTTCTCTGCTTATTGTGCCAGCATGATACAGAATGGTATCATGCCATTTCTCACCCAATTCAAGGGCTTTGTACACTGGGGCTCTGTGCTGGTGTTGCATCTTGTTTTCTTTTTTTGGATGAAAATGTGGACAGTACAGTATAGAGGTGTTACTCCTCTGGAGGCCAGGGGACTTGATTCTTCCCAAAATGTAATTCTTCCCAAAATGTCTCATTTTTATCTAGCCCATATTCCTGGAGAGCTTCCTGTGGCTTGTGTGTGCTATAAAGACTAAGGTCAAAACAGTTTTTCCCCCAAAACAGTTTTCCCCATGTTCAGGTTTCCTAGTAGATTCATAGTATTTCATAGCAATGTTACTCAATGTTTCTTGCAGATCTTCTAAGCAATTAGGTTTTCTTTAATGACTGATTTACATACATGCTACTCATATGCATGCATTTTTCTTCTAATCCCTGCAGTCTGAGGTCAGGTAGTGGTGGTGGGGGAAGCTAGAAAGGCTAATGCAACTGCTCTCAAAGGCTAAACTAACACTTGACAAATAAATGCATTGTAATTTATTTTTAATGATGAGGTTTGGAGGAGGGAATGACTCATAATTCTTGAATTGCAGGGCTTTTCAAGATAAATTTGTTCTAGTCATACTTGCTTTAATTACTTTTACAGGTAAATTAATGTGGGCTAGGTTATTTTTCCTGGTGGAAATAAACGGGATCATAGTCCAGCATTTATAGCTTTTCTAGCATTCAGATAATTCATGTCAATTTCATCTGATTTGTCTCTGTTCCTCTGCTGGGATCCATCACTACAGTAGCTAAGAAAAACCTCAGTAATGATTCTTCTTTCTTCCTTTAAAGGGGCTTTAACTTTTTTTCTGTAGTGTTTTCATATTATATCACTGAATAGTGCAATACCATCCTCTATAACTTTGATTTTCTGGAGATTAAAAAAAAAAAAAAAAAAAGCAAAAACACACCCCACCTAAGCTTGCTAGATCTAACTTTATTGTAAGTCTTTTTGTCCACCCAAATATTACTCCTGGTGTGTGAATAGTTATGTATAAAGATCTGTCTGAAGGCGAGATTCAGGCTGCTGCTTATGAGAATTTAACTTGTAAGGAAGAGGCCTTTGACACAAATAATTCAAAAAATAAATGTAGGAAACTTGTAGCCTATCCTCAGCTCTGATTTGTGAGAACATTGTCTGCCTCTGATACTGCTTAAAAATGATTCCTGTAAATTGCAGTGATATATTAATCTGACTTGCATTCAAAATGCTGTTTCTGTGGAGTCAAAGGCATGCTTTGCATGCAGGTTCCATAAGAAGTAGAAGAAAAGTAAAGAGATCCATTTCTGAGTATGAGAAAATAGTGTACCAATAGCCTTTTTTTTTTTTTTTTTTTTTTTAAAAAAAAAAAAAAAAAGAAAAGAGGCCATCTCCAAAGTCTTCCTGAAGAATATATTCTGACATTAATGGATATGTTGCTTATGTTGAGGATTTTTCTGAACAGGGAAAAACTTGAGTTTCCTCGGGTGTACATCTTTAGAACATGTATTTCTCCCTTTTTGCTCATAAGGTAATATAAATATTTCATGTATTTAGAGATCTATGCTGCTTCTAAATTATAATAGAATACGTGAAACCACGAACATGTCACAGCTTCTAAAAGAAACGTACATTGTTCTATTTTTGCTGTGAATACACGTTCCACTCATACTAAATTTCATAGTCTACTTTGCTAAAATTTTCTGGGCAATTGGCTTGGCATCTGTTAGTCTAATTCCCATGTAACACTAACAGGATACAAATTAGAGCTCTGGGGACTTCTGATAATGTTCAGTGAAGATGAAGCTTTGAAGGATATGAAAGTGATGGCTTTGCTAATGGTGCAGGCAGTGACAGAGGCAGAGGAAAGTCTCGAGGAGTAGGTAAAGGAGCTCAAGCTTTTTTTCCTATACCAGCCCTAAATATGAAGAATTTCTCTGTACTAAACTTTTAGTCTATCATTTGTATGATAAAGTATAAGCTTGCTGTGATGAGTGGTGGTGGTGGGAAAGTGATAAGTGTTGGTTGTCGCTACATTCTGCACCCCAAAGTCAGCAACCTGTGTTATTCATGCTTTCTTACAAATTCCTGGCCTCCCTTATCCTTCTCATTTATTTTACTATCAGTAAGTCTTCCTCATAAGTTGTCTCTTTGATTCCCCACCTATCTAGTCATTTTTGTCCCTCCCTTCACCTCATCTGCAATCACTAACGCTGTGAGTGTCCTGGCGGCTGCAGCTTCTCCTTGTACCTCTATTTGGCTGAGTCCCATCCCCTTGGGCTTCCTTCAGCACAGGTCTCCAACAGCCTCTCAGAGCTTCCTAACCACTTTCTTTCTTCTGCTTTTTCTATTTTTAGCCTAAAAGATGGGAAAACATTTTTTTTTTTTTTTTTTTTTTTTTTTTGCTTTTTTGCTATTTGCTAAAATGAATGGGCTGCTTTTTGCAACTATTGAGTCTACTCAGACTCTGCCCTACTTGACGCTTCCTTCCTCATTTTTTTTTCCAGCATTTTTGCTTGGAAGAATTAATGTTCTTATATTTAGATTCCTGCTGTTGACACTGCAGTTGTTTCCAAATAAAATATTTTTCATAATGTACTGGCCACAGCTCATAAGTCCATTTCTGTGCAGGTTCTTTTGTTCCTGACTGTGGATCTACCACATTTGTTGCAGTTGCAGTTGCAGTTACCACTGCTCAGGTCAGCTCTTTCTGAGACTCCTTTTTAAATCCTGACCTGACCAAGCTCCTACTGTGTTCATTCTGCACCTCAGCCCCTCTGATACCTTTGTGAATTGCTTCTAAGTACTCAAGGCATGCAACTGAAATCGACATCTTCATCCTCTTCTGTGCACTATGCAGAGGGCACAGATGGCTACTTACTGCCTGGGAGTTAGTTACCTGCAACTCATCCTGCTCCAAATTCTGTCACTTTTCCCATAATATCCCTTAGATTTTCAGCACCAAACTTCTGGTGTTGAGCTCTCTGCTGGCTGGCCTTCCCTGCTGGACAACCTCTGCCAACCTCTGCCTCCCCTTTGTGGCCAAGAAAGTAGATGGTGCTTATCCTCAGCCCTGGATACCTTTCACATCTTCACTAAATCTTGTGTATTTGATCCAGAACCACTCTTGGCCAAGCTGCTTCTGATCAACCACTTCTGTGCCTCTTGCAGAACTTTTTTTGTTACACTTCACTGCTTGAATCTCCAGAGATGTCAACTGGTTATGCAAGGTGTGGAGGATGATTGTGGATGTTGGTTTCAAAAACTCTTGCTGTATACTATGTGTGCTTTTTTCAGCAATGATGAGTTGGTTCTATTTTATTTTCAAATTCTGCAGAAAATTACTAGCAAAAAAAAAAAAAAAAAAAAGTTTAAATAATAATTCTATTATTTTCTGCTCTTTTAAATAAGTCTTTCCTGGTAACGGCTATTCTCTTATCAAAGATGAATAAATTATGTGAACTCCATGGATTTACTTCAGTATTTTGGACTTAAACTAATTATTTCAACAGAACATAGACCATGAACATGCAAGGAAGCTGCTGGTGCTTGAATGCCTTCTGGCACTTTCTACTGAAGCAGCACCAGCAATTTACCATGATGACCTGACTTGTGTAGTGCTCAGTTATGGACTGACTTACTGGGCAGGGAAGTGTCTTTGCTTTGAAATGGTATGCTTTAATGTGCAGTGCCTGCAAAGGGCTTTTCAAATGCTGAAAAATTATATATAATGTGACATTCCACTCTGAGAAGTGGGATTTGCCAAGAGGCTCAATTTCACTAACCACTTGGAAGGACCTGACCCTTCTGGTTCTGCCAGGGTTTGCTGGCTCTTCTCATCCTGCTTGTTGTAGGGTTGGTCATTGAACATTCTGGCCAGAACTAGTCTTTTCCTTTGTATTCATGATAACACTTCCAAAGTATTTAATGTCTCCATGCCTTCATCTTTCCTTCATTGGTGAAAACAGATATTCCTCATGTTTTACAGCTGCTGCTTCAGAGACACATTTTCCTTTTATTTTTCCAGGGGCTTCAAAAGGCAACTTGAATTGCTTGAGAATGCAGTCTTCACATATGTTCCATAAAAAAAGTCTCAATGTGTTGAGAGTATTGGATCTTCATTGTTTTATAGTACTGAGAACACAGTCTATGCTCGTGGGATTATAAAATCCTCAAGGATCCTTTTTGTAAATGTTGTTAAAGGGATTTGGATTTATCCTTAGACTGCTGGCTTATAGCAATGCAAACTGTATTTGGAATGATTGTTACAGTAGCAGTATCCTTTAAGCTGGCCTAAATTTTTTTGTCTAGAGACACAAAAACTGCTGTGGCTGCTTGATTTAAGGGAAGAATTCATCACACTAATTCTGGGGAAAATATCTGAATCACTGAAAGAATGGTGTCCTGAAGAAAATGCTACAGGACATACTGGATCTTATGTTCCTTCAGTCTTGTCTATAGATTTAAAGTTTCCCTGAGTTAGAGCTGCCCTTTGCAGGATGTGTGGCTGCTTACACATGGTAAGGGCATTATAAGGAAGATCTGTTTCCTGAGTCCCTAAGGAGTGGCTGAGGGAACTGGGGTTGCTGCTTCTGGAGAAGAGGAGGCTCAGGGGAGACCTCATTGCTCTCTGCAACTACCTGAAAGGAAGCTGTGGGGAGCTGGGGGTTGGCCTCTTCTCACAGGTAACTAGTGACAGGACTAGAGGGAATGGCCTCAGATTGTGTCAGGGCAGGGTTAGGCCAGAAATGAGGAGACATTTCTCCTCAGAAGAGCAGTCAGGCATTGGAACAGGTTGCCCAGGGAGGTGGTGGCATCACCATCCCTGGGGGTGTTCAAGGAAAGGTTGGACGTGGTGCTTAGGGACATGGTTTAGTGGGTGACATTGGTGGTAGGGGGATGGTTGGACCAGATGATCTTGGAGGTTTCGTCCAACCTTAGTGATTCTGTGATTCTAGTCATCTAGCTGAGCTGAGGGCTGGATCTGGCCCACCTGGTGTCATGTCCTTTACATCAGGAAAGGACAGAGTAAAGCAGAGAGGTTCCTCTTCGCCTTTGCGGCGTGAGCTTAAAGTTGTAAATAATTGCTTTTCACAAGAAGAAAATGGCTGGTCTCTATTCCCAGTGTAACTGCTGGGCCTTGCTGCTTAGTCTGCAAGCCCTGTTCCAGACACCACTTCCTTCATCCTACTCCATAGTCAATGGAGGAGCTCATCCTCTGTGGACATCATCAAAGTGAGGTGGAAGAGTTTATGCAGCCTTGTGTAGCAGTGATGAAATAAATGCTCTGTAAAATAGCTTTAGATTGTCAGAAGAGATCTTTGAGAAGTCGGCTTCCCACAGACTTGACAGAACTCAGTCCTCTCTGCTGCTTATTAACTACTATATTCTAAGAGTTCATCTTGAGCATTGCTCTTCTGAGTGACCAGAGAACTGCGTGGGGCGTGCAGAAGAGTGAATATGAAAACATCTCTGATTATGTGCAATATGTAATCCTCTTATTAAATATCAGCATTAAGCAGAGCCTTGATTTGTATATGCTATGGTCCTTTTTGTAGTTAAGATGTTCTGTTAGCATGGTGACTAATGCCTCACTTCCCAGTTACAAGCAGGCATCTTATTTGCACAGCTTCAGCTCTTTATTCTCGCTTCTAACTGATCATTTAGCAGGCTGGCTGCTGGCATGGCTGGGCCCTGCAAATTGCAGAAGGGTGCTCAGAATGATACACATCATTACACAGGCGCTGGCCCTGTCTGCAGGGAATTGTGCAGAAATGTATTAATGTCTGGCTTACTAAGGCTGATAAAACACGACACCACTTGCACTGGCTGTTAGTGTCAGTGTCTTTGGGCATGATGATATGCCACAGTAGGTGTAGTGAGTAAAATGAAATCTATTAGTGTTGCAGGTCTATCATAGCTAATTTAACCTAATTATGTAAGAACCTTGGCAGGTTCAGCTATCTTAAAATGGTACTTATCATTTGTTTTCCTACATAATTTAATGAAACAATCAGTACAGTATGACCACAAGCATGGTTTAAAGCTAAGTGGAAATATAGAAGGGAAGTCATGGAAACAAGGTTAGAGAAAACAATCTAAGGAGAACAACTAGGTGAGAAAACTGGAAGGAGACTAAAGGATGGATAGGCAGAGGTAGGATTGAGAGGGCTGAAGAGGAAGTAAAATCTAGGAACCCAACAGAAACTTTGAAAGAGAAAGGGAAAATGGTCTGTGGTATGTTAAAGTCTGTGTTGAGCACTATCTCAATGGTGTATTTTGTAGTCTCAGATCTGGAAGGCATCTCAAGACATTTTTATACTTCTTTTCCCCAGGGCAGGATCATGTGCAACTCTAAAATGTTGCTGACCCATTTTCATGTGCACTGAAGAGAATGCATGGCACTCATTAATTGCATGGGTACTCTTTTAGACTGGTTCTGCTCAGGCATCTGGAAATATTTAATTGATACCAAGCATGACTAGAGGCTGAATCCAGGTACTGGAATAGTCCCCTCAATCCACGTAACTTGGTAAGTAGCCATGTGTGCACAGCAGATACCAGTAACAAAGGGAAAACCAGTTCTGCTGGATATAATTTAATCTTCAATGTCAGTAAGTGAATCGAGGTTGTTTTTCTTTGAAGGATGCTTTAGGTTTAGCATCCACAGAAATGGCAATGTGAGGTAGCTAGAAAATGACACCAGTAAACTCTGGTTCTCAACAGAGAGCTGTTACTGGTACTTCACGACACTTTGACAGTTCGGTGCACATCTCAGCTTCTGTTTTGCTACTTTCCCTATGTTTGAATTATAGGTCTTTAAAGCTAGAGCTGGAACAAAAAGTCCTTCACTTTTAAATGAGATTTCTTATGTGGAGTTACCAGTATTTATGAAGCTTTTCTTGTATACAGCATGTGCTATTATGTCCAAGTAAGAGTATCAGTAAAAACAAGGAAAGGAAGAATAAGTTGTTGCTGAACTGACTGTAGAGTTTTGACTATATTCAAATAACTTTGGGGAACTTGTCTGAGTATTAGCAACTCCAGTTCTCCTTAATTTCTAATGCAAGCAATGGGACATTACTTAAAATTTAGTTGGCAAACCCAAGCTGATTCAGGAAAAAAAGATCCCTTTCACATACAGGTGCAACCATACCATTCATCAGTTTTAGCATGTACATGAAGTAGTGTACACCAGAAATAAGTAAAATTAAACAATGCTAATTCTGAATTTTGAAGCCCATAATTATATTAGTGATCACAAAACCAGCAGCGGAGCTAATGAAGGTTGGTTTCCATTGGGTTTGTCTCATGATTTAATTCATGTTTTGCCTGGGTTATACTAAATCCTCATGTCTCAGAAGCCACATGCAGGAGTGCCCTTAGTGATACTGTAATTGGTGGGGAAATGTCTGACAGATGCACCTTACTAGGCAACAGACTGTCACAATGGGAGAAAAATCTTGATGAAGAGATGAATCCCTTGGTGTCTCAATCTTATTTCAGTTGTGGCTTTCCCATCATTAAGGAAGAACTATTTCTAACAGAGGCTTTATTTTCATATGAAGTTAAATCTTACAGCCTTTATTCAGTCTAATTTTATAGAGTTCTCTCTTTTCCATGCTCATCAGCTTTCACAAAACTTATGAGAACTCAGCTGATCTATCAAAGTTGCTTGAAACTGGACAGGAAGTTGAAAAGGGGGCATGGAACATATAAAAGCTCTAGTTATTTACATGCTGTAGTTATTTAGGACATTCTCAGAGGGATGTGAAGTAAAATGTCATACGTAAGAGTACATTCCATTTTTAATGGTGGAATCTATGATGGGGGAGTGTTTATTCCTTATATGTCTTTTACATCACCCTCGGAAGTATCGTGTTCATATTTCATTCTGCCTCTGACTGTGAGGCAAGATGAGCATTCTCTGATCTGAGAGGACAACTGCCATGAAAAATAACTTCAACTTTCTTTATAGGAAGATGATCAGAGCATGAAATACTGGTGATGAGCATCTGAATACAGTAAATGGCAAATAGAAAATTAATCCTTGTTGGCAGCTTTCTCAGAAAAGCCAGAGATGAATGTGCATGGAGAAACTGTGGAGCATTTCTGGACCTCACGTTGGCTAAGGACATCTTCTGTGAGAGTTTTCAAGTTTTAGGAGGACTTCCATCTCTAGAGCCTCAATCTAGCAAACCCTACAAACACTAAGTTAGCTTAGATTAAAAGAAAAAAATCAAAACAGAAATCTTGTTTTTAAGATTCAATGTTAAAATAGATTATAGACAACAGGGCTCTATTCCAGACTTGTTATTCTGTAGTGGGAATTGTATGTATTGTTATCAGGAATACTGATTCTGCTGATGATCTTAGCTTGTTGCACGTGTTGTCTGCAGTAGACAATAACTATTATTTGGGTGCCTTCGCATTAGACAAAAGATGATTAAACATGCAAGTCTATTTAGCTAAAATAGGGTTTATGCAGCAAGTCAGTGCCGATGCTTTTCCAGAAGCGATACTTACAAAAGCACTTTAAAGTGTAGCATGTGATATTGGTGAGACAAGTTCTTTCCAGGTGAAGAAAGACTTAGATTTTTATTTCTAGTGCTGTTGCCTCTGTTTTCATGAGTTGCTTGGGGTCATGGTGTTCCTGTTGTTTGATTTCATACTTGCATGATTCTCTGGGCTGTATTCCTGTTTTGTTTAAAAGAAGTTTTGTATGCTTTTGTGTTATTGCAGTCTGGTTCATGAGGCATGCTGGTACTTGTCACCAGTTTTTCCTAGAGGTAAACTGGGTACCCTCTCTTTTGATGTCTTGGTACTGGTTGTACAGGATTGGAGTTCATGGTAGTTCAGTAGGTGGAAGAGCATCTCTTGTTTCAAAACTGTACTGACAAATAAGTGGCATGTGTATCTTTCCTTACAAGGAGATTCCCAGCTACTGTTATTAGAAGTGCTTATTTGGAGTAAAACAAGGAACTTAAGATGGTTCTTTTCCTTTGGAGGGGAGAGAAACTGCAGATGTCCAAGGCAGGCTTTTAAATGTTAAAATGATCAGCAACAAAACCTTTCTAAAAGGGTATAAAATTTTATTTGCAAGTAGCCCTCAATTCATCAAACAAACGTGCAAAGTAAAAACACAGCAGCAAATTTTATTAACATACCTCAAATTGGACCTCAGTTCAACATTATTTCAAGAAATTTAGGTGTTAAATTTCAGATGAAAAATGTATCAGGGAGGCACACTGCTTGTTTCTCTGGTGTACTTTAAATCATAAATAGCTCCTAATAACTTACAAGACAAGCTTTTAACTAAATGTTACTGTTCTTGTTTTCTTATCCATCGTTTGATTGGTAAACATCAAACCATAAATACTTCAAGTTCTCCCCTTCAACAAAGAAAATGTGATTAACTGATCACCTTATTGTGAAAGCCTTGCAAAGTATATACACATAGAGGAGTGAAATCATGAGCTGCTTTATGCAAAATCATTTTCAATATATTGCCAAAAAAAAAAAAAAAAAAAAAGTCTTGTGGCTCATACTTGCTTTTTGAATTTACCTTCTTTCAGATCAATATAGAAATAACCTTGATTAAGTTTTTTTTTTTTTTTTAAATATATATATATATATATAAAAGAGGGGTGGGTGATCACCCTCTGTGAATTTTTCAGACAAATCTTTGATTTTTACAGATCCACACGCTTTCTCTTTAGTGAATTTGAAATCCAGAATGTAAACTACAGTGGTTTGCTGTAGCACCACCTAAGTACTGTCATGAGGCCCTGGTTCTTGTCTACGAAGACAGTGTAATCAGAAAAATGAATAATAATTCTTCCAAAATTTTTTATTTCCCTAGAAAACAGAAAGAAATGTGCCTGAAGAGGGTGTTTCTGGGCACAAGTTGTTTGAAGACATAAAATTTGCATCAAATTTAAGTTTCCCTTTGTCTCTGCTGTCACTCAGTACTTTTATCTTTCTGGACCTCAAGTGTCTTGTTTTCAGCATTATTTCAACAGCCATTTATTTTAGATGTTCAAGTTTTGCTACCATAACAATCATATCTTACTGATTTTTTTT
The DNA here is from genome assembly GCA_011076525.1 of Nettapus auritus. Lineage (NCBI taxonomy): Eukaryota > Metazoa > Chordata > Aves > Anseriformes > Anatidae > Nettapus > Nettapus auritus. The sequence continues at coordinate 183,401,287 of CM021765.1, read as the reverse complement.
AATCTGAGCCAAATGAAGGGAGATAAAGACAGTAGCTTTTGTGCAAACCATGTCATGAGCTATGGCTTTGGCTGTGTTAGCAGATGAGGAGCAGGGCCAAGCAAGGGGGAGATGGCCTAAAAGTGCTAACTACCTCTTTCCCAGTTACTTTCCAGGTTTGTTTGAGGCCAGGCTTGATTGGGGAGTTTAGGATGTCCTGTTAGATAGCTTGCATGCAATCACTTCTTTCAGTTGTATCTTGGAAGGTAGTCTCAGCCCTGGGAACTCCCTGGGCATGTTTAATTTATAAGGATGGATGTTGACTTCCTCAATCTGAGCTAGCAGCACTGACTGCTGTCCTATTGTGGTTACTTGGTGCCATGACCACTGCCCTGGGGAGCCTGTCCCAGTGCCCGACCACCCTCTGGGTGCAGAACCTTTCCCTAACCCAGCCTGACCTTCCCCTGTCCCAGCTCCATGCCGTTCCCTCGGGTCCTGTCGCTGTCCCCAGAGAGCAGAGCTCAGCGCCTGCCCCTCCGCTCCCCTCGTGAGGGAGCTGCAGGCCGCCACGAAGCCTCCCATTAGCCTGCTCTGCTCTGGGCTGAACAAAGCAAGGGACCTCAGCTGCTCCCCTCTAGACCTTCCACCATCTTCACAGCCCTCCTTTGGACACTAATAGTTTTGTCCTTTTACTGTGGCAACCAAAACTGCACACAGTACTGGAGGTGAGACCCCACCAGAGCAGAGCAGGACAATCTATGATTCTATGAATCCCTTCCCTCGGGTGGCTGATGCACCCCAGATTGGCCCTTTTGGCTGCCAGGGCACATTGCTGGCTCATAATCAACTTGTCATTGACCAACGATGTACCACAGAAGCAGCTCTGCAGCAGTTACAATTAAGTGAAGAATGAGAGAATTGAGCTGTGCATCAGCACATGACATTTTTAGCTTTAGCCTCAGAAGACTAATACAAGTTTTTACAGAGGGGCTGAATTTTTGAGGGGGCTGCTTGCCCATCTCAGGACTCCTGCTTTATCACTTAGTCACTTGTCTGTGCATCAGTCCTGATCTCCTAAGGTCTGTCTTGTCTCCTTTCCAGTGAACGCCTTATCATGCCCCTTCATCACCCTCACTCCCCTGCTATGAAAACAGCAGTGATGCTTGCCCCTCTCTCCTTTCTTTATTTTACTCCATCACTTCCTTTTTTTATCCTCACCTTTTTGTTTCCTCAGATTTGCTTAGGATTGCCCCCTTCCTAGACTGAGCTCAAAAGATCCCTGCTTGGCTCAATGCAGTCCAAGCCCTGGGGTTTTTCAGGGTTGTCCCGAGTTGCAGACCTCAGTTCATTGGGACTGATAGCCCACAGTGGAGGTGCTGGCTTGTTGTTTCTGCCCAAGCAGCTTCAGAAAGCAGTGTTTTTATTTTTATTTTTATTTTTTATTATTATTTTTATTTAAGTCAGGGTTTTTAATCTTTCTTATTTCTCAGCACAGGTGCAATTAGGTGAGGCTGTTTTCCAGTTTTAGAAGAAAATTATCCTTTGCCATGTAGGAGGAGGAAACAAAGGGTTATTAAATGGTGGCAGCTGAGCAAAACTCTAGTGTCTGTCTATTTTGTATTTCTGCAGATAAGTTGCTTGAGTGACAGGTGACAGCTCTATTTGTCCCCGTGGAGGCTGGTAAGAGCAGCAGGGAGAACAAACTCACGCTGCTCTTGGGGCTGCTGAGGGGCTGCCCAAGTACCTCGGGTTGGTGCTTCGGCAGCATTTTGAGATGTAGTTGCAGGATTTCCCTGTCAGTGTGTGTGGGAACTGTGAGCAGCAGCTTCCCAGCAGGATTTCTGGGAATAGCACCAAACCCCATGGCACGCAGCAGGAGCATTTTGTGTTCAGTCAGAAGCAGGCAAAGATGATGCGGTTCCCCATGCCTCCACCCAAGGCAGGGATGGGATCTGTGCGAGAAGGTTTTCCACATGAGGTTCAGAGCCTGGGGTGACCTTTCTGCCAGCATGCTTGGCAAATCTGCAGCTCAGCTTTTGCTTTTGGTGAAATCACAGGAGAAGGGAGATCGCTGCTGTTCGCCAGCACCCTGAGCCAGCTCATCCTTCTAGCTATTTCTGTCTGCATGTATCTATAGAATCATTCCCCTTGTGCCTGTGTACCTGCCAAGCATTCAGAACAGCCATGGCTGTAGCAGTCTCTTCCTTTCTCTCCAGCCTGTAGGAGATTGGATTTATTTTATTTTATTTTATTTTATTTTATTTTATTTTATTTTATTT
>CM021765.1:183347053-183399019 GCA_011076525.1 Nettapus auritus | reverse complement strand
TTATTTTATTTTATTTTATTTTATTTTATTTTATTTTATTTTATTTTTTTCCCCTGCATTGAGAATTTACTGTGGGAAAGCTAAGCTGGAGAAATGCTTTCAGGAGCAAGTGGCAGAGCCCTGCTCCTTCTAAGCCTCTAGGGAGGTCCTGCAGCATCCCTTGCTGCACCGTGCATTGTCTTGATCTTTAAAAGTGATGGTTTTCTGGAGTGGGATGTGGTCACAGGTAACAACAGCCTCTCCAGAGTTTGAATGCAAGAGAGAAGGCCTGGATCTAACTTGCTTGCAAAGGGACCTGGAGCAGAAAGCTGGGTGCTTGGGTGAGTTCACAAAGCTGATCTGTAAAGTGTGAGGCTCTGTGCTCTTCTTTGTTGTAGACTTTGAGTTATTCAGTGTAAAAAATGGCAGTATCAAAATCCCAGCATCTATATGCTATCAATGCACTATACTTTCTGTATGCTGCATGTGTTGTTTTGTTTAGAGTTTCTGGGCAACAAAGTAGACCATTCTGAGTTTAGTACATCTACTTCTCACTGTGGCTTGTAGATTTGTTGCCAGCTGGGAATCTCAACATTCGCATCTGGAGTTGTACAAACAAGTGCAGACTTGTAAAACTTACACATTACCTTTGAGTCTCTGTGGCGATATGGGTTTGAGCCAGTGTATTTCACTTAGATTGGAAAACTGGAATTAAGGTATGTTTCTTCTACTTCAGTATATGACTTGAGAGGCAGAGAAGCAAGGGTAATGTGTATGCTTAAAGCATACTGCTTCTGATCCTTAAAATACAAGCTTTGGGCATAATGACATCTTCTTTTAAATTATCAGGTTCTTAAGGCAAAAATTGCTTTCTAGTGTTTTTAATAACCAAACCGTTTTTCAATATGAGGCTGTCAGGACTCCCCCAGATATTTTCTTCTAATCTTCCAGTGGTTGAAACTGTCTTTGTAATATTTGAAATAAAACCTGGATTCAAGTTTCAAGTATCTACATTGATATGTTTGTCAAGCCTGTGATTTATGTAGGGATTCTTATGAAAATACCTACGTCTGCAGTTCTTTTGATGAGAAAGAAATATTGCAGTATGTGGAGTACCTAAATATGTAAATAGTTTCTTTGTGTTTGTAAAATGCCTCTGTGCTATAGACAACTATTGATTTGCAAAATTTAAATTTAAAGCATCAATCTTTTTTAACAACTTCCACAACAGTGTAAAGGTATGTGTAGTTGGCTCCTGCCCAAATAGGACATTTGGGCTGAAATTACTTTGCCTTCCTAGTTATGGTCTGAATGATGCTTCTGGCCAGAAGGTAAGTCTTCACCTTTCTGCCTGAGTTACCTGTGGGATGATGAATTTAAGCCTGGAAGATCCAAGGAAGAGAGTATGTATTTTACCCCGATTGTTTGAAGTTATCTGTCTTAGGATGAGTCAGAATTAAATATAAAGTGTTTTTTGTTTGTTTGTTTGTTTTTTGAAATGAAATGAAAACAGAACAAAAAACACGTTCTATTTTTCTCTTAATCATAAGTACAGGTAACTAGTTCTTAAACATCATTTGTTATGAACTGATGTCAATGGCAGTGATCTTATTTGTAAATTACACTACACCATTGTACATATTCAAGGATGATAGTGCAGGAAACAGAGTCATTTTGCCTCACTTTTGCCATCTAAAAGTAGAGCTGGTCATTCAGGCTCCTGCTAAGTCCAAGAGAGAGGTGCATAGCTCATCTCACATAACCACTCTGGAGGAACTTTGTCCCCTTCAGGTACACAATGTCTATGCAGTTAAATAGCTTAATTCTCCAGCTCAGTCCCAGGTTCTGGTTTCCCAGCTGGATACATGTTTCATGCTTCATATGCTTGTCTTCTGGAGCAATCTAATTATCTGCCTCTGGGACAAAACCTGTGCTGTTTTTGAGGACAGCTTACTGAGGGGCTGCTTTCTGGAGGACTCCTGGGTGACACCAGAGCAGGTCCATCTCCCCACGATGTTCATAGTCCTACCCCTGTGCAAGGGTTACCAAACACACCCACGTGCCCACACCTTGCTCTAGGACATACAACACTGCCTTCATGAAGTTAAAAGTATTGCTCGGGTGAGCTGCAACACAGATCTGCAGCTGTGTTGGATGATTTTGAATGGAGAAAAGGATCAGTTGCTACAGCGCAGCTTGCTGTGGGCAAAGGGCTTAACATGTGGGTGCAACCAGGGGAGTACAGACCAGGGCAGCTGGTGGGTGCTCTTGGGGGTGAGAGATCTTCTCTGTGGGGTCTGTTTTTGGCAGGTTATATGGTGCCTGTTGGCCAGGGAAGTGCTTACCTGCAGAGCTGGGCTAGATGCATCAGGCAGCCAACAGATGGAGCAGATCTTACCTGGTGTGCCTTGCACAAGGCTGCTCATCAGGTGAGTGCCAAAGATGGATATAAAAGCCCGAGTTATGTGTTGCACCCTAGGACACACCACCTCTCCAGTATCTACATGATCCTGCTGTTTGAGCTGTCCTCATTCTCGTGTGATTCATGAAAGGCCTGGTAGAAACCCAGGTGCCCTCCAGCCTCCTGGTGGGTTTGTCTGGGCAGTGTTGAGCACCATGGCTACGGGAGGATGTGAAATCAGCATCTGCAGGATGAGAGAGGAAAACAAGGGGAAAACAGTTCTCTTCTGAGATTTTGCAAACATGACAGCTAAGATTGTGTTGTGCAGCAAAGGTAGCAGGTACCTGGCACTGTCAGAGTGGTGTCACGGTGGCCATAACCGATCCTTTACAAGCCACTAAACCACACATTTGTGAACACAGCTACAGTATGCTCCTTTGCATTCCAGTTTCTATGGAAACATGATGTAAGAATGTCTAAAATAGGTACAGTGTTTTGAAATTATTATTTTGATCTTTCTTCTCCCCCAAATCTCCTTCATTACCTTTCTAGCTGAACTTTAAATACATTAAAAAGGTCATTGTTATCATCCATTGATGGTATGCTACCCTGGGTGCCCAAGCCTCTGTGTCCTGGGACCTGATTCCCATATGGCGATAAATATTCACTTCCCCATCCTTCTTGCTCAGAGTGGGGGTAGGCTCTGGCTCTGTGTTAAACATAAATATATATGTATACAAACGTATGTACCTACAGATTAAAGTGGGCTTGGCTCCAACTCCACCTCTTACCCATGAACCAAATGAGAAATGTATGGCTATTTGCATCAACAGGTAAAAGTATGAGCTCTTCCCCAGCTCCTTTTAGGGTCATGACATTATGTTGGTTGGGAGGGAATGCTGGAGGTCACCTCGTCCAGCTGCCCATGGAAGCAGAGCCATCTTCAGCAGTGGTGCAGGAGGTGGTGGTGCACCAGATGGAGACATCTTGCAGGTCTCATTTGCCTCCCTGGGAGGATAAGTGTTGGAGCAGGCCATGGGCTCTTGCTAACAAAGTTATTCTCCCCACAGTGATGTGCACCCTGATAACTGAAAAGGGGACAGTGTCTTTTAAAGCATGTTCCCACAGAGTTCCTGCAGTTTCTTTGTACATGTTGTAAAGCCATCATCTCTTTGAGAAGTCTCGCTGACCGAAGTAATGTCAAGGATTTTCAAAATAGACAAATCCTGTTTTCAAAAGCCTCCTTTGATGGGAGAGCCTTATGAGAGCTAGGGCTAAACTCAGTAAAGGGCTAAAAATCCTTATTTAAAACCAGGTGCTAATTTTTGCTTGCTTCTAGGCTTCTGCCCTCTTGCAGTACTGTGCCCTAGAACTCAGTGTAAGGCACCAGGAGAAGAGGTGGAGACAAGTCTTTAGTATTTTGGGGGAAGCAGGTGCTTATATCCAGAAAAGTGATTCAGGTTTTTTGGGCAGTGATAAAATGTGATCCTGTACACTGGATGCTTGTTTTCCTTGGTATGTGTGATCTCTAGGCACCTTCTGATCTGAGGAACTGCCACTTCTGTCTGACCCTGCTGGATCCCAGCAGTGGAGGCAACAAAAGCTGGGTTGAAATAAAAGGGAGTTGACACTGGAACAGTATTTTTCCTGACTGCACATCCTAGACAAAATGTATTACAAAGAGTTCTGATGGTACAGATCGAGCTGACATTATGCTTCAATATTAAACCGCGTTTCAGCCATTTGAGAAATGTGGGTGTCTATCTGAATCCTATTCCAAATCATCAGGCCAGATTCTGCTCAGGGTTGCATTTGTACAGCTGGTGGACAGTAAGCTGTGCGGTTGTGCAGTGTGTTCCACCTTGCTGGGTACATAGCCTTTGCACAGTGTTTTACATGCTTGTGGCAAGTATATACTGTGTTGCCACTCTATTTTATTTAGGTGCAACACCAAAGGCCAATACAAGTCGTAGCTCATCTTAAAGACAGAATAAAACTTCCAAAATTATTGCAGGGCTGTTGTAGTGCAGTTTGGACCATTCATTAACCAAGAATTCAAATTCAGTTGTGAATACTGGTCAGAAAAAGCATTCTTGAGCTTGGTATTTGCATTTCATGTCTGCTAAGGTCCTTACTTGCTTGAATAACGGTTGCTGGCTCCAGTGCTAAAAGCAAATACCAACAGAGATCAGAATCATGAACTCTGGAGATGTGGATTACAAAGGGAAATTGCTCTGTTTGTGGTGGTTTTACCGTGCTAGGCAGCTGAACACCACAACCGCTCACTCACTCCCCCTCCTCAGATGAGGAGGGGAAGAAGTAAAGGGAAGAACAACTCACGGGTTGAGATAAGGATAATTTAATTAAAGAGAAAAAAAAAAATATATATATATATATTAAGGAAATATTATTAATTAACTATTCAACTAAAGGGAAAAAGGGAGAGGGGAAAGGGAGGGGGAAAGGGAACAGCAAAAACAAAACAAGTAAAGGCTACGTGGAAGTGCAGAGGAAAGAAATTATTCTCTACTTCCCACAAATGAGCGATGCCTGACCACGTCCTTGAAGCAGGGCCTCAACGCACGTAGCCGGTGTTCGCGAGGAGGACAGACGTTTTCGCAATGAAAGCCCACCCCTCCCCTCTTCCTCCTTCTTCCACCTTTTATTGCTGAGTGTGACATCATATGGTATGGAATATCTCTTTGGTTGGTTTAGGTTAGCTGCCCTGGTGATGTTTCTTTCTCATTTTTTGCCCACCCCCCAGGAGAGAAAGTCCTGATGCTGTGCCAGCACTTCTCAGCAGCAGACGCAACACTGGTGTGATAACACTGCTGTTCTAGCTACAAGTGCAAAGCATGGCACTGTATGGGCTGCTGCAGGGAAAGTTAACATCCCAGCCAGACCCAGTACACTGTTCTAACATGGAAATACAAGGGTGAAATTTTGATTGTGAAGTCTCTTCTCTAACTGCTTTGCATCTGGGCCAATGTGGATGTAACCTTCATAACCTAACCGATAAGTTCATGCACATACACAGTATGTAGGTCGTTCACATTTATCCTGAATAGCCTAGAAATTAATGCAGAAAGACTTCAGAAAATATTGCCCTGCAACCCTTTCATTATAGCAGATCTATTTCCCACTCCTTCTTGTTCACCTACACCTCTTATACTGAAAAAAGCCAACAAGATACCTGCTAATATGCACAAATAACTGAGAAATGAAATGCTGGATAAACACAGCTCCAATGGCTAGTGAGTAAGGGACACTTGGAGAGGTGTACACTTGCAATTATAAGGGACAGATGCTCTGAAGTAGGGAATTATTTACACTTTTACGAAGTCGTTGTAATGTTTAAGTGTTGTAAACTTTGGAAATTACTTCAGTTTGAGAAAATAAATATTGCAATGATTTAAAAAAAAAATATTGTGGCACATGTCATTAAGATAATATTAAATTCAGACAACAGTCAAATAGTTATTAACTTGTAAATTGTTCTCTTAAGAGATTTTATCTTGAAGGTAACTATTGAAACCTGCCCCTGTACTGCAATGCTTTCTAGCCTCCCAGTCTTGCCTACTGCATCAAGTTTTCGTGGGCCCCAGTGCTGTCAGACATGCTGAACGTGGCGTGAACAGTAATGATGGCTTGGCAGACCTGTAATTGAGATGTGCTGTCCATTAGGTTCCCACAGGAATTCGCATTAAGTTTGGTCATAACTAATGATCTGCAGCTACAAAAATCAATTGAATTCAAAGTGAGCGCTGGACTGGGAGGTGGTGCAAGCTCTGGTGAAGGCAGAATTTTATAGCTAGGGAAATAAAAATGCTAGATTTCCTATCTAAACAGTTCTGAAAATGTGTAAGCAGCAGAGCTAGGAAAGAGGTGATAATGTTCAAGCTGTAAGCAAGCACCTTAGCAGTGGAGAAGTATTGACTCTTCGTCCATTTGAAGGCAGCCCAGGGCAGGGGACAGAGCCAGACCCTCAAGAAGGGCATTGTCTGGCTGAGCCATTTCTGAAGCCACCGTTCTGCTAGGTCACGCTGGTTAAACTGGGAAAGCCAAAGGACAGCAGTCAATACGGGTTGTGATGTCAGAATTTTTGCTGATCAATACACGTTGCCTAATCAAATAACTTCAAGGATTAACACTTTTATATTGAATTAATCTGTCCCTGTTTAGGGTCAGAATTGGAGTAGGTTATAATAATTTCTGGTTTAGCTTTGATTCTGCGTTTTCTCAGATAAAGCATGATACGTGCTTTGTCTCAAATGCTTTTGCATAGACCTAGTGCATGAGTGTGTGGTGTGTGAATTCTCCCCCTTCTTTCCTAGCCACAAAGAAGGTTTCTTTGCATAGATGCCCTGGGGATTTACATTTTAGTGTACCATTGTGTTTGAAATTCCAGCTTTCTTAAAGTGCGCATACAGTGTAGCATCTCTTCACAACATATATTTTTAGGAGAATACCACACAAGTTTTTTTTTTTTTTTTTTTTTTTTTTTTTTTTAAGGAGAGGGTTGGTGTACTTTAAAGAAAGGAAGCAAGGTTTGCAAGTAAACAGAGCACTAAACAGAGCATTGGGTGGTCATCATCACTTCCCCCATCCTGTTATTTATCTGTTTGGTGATCTGGGACAAAGCATTTCACTGTTGTTTTTTCCACCTGACTTTGCATTTTCGCCGTGCTTTATCTCATCCTACTGTAATCTCTTTGAAGTTGTCTGTTTCTTACCATGTGGTTGTATAAACCCTACCATAACTGACTGTCTACCTGTGAGCAATTGAAAATGAGGGCATATTTTGGAATGCCCAAAACCGGAGTAGAAAATGTGTGACTCAAGAGATTAAACATTGAGTAACTGGTATGAGAGAATAGTATTTTTTTTCAGGTCTGAAATGCCTGACCTAGTTCTAGAAGGAAACTTTCATTTCTGTGAGGAGGAGTACATTGAGTGCAGCCCCCAGGAATTTAGCCTGAGAGAAATCCAGTTGCTAAGAAATAATTATTTTGCTGAGGTGAGGTTCTACATGTTAATATGAGTTGTAACTTCCCACCTGATCCCTTGGTGGTGATTTTCTCAAGAGAATGGTGGACCTGCACTGCATGGGCTTTGCTCCATCCGGCAGGTCCATGTCCCTCCTCCCTGTGGTTGAGCTGTCCCTGTCCCTCCCTGCTGGCATGGGGCAGCCGGGGATGGAGCAGGGACAAGGGCACCACTCCTGGAAATCTCCCCCATCCTTCTTCTCTGCTGTGTGGCTGAAAGCAGTTACATGGGAAAGACTTCAGGGCTGTGAGAGGGAAATAAGGACTGCCTCCAGACCAGAGAGGCTATAAGAGTCCGTGGTGAAAGCTCTGCTTTCTTTTGTTTTTCTCTGTCTCTGAAAAGGGCATATCAGAATATCTTGGGCTGTGTTACCTTTTCTTCAGAGTACTGCAGACACTACTGTAAGTGGTGTTATTGTATTGTTGCGTATGGGGAGAAGGTATGGTAGAGCCCAGCTGAACTAGTACCTTCCTTCAATCTGACCCCAGTAATTTCCTCAAATCCAGTTGATTTAATAAATCAAGGCCCAAAATACACTTAGCTCTCAAAAGTGCCAATCCACCTCTGAGTATGTGCAGACCAAGCCCTTGAAGAGTTAAATTTCTAAGCTAATTCCTCTGGCCTGTTTTCTTCCCCCAAGACCTTTCATTATAGGACAGGTTGAAAGCAGGGGAGAGATCAGTAAGTTTTTGCAGTTTTGATGGCATGCATGTTTGGATCAAACTGTTATAACATTTGTTGTGAGAACTGCAGATTCCTTTTTAAAGTAAATTTAATCCCTTTGAGCATACTATGCATTTTGTAGCTCTTAAATAGTGCTTAAGCTCCAAGTTCTGCCATTGTTTATGGAAACCAGGTTGTTGTCATTTGTAAAACGATGAGGATCCTCTAAGCCCACTGGCTCTCATTGCAGTCAATGGGATGTCACTGCTTTGGATGCCAGCTGGAAGAGGATCAGCTCTCTGCATCTGGGAAATATACCTTTAAATTGTCCTGCATCCTACTTCATTAATTAATGCATTCTGCACTAAGCCGTGACATTTTCATTTGCTAAACTGTTTATTAATTCCAACACCGAATAATTAAAAAGAAAAAAAAAGCTCAAGGAAGCATACAATTGAATACCCTCACAGAAGCTGTATATACCAGAAGGTGTGCAGCGTGTAGGGTGGATTGCATGCGTAAACCAAGAGCTATGCAAGAGCCAACATAATCCAGAAGTCGTGGGGGCCCCCCCCCCCGGGGGGGGGGGGGGGGGGGTTTGGAATGGGGGGTGAGACTCACTCAGAGTGCTTGTTTGTTGCTTTTAACTACAGAGCTTGGTGTAGAGTTGCAGGCAGACATAGCAAGGCAGCATCATTAACCTCCTTTCCACTATAAGACGTGATAAATGCGGGCCAGAGTATTCCCTGAACATGATTTTTTTAAATGCTTTCTCCCTAGATAAAGCACATAGTGTTGTCCTACCATATTTCTGCAGTAAATTTCAATAACAACAAAGGAAATGGGGGAAAAAAAAAATTAAAAAGCTGTACTTTTTTAGATGCTGTGAGGAAACAAACTGGAATTTGTGAGTTAGCTGCCAAGAGCCATCGTTCTGTATCTTTGAGAGAATAGTAAGCATTTTAATATTTTTTCTGTAGTGTTTCACTTTTTAAAAAACACAGCAACGTGTTTTAATCTTTTGCTTCTCCATGTTGCACTTTATCTTTTCCCCTTAGGTTTTGAGAGAAAACTGGGTTCAAAAACTTTGATAGAGGAGCAGATCAGATAAATCTGTGCAGGTTTGCATCTGGTTTGTACTGAAATGACACCGGTGTGGCAAAAGCACTGGGAAAAATTAAGAGTGAGAAGCCCTCAGGAAGTATTAAGATTTAATAGCAAGACTGAAACCTGATGTGCCATTCCTAGCCCCATGGAGCTTTGCAGCGTGGCATTTGGATGTTCTTGTAAGCATGCTTCAAAATGAGCCTGTGCTTGGTTATGCAAATTATTAGTGTATCAAGGAATCACTGTGTGCTACAAAATTAAAGCGGGGAGGAAAAATAACCACCGTGGGATAATATGCAATAAATCCACTGAAGCTGCTGGCTCTGGTGAGGTAATGTCTTGTCCCTATAGGGGTGGAACATTTCTCTGCGGAGTCATTAGGGTTCTGCTCAGAAGCATCCAGCTGGTTGAACCACAGTGGGAAGAGCAGCGATACCGAGCAGGTCTCGGGTTTTCCCAGTAGGAACGCCCTGCTGGGAAATGGGGTGTGCTGGCACAACGGTCTGAAAGGCTCAGCTGCGATGGCTCTTTGTAATCACTATCCCCTCCTGATTTCTCTGCCGAGTGCACAAAAATACTCCTTGCAAACAGATCTGAGAACAAAATACTTGGCTTGTCACCAGAATGATACTCGGCATGTTTGTGACTCGGTCACCTTCCTTGTTTCTCAGGAGCATGGTTTGATATTGCGTCTCTCATCTGCTGTTGTGGTGCCAAAGCCCGACACTGAGACGAATGCATCTGTTTCAATTGGTTATGTTTAATATTTTATGATCCGAGCAGCTTAGTGCCTCCCCAGGTAGGAGGCTCCGATGCTAATGAATGGGGAAGTGTTTTCTGGCTTCCCAGGGCACACGTGTGCTCTGCATTTCGGTAGGTAACCACACCACGAGTGGTGCTGGCGGTGCTCACTGCTGCCTGCACTGAGTAGCCTTTTCCTACTACTTCTGCTGGAAGAAAACATCGCTCAGTTTTCTCTTCTGGCCCACACAGCTGCCAGAGGAAGCCTTTTCTTCACAGGGGCTGAGGCTGGTGGAGGGGTCACGGAGTCCTGCTGGAGGCCGGTAAGCATCATGCCCCAGAGATGTGCAGTGTGAGCAAAGGGCAGCTGGGGATGCTCGTGTTAGTGGCTAGGGTTTTGGTCCTTACAATGGTAATGATACTTTGCACAATACTGTATTCACTATAGACTTACAGCAAAAACATCTCAGATCTTCTTTGATATATTAAAGTTTTAATTTTCTTTTTTTTTCTTCTTATTTTGGTACACAGTTTAAAAAGACTGCCACAGAAGATCTATTTTCTGTCACCACATTGGGTGGAAAAGAATGGTAGGGTTTATCTTTTGTACCTTCCTGTGAGCTTATATCAAGGCAATTGTACAGCACAGTAGTTGCTATATTCCATTAAAAGGCTGTTATATGGAGTACTCTCAGCATTGCTTATGAGGGTTTGTTTTGAATGCATACTTACTCTTTGCATAATTTCCTAAGCTGTTGTTTAACCTTACCATTCATTTTTCAGCAAGTCATGCTAAATTCCATTTTTTCTCTTTGATCTTGTGGTGTTTGTCAGGAGGTCTTTCAGTGACAGTGTTTCTTAGTCTACTGCACACGGAGACTACAGAATTAATAAAGAAATGGAAGTTGATGAATTAGAAATATCAAGTGATTTTTTTGTTGTTGATGTCTTGTGCTGAAAACACGAGCAGAGGTGAGTTCTGTGACCTCAGATTCCCTTTGGCCTTGGTGCCTGTGGGGCATGGGATATAGATTTGACTCTGGGGGGGCTGTTGACACATCTTACCCCACTTTTTTCTCTGTTTCATGGCAGACAGATGACAGAGTAGGTAATGAAAACCCATGAAAACATTAGTGTGTACGTGCTTTCCACAGAGGTTCTCAGAGCTGCTGTAATTAAGTTTAAGAGATTCTTAGTCTGGAAACAGCAATTTAACCCCGAGTCTAGGGCTGGGATTGCTCACAGCAGAAATGCCTGAAACCATAGACTGAGTGACGGAGCCCTGGCACAGGCTGCCCAGAGAGGCTGTGGGGTCTCCTCCTTGGGGATCTCCAAAAGCTGCCTGGACGTGGTCCTGGGCAGTCTGCTCTGGGTGTCCCTGCTTGGGCAGGGGTGGCACCAGGGGCTTCCAGATGTCCAGCCTCAGCCATCCTGTATGACTAGCGAATCCTAAAGCTGCATCTTGAGCAGAGTTATGGATGTTATGTCTGCATGTACGCAGCAGATCAGGGCCTTGGGACTTTAATGAGGTCCTAAAGGACTTCTTGAGCTGCCAGGTTTATGCGTTCCAGCTGGTTTTACATGGGAGGTAGGTATAGACAGGGCTAGCCCTGCTTTTTCAGCACTAAGGAGGGCAGGATTATGAGTACTTAAGAACACGTTGAGTAGAAACCTGAGTTGTGCATGGTGTGCTGTTGCCTGAGTTAGCCAGGGCTTCTTGGATCACTGCCCTCCTAAACTCCACCTACACAGTTCCTGGGGGTTTGTGCCTGCTCCTCCAGGTCGTACCATGGGTTTTGAAACAAAATAAATAGCTCTAGAAATGACTCTTCTTCCTCCACAAAATTACAGGGAGCTCATTAATGTCTTTCAGTATTTCAGATTTTTTTTTTTTGTCAGACTAGAAAACTTGAACAAAAATTAACTTTTTTTTTCTCTGCAAAACAAAGCATAATGATTTTATTAAAAAGAACCTGATTTTATTAAAAAGAACCTAATTTTATTAAAAATAACCTGAGTACCACCTGGGCAGTGGTAACATTTTCCCCAATATTCTGCAGTTTGTTGTATTCCCTCCTGCAGCCAGGCATACCTACAAAGGTCCCACCTTGGCCTAATGATACAAAAGTCAAGTCCTCATAGTGAAAAATTTGAAAATAGGTTTCACAGGCCCACAGAGTTGGTTAAGTAGAAAACCTGGCCAAAAGAGTGTTATTGAAAACAAGGAAAAATTCATTTTTAAGGCAGACTATGAGCTGAGCACTTCCTGTTTCCTGGGCTGTGTCACACTGATGCAAGGGGGTTTCAGAGCTCTGGGGAGCTTTTTTTTCTGCAGTGATAGAGGTAAGAAATTTATTTCTTTTATTTTAAATGAAAGCTTTGCTTCTTATTTAATCTCATGCCTCCTGGAGTCAAGTTCTTTAAGAAAAACACTATCGTAAAATTCATCAATTCATGGCTGCTCCTCAGGGATTTTTTGGTGGAATTGGTCTTTATGTTCTGTGGAAATTAGCGAGCCTCGTGTGCCACAGCAAACCAGAGGTATTCGCCAGCCCTCAGCTCCAGCTTTGGGCCAGCTGAGTTTCTGCTCCTTGTTTTTTGGCTATATGGACCCAACAAAAGTAGTTGATTTTTTTATTTTATTTATTTATTTATTTACGGTTTCTAATCAGTTCAGTGTTTCCTATGCTCACACCATAGGTTGGAGAGGTTGCTTTCAAATTAGCTTGCCTTCATCTTTTTTTCTCTGGGAGCTGCCAACCTTTCTCCCTAAGGACTGAGGACCAGATCCACCAAGCTCTACTAGGCATGCAGCTCCTAGACGAGCCAGGAACTGAGACAACATGGTAGGAGTACATTTTATTATTGAGTCATACGATGTGCACCATGTACTTCAGCAGAGCTAAGCAGCCTGTGAATGGGGGAAAAACTTCCAGCAGCAGCCCCACGCTGGGCAGGTTTTTCTCTCCTGTAGCCAGGAATGTCTGTGTGTCATTGATGGGTTCTGTCAGCTCATACATCGGAGTTCAGGATTAAATATCTAGATTTCATTTCCAAAAGGATTTACTGCATCAGCTCCACAGTGGATGGGGAAACACGTGGGTAAACATGGATTAATTGGCTCGGGAGAACTGAGCTCCTTGCTCTGGAGGAGAGCAGGGTTCTGTCCTGGCGTCTGGCTAAAATATTGATCATTGTTTCTGTGGTTCAACAGATGCAATTGTGTCTTACAGAAGAAAATCATTTTCCATCCATTCATGTATGGGATGCACAATTAAGTAAAAAGGCTTTTTATCAGAAGACATAGCACTGTCTCTTTGCTGATTACTGTAATATTTTGTGTGCTCAGTTTCTGCAGTATTTTACCTGGGACCTTTTAGAGACATAAAAAAATTGCTTTCATAAGTGCAAGAATGAGCAAACAGTGAAAAAAATAATCTAATCTCGTGTAGTATCTAAAGTGGCAAACCTCCAGGAATTGAGAATTAATAATAATTTGCAGCTAATACTGGCTTGTTGAAGATTTGTGACTTTAGAGCATCGTACTGCATTATGTAGGGACAAATAAGAATTTCAGTGCTAACTTGTCAGAATGCTGATTTGACAATCTATATGTCTCTGTTTTTTTTGTTTTTTTTTTTTTTTTTTTTTTTTTTACGTAAAAATGGCCAAAAATGGAGGATACTTTTATTCAAATTCACAGTGAAGTAGTTAGGCCTGTTTCCTTTTTAAAGCATTTAATATTTCATGTCTCCTGCCAGCCCAGCTGGGAATCTTTAAAAGCACATCTTTACAAGAGCTGACCAGGAATTTTTTGGCCTTTTTTTTTTCTTTTTCATAGAAAATGCTGATGGATCAAATAAAACTGTAAGGTTTAGATGAATTTTTCATTTTACAGAAAGTTAAAAAATGTTTTGAAACTAAAATAGGGCACACCTTCATTTTCAAAATTAAAGAATCTGATTTTGTTATTTTTAGTTTAAATTCCAGATAATAATTACACCAAAAAATAAAAGTAAAAATGAAGCAAATATTTGGTGCTGTTCAAAACATTTTATTCTCCCAATTGCAGATTTTACAGCTCTTTTCTGGGGAAATAACAGCAACAAAAAAGGCTTCAACCCCTAGAACTGGAAATAACAAAGACCCAGTCCACTGGGACTCTGCTTTTGCCATTGATTTGACATGGAAGACAGGCTGGGGCCACTGTGAGGGGCAGCATCGTGAAGCTTGTGGCAATTATAATAAGCATGCGGTAATGATAAATGAATATGGAAACATACAGATGGTACCTGGTGGTCCATGAAGGAGGCAGGGAGCCACATCCAATTTGCTGTATTGGTTAAAACAAATGTATTGCCCACCAGTGTACTGCATGTAGTGCATCTCCAGTGGCTGGCTGCTGTGTGTTCCTTCCCCAAATAAATCTTAGACATGCTCTGCTAGTGACAGATAATTTTTTAAGTACATAGTTTATTAGCTCTGCATTTCTATCACCCGCTTTTAGAAGGCCATGCCCCATTTCTTCCATAATAAACCTTTCTTACCAGTCTCCTTTCTCCTCTCCTTGAAGTGAAGCAATCACTAGTGTTTTTCATGGATTTTAGTCCATCTAGGAGCCACAGATTTTCTATTTTTCCTTGGTTTTAGCTGCGTAATGAGCAGAAGAAGATGCTATTTTGGTATGATGCTGTCAGACCCTGTGGTACAGGGGTGAGCACAGGCAGAGCTGTCCTGGGGCAGGCCCTGGGCCCTGGCAGTAACACATTGCTCTCACTATGGCATGGTTGGTGTGAGCAGCTTTAGAAACTTGACACAGGATCCAGTTTAATGAAAATGGACATCAGTCCTCTTCTAGCATCTCAGCGCTCTGAACCATTTGGATTATTGAAGGTGGTGAGCTCCTGGGATTAAACGTTTGTAATGACAGCAGTGATGTAATGATGCAGGCAGTGAGCTGGTATTGGCAAGATTTGCGATAACGTTTGCTAGATTTAATCTCTTTATTATTATTATTATTATTATTATTATTATTATATTATTATTTTTTATTTTTTTAATTTGCCTCTCTGATTTCCGCATAGAAAATAAACTCCTAGAGACAACTTGGGTGGCAAAATGGAAACTGTAAGGTGCATTTATCTTACTGCTAAACTGCTCTACATAGAAGTCATTCTAGCATTACTTGGGTAAGCCACCCAACTTATTCTTGACCTGCAGCTATGAGGAAAATAAAATGCCTTCTGTGAAAGATTTTTGTTCTGCTCAGTTTCTTTATCCAAAAAATATTGGAACTGTTCTGCTTTTTCTCCCCTCTTTAGGATCTCAGAGGTCTCAGTTGTGAATATCTAGGGTTTTTCTTTTCCTCTCTTAATTGAAAGCCTAGGAAGTTTTGATCTTTAATAAGCATATCTTTTCTTCCAGCTATTTTTATGGTGTCCATACAAAATAGATTTTAGCCTTGTGGGAAAACAGTTTTAACCCATTTGATCAAAACAATTCCTTTTCCTCAAGCAGAGGTCACTGTCGTGGTGTCATAATTCTCCTTGTTCCCCAATCATTAAGGAAGTTTTTCAAGTAAATAATGCAGGCAAGAACTGAGTTTAAAGAAAATGTGGCAGCCTACTCTTTGAAGCCCTCTCTGTTCATTTTAAAGGAGCGTTTCAATGTAAGCAATTACTGTTTCTGCTGCAAACTATCTTTAATACAGCTGCTACAAATATCTAAACCTTGTGGACAACATCTTCTGAAACAAATGGGAAAACTCCCCTGGGGAGCAGGGAGTAGGCTTTCCTCTAGTACTCCACATCTTGATTTCTCCAGGCATGTCCTCTACTTCTTTGGCACTCAGGACACCTCAAATGCTCACAGCTGATTTCTGGCTGCTTGTTTGTACACCCTAGGTTTTCTTCTCTCCATTTTATCCCATACCCCAAGTTCAGATTCTTCTTTTTCTTGGCGAGTGTCACCATTAATCAGGGTTGTTTAAGCACCCATCCTCTCTGCTCCCACCCTCTATCTAGCCACTAGGAGCCCTGGCCAGGCATAGCTCACCCCCATCTTCCCTTCCCTTCCCTCTCAGAGCTAAAGCATCTTAGATGACATGCAAGTTTTGCTATAGTTAGCTCATTATTATTTGTCAGTTTGGGATGAATTATGGCATTTAAATTTGTGTCTTCATCAGATAGGGTGTTGTACTACCATTAATAATCATTTTGGAGCCGCTGTCTGCTGTTTGAGCAGTAATGGAAATGCTCTGGTGACTTGAAACTGGGTTGCAAGCAGGGAACCTTCAAATGATACTCGTTTTAAAGGCCCTACTAGTTCATTTGAGAAGAATCCTTGTAGGGGAATGGATGAGCTGCACATTCAGTAAAATTGGCCTTGGATTTGAAGATGTGAAGAGCATAGTTCACGGTAAGATTCAAATGTGTTCACATTGAGTCTTCAAAACATAATAGTTTCCAATATCACATGTTCTGCTTCCTGCAGCCCTTAGCAAACAAATGTGAGGGGAAAATTAGTCTGAGGTGATGCCCGCATTTTCCTTGGAGAATCAGACTGTTCATTTTATTTGAGCCACTCATTTTGCACAGGTGTCTGTGTTTTGTTTGTAATCCCTCACTTGCAGAGCCAGTCAGGCTGCTATTGTTCCCTGGAAAAGGCAGAAGCTAAAATCTGCTCTGGATTTATGCCTTGCTGCTTCCTTCTTGTCTGACTGACTACCGTCTGGGTTAATATATTATACATTCCCCTGTGTAATAAATTCATCTATTATGAAGGACATAGCAGGCAACAGCAATGTATATGACTGCAAAATAGTTTCATCACACCTTCCTGGATTTGGATGGCTAGAATCTGGGTGGCCGGAATTTGGATGGCCAGAATCTGGGTGAGATATCCCAGACGTGGCAAATGTCCAAAGATTATAACCTGGCTTTAGAAGTTTTACAGATCTCCCTGCTATTCTTGAGAGAAATGAAGGTGGAAAAGGAAGCATTTGTGTTTTTGTAATTTTTATGTAATTTTTGAAATGAGTCCTCAGGGAGGTGAGGATCATGTGGGACTTCAACTTGATGGACTGTTCGTGCTCATACAGCTGGGAGTTCGGCATGCTGCAGATTTGGGGGAAGTTGTATTAATGATCATTTGAAAAAACAGCTGAGGTTCATACACAGCACAAGCCCCATGAGTCCTGATGTAAATCTCCATATGTATCAAGTGTCCATGCAAAGTCAGTTTTGTAATCAGCCACCTGATCTGATGCTGTCTCAGAAAGCCTGCCAAGCATTTCAGGGAACACAAGGTCACAGCAAACAGATCCTCCTGGAGCAGCACGAGCCTTTCTGTGCCCTCTTGGCTAGAGGGAATCAGTGTCCTCAAAGCAAATAAACTTGGCGACATGCAGGGAGCTTGTGGTGGAGCCTTTGAAGGCTTGTAGTGGGTTTACGTGGCAAGGTTTTGGTAGCAGGGGGGGCATAGGGGTGGCTTCTGTGAGAAGGATCTAGAAGCTGCCCCATGTTTGGTAAGGGCCCCACTGCTGACCAGAGCTGAGCCAACAAGTGATGTTGTTTTGCGCCTCTGTGAGAGCATATTTAAGACAGGGAAAAAAAACGCTGCGTGACTCAGCAGCTGGGAGGGTGAGAGGAGTGAGAAACAGCCTTGTAGGCGCCAAGGTCAGTGAAGAAGGAGGGAGAGAAGTGCTCCAGGCGCCGGAGCAGAAGTCCCCTGCAGCCTGTGGTGAGGACCATGGTGAAGCAGGATGTCCCCCTGCAGCCCATGGAGTACCACGGTGGAGCAGGGATCCATGTTGCAGCCTGTGGAGGAGACCACGGTGGAGCAGGTGGACGTGCACTGACAGAGACTGCGGCCTGTGGAAGACCCCTGCCAGAGCAGATTCCGGGCCGGACCTGCAGCCCATGGAGAGGAGACCACGCAGGAGCAGGTGACCCG
This sequence comes from Nettapus auritus, assembly GCA_011076525.1. Taxonomy (NCBI): domain Eukaryota; kingdom Metazoa; phylum Chordata; class Aves; order Anseriformes; family Anatidae; genus Nettapus; species Nettapus auritus. The sequence continues at coordinate 183,381,129 of CM021765.1, read as the reverse complement.
GCAGGAGCTGCTGCCCGTGGGGGACCCAGGTTGGAGCAGTTTGCTCCCAAGGGATGGACCCCGTGGTACGGACGCATATATGGAGCAGTTCTTGAAGAGCTGCTGCCTGTGGACAGCCCATGCTGGATCAGGTCAGCAAGGACTGCATCCCGTGGGTGGGACCCCACAGCACAGGGGACAAGAGTGACTGAGAAGGAGCGACAGAGAAGAAGTGCTATAGACTGACCATAACCCCCATCCCCCCCTTCCCTTGCACCACTCGGGGGGAGGAGGTGGAAGAGGGTGGATGGGGGGTAAGGTGCTTTTAGTTTCTTTCCTTTGTTTCTCACTTCTCTAGCTTGTTAGTAATAAGCAATAAATCTTACTTTCTCTCTATGCTGAGTCTGTTTTGCCCGTCACAATAATTATTGAGCGATCTCCTTGTCCTTATCTCAACCCTTGAGCCCCTTTCATCGTATTTTCTCCTCGCTCCTCTTTGAGGAGGGGGAGTGAGAGAGCGGTTGTGGTGGAACTCGGCCACCCACCCGAGTAAAACCATCACAAGGCTGGAGCCCTGTCATCTCAGTGGGGGTGTTGGAGCACCAAAAGCTTTTTGTAGAAAGGTCTCCAAACAGGCATCTTCCATCAGTGTCCCCCCAGGCATACAGGGAGCTGTGTAACCCCACTGCTGGAAAACTACTGAAGTTGCACAGTGGAGCACTCAAAGCCAAATATGTGTCAGGAATAAGGTTAAAGATACGGTTCTGCTCCCCCTGTTACCTTCCCACCCCACATTTGCTATGTCACAGGTGCCTCACCACAGTGCTTTTTCCCTAGGAAGGCAGACCTAGGTTTGAGAAAGAGAGTACCCAGGGGAAGCAGGAGCTGTGCAGTGAGTGGTGCTGTCCTGGGGACAGCCCTGGGGACATCCCAGGGGATGGAAGTGGAGCGGTGCCATCATGGATTTAACAGTGAGTGTTCCTGGTTGTTTTTAACCAGGGGTGAGCTGATGGAGCTGTCATACCTCCTGGGACAGGCTGAGAGCAGAGCTAGGATGGCTGCTCCAGGGGGGCAGAGGCCAAGACAATGTCTGCATAGGATGCTGAGGACTGGCAGCAAGACTGGAGACAAAGCTGAAGGGGATGTGTGGTGGTAGGGACCTAACTGAAATGATTTATTGCTGGAAAGGGACTGCACACACTGCTTTCTAGAGGGAGGTTGCACCAGACTGGTTGCTCCCAGGTGGTGTGTGAGCTGAGTTTGTCCCTACCCCTGCCTGAAGAGTTGATTTGCAGAGGTCTGGAGGTAGGATGATGGTAGCTTCCTTTGGGAACAGGTTTTCCTGCCACTTACTAGCGTGATTGTTTCCCAGAAGACCCAGGAAAGATGTCAGCCTTTCCCTAGCTGCCACTGCAGATGGGGTGGCATGTCCCCACCACGGCAAGCCCCACGAGCAGCAGCGCTCTGCATTAGCAGGGCACCACACTAAGGAATACGCTAACAAGTAACGAGCTGCTCCCTCCCCCAGGAGATTCCAGAAGTGGCTTGCTAACATTTAGCCTACAGCCCTCTGCATCGCACCTTGTGTGTTGTAAACCAGCTTTTCCTGTCTCCTGACACCTGGCACACCGGTTTGCTGTTCCCCAGACCATTTGTCATCCAGCAGCAAGCTGCAGGAGCTGCCTGGGACCTGCGGATTTGCTCCAGGAGCAGTGGCTAGAGCAGTGCAGATCACATCTGCTTCGTTTCTCCGCTTTGCATGGTCTGTGTGCACGCTGCCTTGCTGTGTCAAGGGGGGAATTTGCTATGGGAAAGCACCTCTGTGCAGCTGGCTGTGAACACTGCTCAGCTCTGCAAGCAGCGCCTGGTTTTTCCACTGATGCCAACAATTTCACCACTAAAAATTATAGAACGTGAAGCTCTACAGTCATCTTGTCAGAGTCAGTTTCACATCCTGTAGATCCCCTGCCTGCATGGGATACTTGATGCCAGTGGAAATTCTGCAGCAGATATCCAGAGTTTCCTTGGAGAAGCCTCGGGCAGAGGAAGAGGCATAGTTTTCTTTCTGTGAAGCAATCCACCTGCTTTTTCTTCCTTGAAATATTTGGGGTATAGCTGAAGCATCTAGTGGTATCCCTTTTTGCCAGCTAGCCGGAGGCTGATTGCACTCTTTGGGTATATAAACCAAGAGGCAGCAAGAACAGATGATTTCTGCCTTTCTTTAAAGGCTTCATATTCTCATTTTAAAAATAGCATCAAAAATTGAAGATGCAGGAAGGAATAAGAGAAATAAGGGAAGGAAATACAGTGACCGGCATTAAACACCTCAATATACTGAACAGATCTAAAAAAAACATGAGAGGTGACTTGATATCGTATATGAACTTGGCCATAAAGGACTGGAGGAGAAAAGATAGCTGAAAGCTGATACTGTTGAAATTCCAGGTGGAAGTAAGTCACCACTTCTGCAGCTCAATAAGGGGGCTAATGAATGAAATTTAATAACTCCTGATGTACAGAGGTCAGACCAGATAATTGGTTCGTTCCTCTGGGCTTAAGTTCTGTGAATCCAAGATTTTATTGATGTATGTCCTGCAATTACATGAAGGAAAAAATACCTGCTAACTAGCATACACAATTCTGTAAATCTGAACCAATCTGAAAATGTTGTCTACAATCCAGAAGGCAATATCAGAAGCTTAGATGTTCAGAGGCATTTTTGTTTCACTTTTTTGGAGGGTAAAATTGTTCTGAGATCAATTATCTCCAAATTATTACTATGTGTAATTTGGCAATTACTTGTGAATTTAAAAAGATTTAAGAAAGTCTTTCCAAAATAGTATAGATGAAGAACTCAATAAAAACTAATGTTTCTGAAGTGACCTTTTGTCTTGTACGAAAATAAACTATTTTTGCTTTCTGACTGGTATAAATTAGGAATAATTAAATCGAAGTAAACAGATTGACATTTGTCTAATTTGATGCAAGCAAGTTTATATTGCAGTCCAGTGACAAGAAACCTTGTAATGTGCTCCTTGTGAGTTTTCTGATTTCAGCTGTTTATTTGGACTGCTTGAATTATTTGCTCTGTATAAATTGTCTGATAAAGTTAAATATTTTTCCTGTCGGTGAAAAATTTGCAGGCTGCCTCTGAATTCTGGAAATACTGTGAGCAAAGTGTTTTCAGCTGCTGTGTATTTGTGGACTTCACTTGGAGGATTTGCATTTTGCCACTGCTGGTAGCAGTCATCTTCATCCTGTGTTATAGTCCCAGCTTGTGTGGAGAGCTGAAAGCTTTCAAGTAGGGTGCAGGAGATGCACAAGGAGTGAAATTCCCTTTAGGGTGCAAGGCTCTGCCCCAGCCCCTGTGCTCAGCTGGTCCTTATGTGCATGTGGAGTAGCCGAAGTCTGGGCAAGTGAGGAAAAGTCTCTTCTGCATGGCCCTCCTGGGAGCCTTTTCCATAAACATTACTCCTGAAGTGGAGAAAAATGTTGGTAAGAGCCACACACTCATCAGTATGCACTGAGGGAATTGGAAATGCCAGTGGTTTTAGTTTCATGGGATGGTTACAGTGAAGCTCTGCTTTCCCTGTGTCCCTTGCATTAGCCTCTGTTGATTTTATCCTAGAATAGCCTCAGTCTTGCAGCTTCTGAATTTAATTAGCGTTAATACTGGAGATATTTAGTCCCATTCAAGGGAGGGAAAAAAAATCAGAAAATTTGGAGATAGCTTGTAAAGATAGCAGCATGGAGAAGTTTGTTAGCTGGCCTGTAGTAATTAAGCTTATTTCCATAGCAACATTATCAGTTCAGCTCTAGAATTTAGAGGTTTTTGTGTACCCAGTAATTAGAACTAATATCCTAATTTTAGCAGAGATATCACATTTGTACTTGGCGAGTCTTGTAACTAAGCACACTGATTGGGGAGTGCAGTAATGTTCCATTTTCCTTGATTTCTCTTGCTCGGATCCCTTCAGACTGCTTAAGTAGCTATAAGCAAGCAGTCTGTTTTCTCAGTGCATTAGGCTGTTTTTACCTTTTGGGGGAATTGATGCCTACACACACACACGTGTGAGCATTTGCATATGTATAATTTACTTATTTATAAATATAGTGAAAATCTTGCCCGTCTGTGCCATCCTTGGCAAAACACAAATGCAGAGCCAAATTACAGCAATTCAGAGAACCCAGATAGTCCTCATCTGAACTGACTCGATGATTTTATCTGTCATTTTCCAACCTCAATGTTTCAGCAATGCTATGCTCCAATTTCACACAGCCATGGCCTCTTTCCCTGATGAGGGGTTTGCATGGTGCCAGGGAGGGTTGGGTGTCCAGCTTGCTCACAGGTCTTTCCAGTCATGGGGTCATGGGATTGGCATCTTCTGGGAAGGAGTCTCCTGTCCTCACCTGCTTGATCTGCTTGGCTCAACCTACATCCCCAGCCTGGTGGGCAAATGTTAGCCCCAGCTGTGGCTGCTTTGGGGTTATAGTTACAGGGACAGCCATTAGGCTGCTCCTCACAAGACGAGCAGAGTGCTTCCCTGTATCTTCTATACCCAGCCTTCAGCTGCCTCACAACTTGCTGAACTTCTGTTTCTGAGACCTCTATCTTCCCTTGCCCATAGCTGTCATGATTACTAAAAACTGGCCAACAGACTCAGAGTTTATTAGGGAAAGATAATGTGATCATACAAGCCTCAGTTTTCTTAGAAGCCAGGATAGAAAATTAGTCTTCAGTGTTTTGGAAATAAATCCCTACATCTAAGCAAAGTCCGCAAAGACCCATTAGATGATCCACCTACTGTGTCAGTCTTGTTTTGATTTTTCTTCCAAATATTTTCCCCAAAATTTTTATTCCCTTTTCCATATCACTCTTTTAAATAAGGATAAAGCTGCAAATACAAAACTCTCAAGTGGCACAGCAGGTTCAGCATGCACAGTGGCTATGTAGTGGAAAATAGCATCCAAAGAATTGCTCCTGTTGTTAATGAGTTCTGAAGGTAAGAGAACAGTTAATGTATTCATAACAGACTTATACTCAAAGATTTGTAAATAATTTATGGCTTACCGTGAGTGGGAAGCCAACTACCATAAAGCTTAGACCCAAACAGAAACTAATTTTATATCAGCAAAGGACTTTGGAGTTTGCAGATGTGGCATCTCAGCTGTAATCCCCCTGGCAGGGAAAAAAAAATAATGTAGTAGACTACGGTAGAATATCTGGGGATTTATAATTTAGTCTCTGTGGCCTCCTGGGGTTCTATTACAGTTTGGCATCTACTTCCCCCTAAAGAAAATGAAACTCCTTGCAGTTTGACCAATGTTTTGCTAAGCTGTGTTTATCTGCAGAAATTCTATTATAAATCTAAATTAAAGACAGTGGAGAAATTCATTGTTGGCGCAAGAACCCCCCCGCTGGTGATGGATTTGTGTGTAAATTGGCAAATAGTAACTATTCATAGGAAATACTAGTGAAATGGGCATACATACTTTGCATGTGAATCATAGTGGCCTTTGGGAGTCTACAGCACCGACTTTTTTTTTTTTTTGCCATGGACTGAAATGGCTGAATTAATGTTTAAGTACAAAATGTTTTGTGTAGGTGCTTTTTGTAAGATTGCACAACTGCTCAACAATTGGCAATGGCATGGGGGATACCATATAGCTGGGAGACAGAAGAATTGCTTTTGTTCCCACCTGAGATATTTTTATAGCTGTGAAAGCAGTGTCCTGGTGTAATCAGGACACATCCAAAGTCAGGGCGGTGACCACAGCCTTCCTAGCTGCAACAAGGCAGCATTTCTTGTGGATGCTCTGTCCATGAAAATACAATGACTGCAAACACATGTATGTCCTCAGCCTTCTCAGGGTCCCCCAGAGACAGAATTCTGGCACCCTGCTCCTCCCTGCCTTGGCACTGCACGCCCTTCCCTTTACTTGGGCTTAGACTGGGAGATTTTAGCTCTGAGAAGGAAGTGGGTCTAAGAAGGTCACTGTGGTGAGAGATGAGAAGCGCTGGTCATCTTTTCTATCATTAACAAGCTTGGACGTGGACACAGCAGTTCTCTTGCTGGTCTGGTCAATTCAACCAGGCTTCGCTTGGGGAAGCTCTCCGGTCTGCTGGGGGCCAGCAACAACCTCTTGAAAGACATGCAGAGTTTCAAGCCCCTTAGTAACAGCCAGAATATGATTCTTCTTACAATCTATTTATTTCAAACTTATTTGGGCTTTTGGACACATCTCTTTATCTACAGCTCTTGTGAAACTGGAGAATGTTATTCAAATATGTTAATTGCTGAAGAAGTAAACGAGTTTTTTTTCCTTCCTTTCCCTCCTTATTGTTCTCAACTGTAGTATGCAACAGAGAGGCATTTTAATTTTTTAGTTTGTTTGTGACCTCACATTTTGATGAGGCCATCATTCATAGGGATATGGTAGAATAGGCTAGTAAATCATATGGATTTGTTTGATCCTTTCTTCAGTGAAGACTTGAGATCCAGAAAAGACACCTATCACTGCCCATAAGCATAATTTACAACCTTTGATTTCAGAAAGATGTCATGAACCATTTATGGGCACTTTCTGATTTCCAACAAACAAGTAATTGCTGTTTTTAAATTCCTGCTTTCCTAGGAGACTGTATCCAAAGCTACAGTTTTTCAAGCCCTGGTGCCCCTAGCAGCAATACATAATTTGCTGAAATGAAAGAACAGCTGGAAAAAAATAAAAATAATAATAATAATAAATATATATATATATATATACTGTTTCAGCTATTACAAAAGAAGTGGGTCAAAATGCTATTGTACTAATTAAACATGGTACTTGTTTGCCTTTATGATCAAGGTAAATCGTGTTGGCTATCTGTCAGTGATGCCTATGTATTAGGCCTGATATTTAGAAACAAACTGATGGGAATCTTGTTTGCTGCACACCGATGAAGAGTCTTTGGATTCTCTTCATCTGATTGTCACTCCTCAGGCATGAAGAACAGGATTGTGGAAGGGTTTATAAAGGGTGCAGTGTATTGCAAGACTTATTGCAAGGAGCAGTAAGAAGTGGAAAGCCAACAAAGTGCCCTGTCATATTCTGTCTGATAAAGGGTTTTGTATGGCCATCTGCTGCAACAGACAGGACAAGTGGAGTAATATTTCTGACTTACTGGATAGTGCATAGCAGTAAATGTGAAAAAGAAGAGATAGTAGTGTCTTTAGTTTAGCCACCCCATTTAAACTTTTTTCCCTTTAATCTCCAGTTGAACATGTCATCATAATCTATAGTGCAAAATCACAGTTCTCCCCTAAGAAAGCTTCCTGTTTACTTTTATAAAATACGTTCAGAAGATATTTTTCCTGCTCCCTCTGCATTGTGACCTCGTGGACTGAAGTAGTTAAATTCTCCTGCTCTGTGGGAAGATGTACTGTTAGGCATAGTGAACGTGTACCGAACCACAAGGGAGGCAGATGGGTTTGCAGGTATCTGCTCCTTTCTTAGAAAAGTTGAGGTGATCAGCAGTGTGTGTTGGTTGAACGGCGCTTACAAAGGAAACAGATGATCTATGCTCACTGTGATCTGCCAGAAGAATAATAGGAAGAAATGGTGATACCCAGCTAAAGATAGGGACATGATCTGAGAGGGAACATTTAAACTTCATAGCATGTGGAAGTTGTGTTATGATTAAATACAGTCTTTCTGGTCACACAGATTAAGCACCTGAATTAAGAGTGTGCTGTTGCTTATTGTTACTGAGAACTTATCTGGTTCTCTTTCTGGTTATTTTTGATTCTAATACCTCATATACAACATTATCTGGCAGCTTGCTTTCATTGCAGTGCCTTGTTATCCTGGTGACTCATTGTCCAAGATAAAGTGAAAAGGAGATAAACTGTTGTTTGCATGTTCAGAGCTTTTCACTCTACGGGGTCATTGAGTGCTCAGTGTGAGGTGACCCACTTCAGACACCACTGAAATATGGACACCAAGCAAATATGCAGAGATGTGAGGGTGCACTTGGCAGCAGGTTCAGACTGCAGGTGAGAAACACCTAGGGTAAAGAACAAGAAGGTTTGTCTTTGGCTTACCAAGAAACTGTGTGTTCACTACTGGAAACAAATGTTACAGGTAAAACTCTGATCATAACTATGGTTATTACTTCAAAGCAATTACACTGATATTTTTAAAATCAGTAATGTAGATGTAAAAGAGTGTCTCCAGCCCAGGTATGCTTTGCTATGAAATAGTTTTGTTATACTTTTATAGAAAGCAGCAGTTCTTAGTAACATGAGTTAAATCATGTAGAGGAATTAAAGTGCTGACAAACTAAAACTAATCCTTCTAATTATTGAAGGGATTAGCATAAAGGAAATAAATGATGCATTTCTGGATTTACAAATGAAGGTTATTTTATTGGAATTATAATTTCTTGAATCTAGTTTTTTTTCAGTGTTCAGGTGTGATTTCCTTGCAGCTGGCAGTGAGAAATATACATAGAAATGAAAACACATATTTAAGAAAACAATGCTTTATATAAGTATTTTTCTTCTATTGCTTTATTTAAGTATTTTTTTTTCTATTTTACCAATCATGTGGAATTGTTCATGGACTTTGCAGATTGCCTTTTGCTTGCATCAGTTGCACAGCTGAAACTGACCCCTTTTGATAGAAGTTTGCTGTTCAGATCAATTAATATATTTATTTTCAATTAATTCATGAAGACAAGTGCATTTATAGAAGTTTTTGAAAGTTTGCCTTTTCAGACTTACATCACTATGTTGGATTAATGGTGCACCCACGTTCCAGAAGTCCCATCTCTTCCAATAAAAATAAATAAATAAAAATAAATGAAATCATGTTGACAATGTGAAGGGCTACAAAAGTCACAGGACTCTTTGTGTAAGCTGTATTCCACAGAAGAAATTATAAAGTGGAGGTGATCTTTTTTTTTTTTTTTTTTTCCTCTCTCTCCGCTCCCTGCAATTTGCTATGTTGTCTGCTGCCTTTTTTCTGTTTTGTTAAATAGGCAGGTCTTGTAGGGTGTTGACTCTTGTGTGAGCACAGAAGTGTGCAGAGTGTGAGAGCAACAAGTTGGCTTTGGTGGTTAGACCATGAAAGTCTCATGAATATCAGATGTTTCCAGCCATGCGCTGAAATGGGGAGAGGAAATGAAAATAAATGAATGTTATCAGACTTGTTGTTTGGTTCAGAGGACCCAAATTAATTTGAAGTCTGCACACTGATTAGTCCTTAGCTTGGATGACTGACACTGTGTTGCAGATAGCTTTAAAAACTGCTGAGTATAGTTTATAACCTTTCCTTCTAATGGTGGAATCAATCACCCTGGGATTAGCATGCTCAAAGGCACTTTTTTCATCTTCTGCCATAGTATTTCTTCCAGTAAGAGGATGGATTACCCACTGAACACTTGAGGAAAAGAGAGGAGTCTTCTCTGGATGAAACTGTATGAAAGTCCATAGAAAAGCATAATTTGTCATTTGTCACTTGAAATAAAGCACAGAGGAATACCCTCCTCATTTTGCAGAACGTTTTTTTTTTTTTTTTTTTCAATATAAATGGAAATATTTAACTACAAATTTGTCCAGTGAATACCTATTACCAAGTTAAGTAGTAATTTTGATTTATAAATGTATTTTTTTGGATGGAAGAGATCAGTCTAACCATATCATACTTTCATTTCAACAGTCAAATTCACATTTGTGCAGCACATCAGCCAGCTGCCTCTTCTCACAACCGTGTCTTGAGTATGAATAGTTACCTAGGAAGATACAGGAACATAATGCATCAAAGGAATCCAACTGCAAATAATTAGATCAAGCAAAGAGAGAAAAAACTTTGCTTACTAGAATACAGCATTTTATTTGTTAAGTTTGCAGAGCATCCTCTTGAAGAAGCAGTCAGATTACATCACTGCTTGTACTCTAAAAAGTGTACAACGCAACACACAGTAGTTTAAAGGATTTATTTCTCAGTAGTGTCCTAAAAGAGGCCATACAATAATTTCCACAGCCAGTAGAGTTTCCAAAGCATGTGTAAATTTTTCACCAAAACAATTCTGAGAAATAGATGTGTTATTTAGTTAGTCTCTCTTCATCACACAGCACTTCAGGTGTGTCACAAACCCAAAGATTGCATCCTCTAGGGGTGTAGAGTCAGTAAGCCCCTGAGCTTCATTTTCCTTACTTCTAAGACGCAGGAGTTCATGCTGCCACAAAGTGTTGCATCCATGTTGAGAGTTGCTCCCAGAGTTCAGTTTCCATAGCATGGAAAGGCCCAAAGCTTGTGCTGAATTGCAAGCAGCAGCTCAGGTAATAAAATAAATAGAAAACGTTTGATAAAGTGATTCAAACACAATCTAGATTGATGCTTTTGTGAAAAAAAAAAATAAAGGGAACTGACAGTTCAATAAATATTCTATAATACAGAGAACCTCCCTGTTAGCCTAGGGTGAATTGTTATCATTGTTGGATTTTTTTTGGTTTTGATATCTTTTTAAGGCTTTTGATGACCAGAGAGCAAGAGCCTTCCCTCAGGAGCATCTTCAGCAGGAACCAAATAAACAATACTGTTAACTAATAGAGTAGGCTTGTTAGGTACATCTTGGAGGTGCTGGATAGCACACAATCTGACAAATTCCCCCCAAAATAATCCATATGTAAATGGAAAATAGCATGTGATACCCAATTTACAAACAGCTCTATGCTCTGTTCTTGGATTTGCACTGTTGGGCCTGTAATTCATCTTTCACGGCCAGATTTTTGTCTCCTTTACTCTTAGTCAGATGCACAAACTAAACAGGAGATTGCGAAAAAAGAGATATTTTCTAAACAGCTGATCTCTTTTTTTCCCCTGTTCAGCTGGCCTGGTTTTAGATGTGTCATATTAGTCACTTTATAAGAAACAAGCAGCCATACTTAAGTAGAAACTAGGTCCCCATTACAAACTGAGTTCTTAATCCCATCCCTAAATTCCCATCAGGGAAGCCTAATCTTTCTGGATGTTCATGTGCTGAATCTTGGTGGTGAATAAGGGATTTCTGGGAATTTTAGAAAAAGAGATTTGGGTAAAATTGTGGAAGTTCACCTAGTTCATAGACAAAAAGTCTCTGTTTGGGGTCTTTGTGCTACTTCTGGAAGAGCTGGCCTATATATTCTGTGTGAGCTTTGCTTTCCCTGTTTTAGGAGACTTCCTCTGGGCTGTGAATGTCTTGTAGGAAATAATAGGTCACTCACAGAGATGCACAATAGACTCATCACTTAGAGTGCAGAAGGGACCTGATCAATTAGATTTTTTATTTTTTATTTTTTTGAAACTTATCTGTAAAGGTTTGTCCTACTTTGTGACTGACATTTTATGCAAATTATTTAGAGCACTTTTGTGTATTAATTAGAAGTTGTATATATTATCATATTTATTACCTTCTTCTTGACAGTACATGTTCTGAGCACTGTAAAAAGTCTAACTTGGCACTTTAGCTGTGTACTAGAAGTTGGCAAGGTCACTGGGGAATTTCAGAGTTGTCAGTAGGTATCGGAAGTATTCAGGTTCTTATGGGAAATGTGTGTCTGCATTGATAAATTATGCCCAAACTCCTTGTATGGGTGAGAAGGACATGGGAGTCATGAAGCCTGTTCCCCCATATGAGTAAGGGCTGTAGTTTACTGGTGTGCATCTTGCCTTCTTGATTTTCCTACCTGGCTGCTGTTTTCCTGCCATGATCCAACATGGGAACAGGTAAAGAGATGACGTTTGGCTCAGCAGCAACCCCAGCAAATGTCTCTTATCCTCTGTTTCTTAGCTAGCCCTGCAGAAGTTCAGTTTAGTGTAGCTGGATGCAGCAAAATCCTTGTATCCTGCTTGGGATACACTCTATATGGGTGGACAGCTAGACAGATGAAAAGCTGGTGTGGTTTTTTTGGCTCACAGAGTGGTAATTACTGGTTCACAATCTATCTGCAGGCCAGTTGGAGCTGAATTCCCCAGGTGTCCATGTGGAGATGTACCCTGTTTAATACTTTCATCAGTGACCTGGAGAAGGAGACTTAAAATGTCCCCTCATCAAGTCAGTGGGGGACACAAGGCTGAGGGGAACCACATGATATGCTTAGGGGCTTGGTTGTCATCCAGGGGGACCTGGACAGGCTGGAGGAATGGGTCAGTAGGAACTTCATGAAATTTAATGAAGACAAATACAAAGTCCTGTGCTGATGGAGTAAATTCCCTGAAGGGTATAGGCTTAGCATCCTGGGCTCTATTAAGAGGAGCAAAGCCAGAAGGAAGGGATTATCCCCTCTACTCCCTACTTGTTAGATGGCAGGTCTAGACTTAAACTTAGACTGTCTTAGACTGCATGAGTTTTGGGCCTCCCAATACAGCAAAGACATTGATGAACTTGATGTTTGAGGGAGCTTGGCAGAGGCCACCAAGGAAGTAGGGGCTAGATCATTCATCCTGGGAGGAGAGGCTGGGGAAATTGAATTTGTTCTGCTTGGAGCACAAACAGCTTGGTGAGGGTCTTGACTGCGGCCCTCAGTGCATACAGGGTCACTGAGAAGATACAGCTGGTATCTTCATGCTGGTATGTGGCAGGAGGACAGAAGATAATAGGCATAAAATGAAGTGAGAGGTTCAGACTGGATATAAAGAAAACAGGAGACTGTCCCATGAGACAGCCAAGCTTGTACAGTCTCACTGTCATTGGAGGTTTTCAGGACAAAGCCTGAACAACCTGGTCTGAGTTCAGTGTTGACCCTGGACTAGAGACTTCCAAGATCCCCTCCAGCCTGAATGGCTCAATGATTCTCTGACAACGGGCCTTTAAATGAACCCAAAGATGCTGAATGATGGATTGTTGAAAAAAAAAAAAAGGGGGGGGGGGGGGGGGGGACAGAAGGAAGTGCTTGCTTGTATCTGCAAGAAAGGAATACATTTTTTTTTATATCTGACATTATGGTATTTTCTTTCCCATTTGCTTTGGGATTTTTTTGTGGGTCTTTCTTTTTGGGTAAAAAATAGAGTTATAGATGAGGTTTTCCACATTTAGGAGATGATTGCTTTCCCGTTTTGGAAATTACTTTATATACCAATTCTTCCAGTCTTTAGGCATAAATTGTAGTACTTTACAAAGAGAAGATCTGACTTATTGTCTGACCTGACTAGTAATGAAGCATTTTGACAGCATCTGGGCTAATTCCCTGCTGTGTAAGCACATGTAACTTCTTTGAAGTGAATTGCACTATATGTAATTGTACTAATGGCAAGTTTGGCCCATTTTTAATAGAATACAACTAATAGGTTTTGTGCTTGTAAATTATTTAAATGTTCAGACAAGGTCTTGCTGATGAGCAATTATAAGAAAATCCTCTGACACAAGAAATGTTAGATATTGCCAAGAAAACCAAATGGGTCTAATCTTCAACCCCCAAAGTGTTGAACTGAAAGACCATTTGTACAATAGGTGCTTCACCCGAATTGATGCAAGATCCTTCACCAACTCCACTGCTATTAAAACACAAAAGCTTTAAGAAGCCTTTTCCTGTCAGTGTTCTAAGATCACAAACCGATTTTTGAGTGGCACTATATAGCAGGAAATATTTTACATGTTATTCTCTTTAGGAGCTTGTCTGTTCTGACACTTTCTTTGGATGTTTCTTCCCACCTTAATTTCACAACTAAAATGCTTTCAGAGTAGTTTCAGTTTACAGAATCAAAAATGTTTGGATCTCAGAGCTGTGTATGAGGAGAAGGCAGTGCAGCCTAAAAGGCTGTGGAAGTATTTTCCTTCTCTTGGGAAGTACCTCAATGAAAAGTTCGTCATTAGGGTCAGATTTTAACTTACGTGGTATGTAGATTTCTATGTAGGTTGAGACTTGTTGATCTGTTTTTTTGTTTGTTTGGTTGTTTTTGTTTTTACACATAAAAATAGTAGATTGTTTCTGATTTTTGAGTTTTACATGGCACATTATAGAAATTAAAATCTGACTTCCATATTGTTAATGATCCTGTTTTAAAATCAGTGAGTTTTGTATATGCCAGTTGTATGCTCTTCATTGATGGTAGTTTGAGTATCACAAGCAAAACACATACAGAACTTATCCTTACATCTGCAAAAGTATTCATGTCACTGTCTCTAGCTCTTCATATCCAAATCACATCTCCTCAAGTGCACAGGAGAAGGAATATCACTCTGAATTACTGTCAAATCCTGTTTACTGTTACAGCAGTAATATTAATTATTTAAATGTGAAGATTGCACAAATTGTACTAGAAAATTGGAATATTTCCATGCACTGGAACTTGGTCACCTGTGATGATACACAGCTGAAACATCCCCTGCACAGTTTTGTCCTAGGCCAGGTACTTTGGGGCACAGTTTATGAACTAGGGAACCAGGGAAATGCTCTTTCAGAACTTCTCAGTGTCTGAGTGAAAATGAGGATGGGTCCATGCCAGTTGTCCTCTGTGTGGCTGAGGACATAGTGACATGTGTTGAAGTTAGGAGTAGTACACTGAAAACTGAGCTTTTATTGTACAAGACATTTTTTAATGTCATCCGACCAGTGACCCTTTGTTTAGCTGTCTCAGGAAGCTGTGATATGAGCACAACAACAACAAACAAACAAAAACAATCTGGAAAATGTAGAGTGAAGAGGCTGTAGCTTCAGAGTGCTTCCAAACCCAATGCAGTGATAGTCACTTTCTGATTGATAGCTGGGCATATAGGTTTCTGTAGTAACTTAGATATATCAGATTATCCAAACTAAACCTTTCAAAGATAACCAGCCAAGAATTATGAGCATAGAATATGCTAAAAACCCATAGCAGATCTATGTGATTCTATTGTAAATGCTATTGTTTTTTTTTGTGTCTGTACTGCTCAAGATACTGGGAGTATCCATGGCTCTACTAACAAGTGGCACAGGCAAGCTGATTTCCTCTTGGCCACGTGTTTGTCTCAGTTGGAACAAGTCAGAGTAGTCCAGACATTGCCAGGGAGTTAACTAATGCTTAAGCAGCGTGGGCAGTTGGTGTTGGTGCTTGTGCTCATGCCCTGGTCTGTTCCTATTTAGCAGAAGAGAGTCAGCCTTTATTCCTGGCAGCTGTGCTGTTGTGCTTCACTGCATTTCATGGCCAAGCAATTGAACATTGGTCCCTGAAGTGTTTCCAGTTTGCTTTTTGAGTTCTTGTTTTGGTTTCCTTCAGCAGAAATGAAGGCACTTTTTTAATTCTACAGATATGGATTCATCTCACCTGACTTTAAACTGTCCAAAACTTAGATGTCTCCTCCAAGTCCATCATCTTGACTACTGTGATATTTGAGGCAAAATATGATGCATTGCTGTGTCTTAGAGACCTATCTTAGGAGTGGTTGAATCCCCCATGAAAGTGGCTCATGTCTGTGCTCACTATATGGAGACAGTTAAGGCGATTAGCTTGGACTAGACGCCTAAGTTTTAAAATGCTAAAATTAGATGGGTTAAGTCCTACTCACAGCTACTACATTTATCTTCAGCTTCTCTTCTTCTATTTTGCTTCAAATTTCATGGCTGTACTCATCCATTTCCCATGTCTTCTTGCTGGTTTTCTTTATGTTCTTTGTCCCACATGTACATGTTATTTCCTTCAACTTAAACCTGATCTCTGATGCTGGAATGGCAAAAGGAATTCTACAATACTTCTGCTTCAGTCTATTTGCTGAAGCATTGAATTTCTAAAGTATTTTTGTACTGAAAAAAAAAAAAATCAATAAGTCTATATATGAGGCAGAAGCAATAATGTAAAGGCGTCTTGCTAACCTAAAAAAAAAGAGCAACATCCAGAGCTGAACGTCATTCAGTGAAAGGGAAACCTCTGGTTTCTAGTTGAGGGAAAATTATACTGGGAGTCTGACACCCTGCATTATGCACCCATCCATCAAGGGTAGCCACAATTCAACAAGCTGCAAGAAAAAAGAACAAACTCAGGAGAGCAAGGTCTAGAGAAAATAAGGGACTATCACCTACAACTTGTTGCCATAATATTTTTCAGTACATAACGAATATGCAGAATTAATCTTTTTAGATGAATGCAAATGTGAACTTCTGTTGAAATCAGTAGATGCTTTGGGACTTTTTTTTTTTTTTTTTTTTTTTACTGGGGTCAGATATTTGTTCAAGGTCTCTATTTCCCCTGAAGGAGGGAAAGACAAGCTAATATTTCATTTTGTTTGTGGAACAGCCACTAAGTTTGGAGTGCTTCAGCTGAAAAAAGGATATTGGCAGAATGTGGCATTCTTATAGATGAAACTTCATTAGTTCAGTGATGAATATCAGGCACACTGTTCTATGATGGATGAGTAGCCAAAGAAGATAGAGTTTATTTAATGTTTATTTTGATCCTCATTCTCTGAAACTGCTTGACAGCAAATATCTGTTTAACTATATGCAAGTAGTGCTTGGTGAGGAAGAGAAAGGCAGTACTTTGGGATTTAGCTTGCAAGTTTCCTTGCTTCCCATTTATTTTTAAAATTTATCAGCCAAAGGCAACTAGAAAAAATGGTTTGAGAAGTATGTAACATAGCTGCAACCATGTTTTTATATAGTGCTTGTTACTCACTTTTTCTGTGCATCATTGTAGCTTCTAAAGTGGTCCTTAAGATATATTGCTGATAAATGAGTTGTATGGTTGTTCATTCCAGTCTCATTACACATTGTTAGCCAGGGAAGGAGGGAACCCCACAGAGGGGTCCTAGGGAGACTGCAGGTGTTACAGATACTGCAGATTATACAGGCAGTTCTCTAGGGAAAGGTTTTATGCATTGCAAGGGTTGTATGCGTTTTGTGGGATAAGTGTTGGGAGATCTCTCTGGCAACACCCTGGGGCAGGCTGGCAGCTGAGGCAGGACCTGCAGAGGGGTTTCTTGATGAAATGGGATCTTCCACCCATCTGCCCTGTGCACTCGTGTCTGTTCTCCTGAATGCCTGCACCTCTCCCCTTCTCAGGTGCCGGGTCTGACCTCCAGGTGGGCTGTGGTGTGCACTAGGCCAGGCTACCAAGCTACCATACCCACCACGCCTTTCAACAGGGGTAGCCCAGCTCCTCTTGGAGGAGCTTTCGAACCTTCACAAATGGCATGTTGGGGCAGGAGGTAAAATGGAAACCAATGCCTGACACAGCCAGGGAGGTGGGTCATGAGATGTCCCTGTGGCTGACACCTGGGAGCTATGCCTCAGCAGAGGCTACATGCTGCAGGGAACCATTTGCCTCATGCCAGGCAGCCTGTGTGACCTGGAGAGGTGCTACAGCTCAGGTGTTGTTTGTTTTAGAGGCCTAATATTTCATATTTGTCATTAATGACACAAAAATTCAGAAACTACAAAATAATTTGATGTCTTAGAGTCATCTTCGTGTCATTTGTTGCCCACATTCTGAATGCAAAGGCAAATGTGCAATATTTTTGATCAGTGAATCTGCTGCCAATGTCAAAATATGTTGTGAACCAATAGCCAAGCATTGCACAGATGTAACTCAATATGATCCAAGGTTCAAGCCAGAAATACTTGAAAGATAACTGATGCTTGGAGAAATACCTTAAAACTTTGTTTCCCAGTGCATGTAGTATGATTTTCCATCTGTTTGCTGCATAGCCAAGGAATCCAAAAGCTAACATACAGTAAGATTATAATCACATTCATTTGTTTTTCAATTACTGGTGGGTATATTTTATTTCTGATGTTGAGACAAAATCTAGTATTTTTAGTGAGAATGTGGATAATAAAGGTTACAATTTATTCCTCAGAATGTGGAGCTTCTTATTTTTCCTATGTTTGACATACAGTCACAGATAGCATAATTAGAGGTGTTCTTTCTTTGCAGTGGAATGTGACTTGTGTAACAACATTCTTTAAATGGCTGTTTCTGTTTCAGTGAGAAATAAACATTTGGCAGTGTCCCATTGTGCCATTTAATTAACTTGAGTCATGAAAAATGTGAGCTGGGAGACTGCTACAAATTCTTAAAGCCCACAGCACATGAACAGGACGTGTGTTGTGGCCCAATCCTGATATTAGGGCAAGTGTTTTTGATGCTGGTTTAGAGGAGGTGTAGTAAAATAGGAAGACATCCAGGCAAGAATAAGTTGGCAATGTGAGGGAGATGTTACAATACAGCCAAACACATCAGCTACCTCCTCGTGTCTCAGTCAGCCTGACTGAGTGATTTTGGCAGACCAGTGGTAGGAGCTAAATGATGTTTTTGCTGGTGGATTTCTCATCCCTCAAAGGTGCATCATTAGAGGCTTCTGGGATCTTTGGAACTGAGACAAAAGCCTTTCATCTTTTCAAATTTCTTTTCAAATGGGGATAGAGAAGAGACAAGCAATTTCTGGGTTTGGTTTTCTTTGTTGGTATTTTTTATTAACTTATGAGCCAGAATTTTATTATTTATGCAAAATTATGGAAGCATGTGAACCCCGTACTGGAAACAAGCTGACAGATTTCACTCTGTTTGGCACCTGCAGTTTGCTGTACTAAAGCTCTGTATTGCTTTAGATCTTGAAGTGAACACCTGAGAAGCTAAGTTATAGAGGCTTGCTTTCTTGTAACATGTTTTCTGTTTGCCAGTCTCGAATTTGCTTTTCCTCATGTATCTAAACCCAGAAATTAGGTATGGGAAGTCTAGTCAGCAGTATTATGTTAAGCAGTGAAACATCTTACAGGAATATAGGCATATATTAATATTGGAAATATATAAATATAGGATTATTATTTTTTTTTTTCTTTTGTTAGGTATGCTCTTCTTTTTTGCATCCTTCAAGGATAATGCTTGATGATTCTTTGCTCCAGAAAACATTAAATTATTAACCTCACTGATGCAGTTCCTTGAGATACACTACAGGATCCACATTTGGACATTCAGACAGATAATCCAAGCATTAGTCTATGGAAGATTGTCTGTAAATAATGTAAGAAGAGTAAAGCAAAGGATATCCTCTTACACACATAACTGGTATGAAATGTCTCAAACTGGAAGGGTGGAGCTGAGATGTGTTTTGACAGCATGGGATTTTGCTTCCCTGAGTCATTTTTACATAGGTTTCATGAGCTGATATTATGAAGTACTTTGTGATCTTCTCTTTCCACATTTACTTGCTGCATGTCATTTTCATCTTAGCCTGGGACAGAGCCTCAAGCCCGGTGCTGGAGGGAAAACTTCCCCTAAATACTCCGTAACTCGAGGCTTAGGCAGATACAACACTCCCACTATAACCCAGGCAGAAGTGAGAAAGAGTAGTTGTTCTGGGAAGGAAGTGCTGTTGTTGGACCTCCTGATGGTGCCCCTGGGAGCCTGACTCAGACAAGAAAACAGGGGCATTTCTGGGAACAAAGACCCCCTGCTATTTGTTGGGGTTATTCCCATTATATACCCATCACCTCCCCGCCTGGTTGAGTGCCTCTGTCAGCCAGTCTGCCACAGCCAGAGCAGCCATCCTGCCCTTTACCAATGCACTTGTCTCCTTTAGCAGAACCTGGTAGGCAATTCATCCCTTCAGGAGGTCTCACCACTGGACTCTGCATTGCTTCTCTTATGTTGATGTGGTTGTCTTAGCAACAGCAAGGACTTTAGGGCAGGGGCGAGCTCTGATCTCTTTTCTGTACAGTGCAGTGCAGAATCCACATGGGTATGCAAATGTTTCATGATAATCATTTCCCTTCCTTCAATGTATTATTCTGCTTTTCTTTCACCAGCTGAACCTCATTTTGTTATTTGTTGACTATTAGGATTGCTTCTAGGGGGGCCTGACAAAACTGTTACTGAAATTGTTCACTTAAAGTTATAGATGGTGTTCAAAGCACTCACTGATTTGTTGAAAAGTGCAATTTGGTAGTTTTCTAGCCTCACATTGATTGTGGGATGCTGTGCTAGTGATAGCAGCGTGCAACAACATAAGCATCACTGCTTGTACCAAACGCAATCATCAGTGTGGCATCAGAAATGAAAACCAACTGAGAAAATGTTATCTAGTGGTAGAAAAGTGCTCTGTTAATAATGAAGGACAAGTATGGGCAGAGAGCAGGACATTATTCCTGAGAGAGCTGGTGGAATGGAGACATAAACTGCCTCTTATGAAGACAGAAATCTCTGTAAGAAATAGGTCACATAAGATTGTTTAGTGGAGAAAAAAATAAGTGAAGATGAGACCCAGTGTAAATGCAAAGGAAGCAGAATTGCTTCAGAGCATTTTCTGACTTTCATCACACATTTCACTCACAGTGTCCCCTGCCTTCTCTTGCACCTTGTAATTTAGGGCCTCCACTTCTTGCCCTGGCCCTCCAGCCTAGGGGCTAGGCTGTCTCCTCTTGTCTCTACCATTAATAGCTTTGTTCCTGCCTCTAGTTGTTCCGGCATGGAGATAGTTTGCCCAATGCCACATTGGGTATTGGAAGTTTGGATGGGATGGCTCGTTTGGTCCAGAATTACCTGTGCTCCCTGCTTCCCGCAATGCTAGCCCTCAGAGTGTGGCACAGAGCTATCCCAGCCAGGTAAAACAAGTTATGGGGCTGCTACTGCACATCACTGGTTAGATGTAATTAGCCAGTTGGGAGCCATGGCTTTGGAGAAAATGTCTGTCTTTTCTTACAGAAGAAGCCGTATTTCTCCTGAGGGATTTATTTCTGGTGTTGTTCTGCAAAGATGGTGCCTGTGTTGTCTAATCAGCAGTGGGATTTGCGTAGGGACAGAGAATGCTCAGAGAAGATTAAATCTTCACGGTTTCCAGCTGCTGAAATCTCTCTTTAGTTGTTAATATCTTGACTGAACATTTGTGAACTGTGGTGTGGTGTTTTTTTTTAAGACGCTTCTAAATTGGCTGTATTTTGACCTCAGGAAAACAAAAATTACATGCAAGTTGCTAATCATCCTCTGTGAAATGGTAAGCAAGGACACTGAATGAGAAGTTCTAGTGTCACAGAGGTGTCTCAGTGTGCGTTAGTTTAGCTTGAACCCTGTTTCAGTGAATATTTTTGAAAGGCTCTCATTGAAGGAGTCACACACTGATTACCCCCGGCATCCAAGTAAGCCCTGGGACTTGCCTCAGCCGAGCCCTTGGGTGCTGCTCGCTTTTACCTACCTGGAACAGCAGAGCTGTTTCTCACAGTGTTTCGGATTGCAAGAACTGAATAATTTCTAAACTTGCTGTTCAGGTGGTTTTCCTTTTGGGGCCTCAGTCAGCATGGAGAACGGAAAATGGCTAATCAGTTTTGCTTTTGTTTACAGTCAGTTACTCTCTCTCAAGTGGTATCAGACCTCTCCAAGGTTTGAATTATAAACATTGGGGGACCATGTTTATTTGTTTAGAGAAAGCCGTGACTCAAATAGAATTAAAAAAAAAAAAAAAAAAAAAAAAAAAGAATAATCATATGAACTTTTGTATTGCTCTCATGGAGTGTAAATTCAGACAAAGTTTTCCATGAGAGCATTTTTTCTAACCAAAGCATCTGTCATTGTTTGAAGTTATGAAAGTATCTTCATATAGGGAGATAAATACGCATTATCTACCTGACACTTATGATACTCAGTAGATGATAAAAATAAACCAGAGAAAAAGAAAAATAAATTAATAGAAGATGGAGAAGGTGGGCTGGCAGGTATATTACCGGTGAGAAGAGAAAATAGCAAGATGGGATGACAGCTGAGGACATGCTGCTTGCTTTTTTCAGAGCAATCATTATTTCTGCAGGGAGTACCTGTGCTGTGAGAATCCTCTGCAGCAGATCCTCTGCAGAGGCGAACAGCCCCAGATTGCCGCATCTTCAATGCATATTGCACTTCATCTATGTTTCAATTGATTGTGGATCCTTCAGTTTTCACGTTTAAATACAATTATGGGGGTGCTGGCTGAAATTTCCTCTGGTCTGCAGACAGCAGATGCCATGAAGCCAATGGAATGTTTGTGCCCAAGGTGGCCGGGACACCTGGATCTGCACAGTGCAGCTCTGCCCCAGGCAGGGTGTTGAGCTAGGTCAAAATCTTGAGCTGCAGCATAAGAGGCCTGTTGGGGGCTAAACTGCGTCCGGGGAAGATTAGCACAGCATGTACCTGTACATGTGAGGAAGGTAACCTTATTAAAGAAAAGCCACTGCTCACACTTAGGAGTGGGATCACATAACTCCACCATGTTCCCTTTTGAATGAGGAGATTTTGGTAAGATGGATAGGAGCTGTTCCAGGGCAGTCTGCTTCAATGCCAGTGAATTATTTCATGCATGTTTAAGTTACTTTTATATTTAAAAAAATTGTGTGATTTTACCACTGCATAAAAGATCACCAGGGGCCATCCATACTCTTGGACCAAAGCTGTGGGAGCTGATGGTCCCTCATCCACAGTGGGCAGCGCTGGTGCTCCCTGTAGAAATCCAGTGAGGAATGGTCACTGTTGGGGCAAGCCAAAACAGAAGCAAAACAGAAGTTAACCTGCACAAACAGTGCTGAGGGTACAAAACGTAGGATTTCTTTCCACTAACTAAAACCAGGTGTGACACAGACACCTGTACCTGAGCTGTCATGCCAAACTGTGCATTCCCTTCCTCCCCCTACATTCAATGAAGAGGTATAGGCAATTTTAGAGCCACATTCATCTGTGAGCTATTTTAGTTAGGATGAGATGACTCCCACTCCAGAAGTTGCTGTTTTTTCCTAACGTGGACAGAGGGAATTTAGCCAGCTGCCTCATACATATTTACCTGCACTGTAAATATCTAACGTGAGTTCAGATGGATCCTTCCCTGTGGTATCTACTGATTGTGTCTTATGACTCTTAGCTTAGGAGTTCCTGAAAAGCTGCCCAGGTCTTCCTTCCAATCCTGTATTTCTCAAACCCTGTGGAAAAATCCAGCCCATTAGCTTTAAGTTACAATTTTACTTAAAGAGGAGAAAAGGCTTTGGCATGCTGAGCACGTTAAAGGCTTTCTCGCCACCTGAGAAGTTTATATAATGATTTTTATTTATTACATGAATTGTTCTGTATATGAAGGCACTTCCTCAAACCCACGTAAAACCAGTGTACCTAGCAGCAAAAACACAAATACCCTGCCTTTGATATCTGCAAGGGAGTTAAAGTGATTACTGTTAATCACTCACAGATATGGAAATGATTTATCCAAGCAAAAGAAAAAAGCCACTTCCCAGTCAAAGATACAGTGCTTGAGTTCCTTTTTAGCTACACTGGTGCAAATTGGGAGTTTCTGGTGTCAATTACATTTTGTCTGGATTTTCACTGACTTAACAGAGATAACAATCAGGCCCCCTGGCTTCTAATCAAGTTTGATATTACCCTGGTGAGTTGTTATAATCCCTGAAATGGCACCATGTGTTAAGAAATCAATTGCGTTATGAAAATTACTCAGCTTTTCAGTGGTGCTAATGTAATCTGGTCTAATTGTCTAATTTTACCTACTAAATAAAGAAAATATTCAGTATTCACTCCAGTGGAGATTCATATTTGTAATTATCAGTGCAAAAAAGAAAGACAAATATTTTTCATCAAGGACGAGAGTTTTCAATGTGTAACATAGAATAACTAGTCACTAGTAAGTACATTGTCTTCAAAAAAAATTAAATTAACATAAATACTCTGTGATTGCAAACATCTGAAGAGTATTATGTAAGGACAGAAATATGCAAGTTACTGTAGCAGTGAAATAACAGAGACTTTCTATAGTTGATGTAAGAACTATACCTTCATTTATTGTACTGCAATCCATTGCTGCTGTCTTTGCATTGCACTCATTTTAAGTTGGAACTACAGCTTTTGTGAGTTGAAATACTTAGCATTATGTTTTTTGGGGGGATATACTGAACCAGAAATAGTAAGTAAATAACAAATACTTGCTCTTATGCTGACTGGTTAGAGGTGAGTTGCCTTCTTCTCCATAAGTTGTTCTTGTAAGTTATATGAAAAGTGCAAAGGTCTGGTTAACGTATTTACTGTATTTTTTTTTATTATTATTTTTTTCCATAGCACTTATGAATATCTATGTGCTTTGATTACTCAAGAGGGGGATTCCATACTTAGAGAGGTCTTGATGTTTTGGGGAAATTTTTCAGAGTTTTGGCTTTTGAAGATAAAATCTCATTTTTGTTGCCTTTGTATAGTTCAACCCAAAACAATTGGTAAAGCCTAGAATGAATCTCTTCAGAATTTTATAAAAATAATTAGAAAATAAGAGGTTGACAAATATTTCCACCTTTTCCTGTTAAACACTTCCCGGAGAGCAGAACCAAGCTCAGAATTTTTTAATTCAGTACCTTGAAATAATACATTACATGAAATGAGCTGTTTGAAAAAAAACAATATTGATTGGTTTATGGTTCTCAAAATCTGGTCTCAAAGGTCACAGAAAATACCACTGAATTAGGATTTTTCTACTAGGATCATGATTTGATTGAAAAGAGAAAAAAAAATAGAAGATTTTCATCTTTTCTTCTGTAAGTATATAGCTGAACTCATTTGGCTTTCATACGAGTACACAAGTAGCTCCAGAGATACTCTGTTTTCCTGTCTGCTCTACTTTATGCACAAATGTTTGGGGCATGGGGATTTTTTTTTTTTTTTTTTTTTTTTTTTTTTCCTGACAGGAACCCAGTGCAGATAGCATGGGTTATTTCTGCTACCATATGCCTGTGATTCATCTGGTGGAAGATGAGCATAACTGAGCAATAGTCCTAAAATTCTGCTATGCACAGGAGTTGTGTGTATGTGCTTCTCAGAAACAACTGCATCTGGAACACATTTTTGTACACTAAAACTTCCATGCTGGAAGAAAATAACAAAAATAAGCACGCTCCCATACATAGTCAATAGGCAGCTGTTCACTGTTAGAGTTAACAAAAATGCAAATTTTGGTCGTTTGGGAATTTCTTGTTATCCTTGTATCACAGCTTTGACTGTGTCCCTAAAACAAAACCAGTAGATGCAGTTCACTCAGGTGTTTGGTTGGCTATCCTGCAGCTAAGATGGATAGCTACTTGTTTATTTTACAAAGAAATACCAATGTTGAGTCACTGAACATTTTACTTTGTGCTTGGAGTACTCTCTGCGGTGCAGAAATGCCCCAGAGCACAGTGAGTGGAGTTGCTTGCATAAGCCCTGAAAGTTGACTGAGGCATTAAGAAGAACTGTGAAGTGAGAAACTTGCAAAGGTTTCTTTTTTTAGAGAGTCACATTACATTGCAAATGACCTGTCATGCTTTTCACTCTGCTGATAGGTCACAACACAGCATCATCCTGCCTCACTGAACTGCTATAGCATGTACCAATCGACTGCCAGGTATGATGTAAGGTGTGGTTGCAGGATATTGAAATGACAGACAGATATTTTCTGCTTACTGATTTGCTGCATATCCCATTGGATTCTTCAGAGAAGGGAAAAGCTGCTTTATTTCTCACACACGTTTCTTTTATGTTGAACTAATCCAGTCTATAAGAAATGCAGAAGAATTGAAGAACAGAAGACTGAGAACAAGGTGAGGAGCAAGCATACCCAAACATTAAGATTCTGCTGTAGTCACGTGTGTAATAAAAAAGACTAGATTTGTTGCAATGGGGAAACCCTTCACATAGATATGTGTATACAAATTTTCAGGAAAAAAATAACCAGAATTATTGTCATCGCCAACTGTTTGGACAAGTTCATGCTTCATAAAAACTGTCAAGTATAACATCAAAACAGCAGAAATTTCATGGACTTTGGATAGTATTTTGGGATTTCTTAAATCCTCCAAGGCACAATCTGTTTGTAGAACTAGACCTGATAGGAGCTATTAGAAGGAGTAGCAGCTGGTAACGTTCTTCCCCCATATACTTCTCGCACATTCATCAGTTTATCTGCTTGTTGTGTTTTTTACTTTATTTCCTTCTTTTTTTTTTCATGAAGAAAAATATGGTGTGTGGGAAGGAGACATTAATACTACTTCAGAATAATAAATTTATTATAATTGCTTTATTATGGTAGAAATGAAAAGAGCACAACAAAGGGAAGATGTTTCAAGGGAAAAAGACAGTTGACTTTTTGATCTGCTTGCCCATAAAATATCCCTTTGTCACAACTGTCTCTGAATATCACACTATTTTCCAGAGAGAAAACTCTGAGGTTGGGGCACATTTCATTAAGTCTTCGCAAACTCCCAGTGCCTGGAATGTTCTGCTTAGCATAATCACATTAATTCCAATTTTCACAAATGTATGTGTTCCACTCTCCATGTTTCTTAATCACTAATCCCACCTCCATGAAGAGCATTTTGGGAGAATCATGCCATGAAAGATGAAGTTAAATTGTTCTGGGGCTAGTTTCTGAATGTTACATGGAAGCTTTTACACTGGCATCAACTTGCATTTCCTTGATATGTGAAGTCTAGATACAAAGCAAAAAGCCATGCTCATGTGAAGCCTGGTACATCGGCAAGGGAGGGACTAAGCATTTTCTCACTGCTATTTTGTCCTATTCACTACTGGGAAATCTAAACAGGGTGGTTGCTCTGGATGGAGCTGGTCCTACTGGTACCTCATCAGTTCAGTCCTAGACAGGGATTAGCCCCAGTGCTGAGCAGGTACAGGACTGACTGACACTGCAAGGAGTTAAATCATTTAAAAAATATTTACGTGTTTATATTTATAATTGCTGTTCATAAGCTTTCCCTTTACCATTTTTGTTGGGGAGGGGAGCAAAAATTTAAGAGTATGGGTGAGGAAGAAAAAATGATAAAAAACAAGTCCCAAGCTAGGACTGTTAAAATAGGAGATAAGCATTTAAAATAACGAGGAGGCATGATGGAAATCAAGTCCAGAAAAGACCTTCAGGGTTGAGTATTCCAGTAACAGCTAGCTCCTCTGATGTCTTAGGATGTTGGGCCCAGGTAGAGGATTAATAAAATATTAACCTGACTGTAACTACTACTGCTGGATGCAATTGCTCATTATCTGAAAAACAGTCCAAAGGACTTAATAAAAAAGAAAATATCATTATTTAAATTGTCTTCCTGAAATTATTTGCACATGGAAGAATCATCCAAGAATAATTTCATCTTGATTGTGCTCCATGCCATGTATCAAGTTACACCAGATTTATGCTGTAAGCAGCCATCCTTCAGGAGCATCTGTCTGGCAAAAGCTCATTCTAGCCAAGAGACAATGCAATTGGATAAGTCATCACATCTTCAATCAGTCAGTGGAATGGAAAATTCTGAATGCATTGGCTATAATACATCTATCTAACCAGGAATATTTTTCCTTTGTATGACAGTGACATTTGAAGCGATGCAGGGCAACTTGTTTATCTGTGCAGAGCTGGATCCTGCAAACAATACGTTACTCCATCAGTAAATATAGTGGGATTGCTTGAAAAATGAGACCCTGCTTAGACTGAAATAAGTTAGTTTGTTCCTAAAAAAGTTGAACATCAATTACAAGAAATGTGTGTAATGTACAAGAAAAGATAGCCTTCCTTTCTGATCTCTGAGAACTTTTATTAGCTTGCAGTTCATGACTCGTGTTTCCATAAAAGTTAGAAACCAACTCCCATAGACCCTGCTGGAAATTCCCATTCCCTTCTCATACATACTGTGGCAAGAGATTTTGTATGGAAGTACAATAAATTGTTAAAGGTCTTCCATTTCATATACACATTTAATTTCTGTTATTTTCTTCATGCAATTTTTCACTTTCTGCTATAGTAATAATGACATAGATAAGTAGTAATAAGATAATACAATGAGGACAAAGGATTATGACATGAAACAGGAATTTAAAAAATCAAAGTTTCTGTATCAGCAGCACAGCAGTAAAAAGGATGTGAAGAAAAAATCTTGGTCTGAGGAAGAAGCAATTTCTCATCTGCTGAAGCTTTAATCTAAACTTTGTTGAAGAATGCAGGGATTTCCCCACAGATTTTCATAAAGCTTGTACAGGTGCCTAAAACAGTATACATAGTCTTCAAGACAGCAAGATCTATTTGTCTGATGTTGGCTTCTCTCCTTTCCAATTTCTGTATGCATGGTTTCCAAAGATTGATTGGCTCACAGGAGAATCTTGGGTGATCCATGTGGATTAATAGAGCTAATGTTTGATTGTTTTGCTCCAGATCTTCTACTGGCACCACCAGCATGCCTGAGCATGAGCCAGGTCACCAACATCTGTCCCACATCATTCACTCTTGTCTTCCTTGCCTGGTACCTGTTCTTTCTGAATTTAGAATTGTACTTGTTGCCCAGAGAAGTTGTGGGTGCCCCATCCCTGGAGGTGCTCAAAGCCGGGCTGGATGGGGCTTTGGGGAACCTGATCTGGTGGGAGGTGACCCTGCCCATGGCAGGGGTTGGAACTGGATGGGCTTTAAGGTCCCTTCCAGCCTGAGCTGTTCTGTAATTCTATACCAGACTGAATTTGCTTGCACAGAGGCAGCTCAGCATAGGTTCAAACCTTGCCTTCCCAAGCCTTCTGGCAGTGCCACATGAGTGGACCTGCCACATGAGTGTATCAGCAGCCACTGTGCAGAGAAGCCCAGTGTGAGCAAGCTCAGTGCCATATATTATCAGGACCCAGCTAGTATTTCTCATTCATTTCAAGTGGGGCTGGAAACAGACTGTACAGTCTTATCTCAGAACCTGAATCTTATTCTGGGGACTGTTAGATGATGTTTGAGGTTTTGAAACAGAGTTAAAATTATATGTTCATTGTGCAGAAAGAATTAGGGTTTTATACAAAAGTGTGTTTCTGCCTTCAGTTCAAATTTAAAACACAGAAAATATGAGGAAACAAACAGGATTTTCATCATCAATTACCCAGTACAGATCTGAAAATTACTTTTTAAATGTAATTACTCTGTACATCTTTACTCTCAACATGCTAAGAGTTGGAGTCAGAGGGAACTGAATATAGTTTATTTAAATGCAAAGTTTTTTCCAAAGTTTAAATGCAAAGTTTTTTCCAAAGGGGTTTTCATAGAACTAATGCAGCGCCACCCAGACATAATGAGTCCTCCAAAACATGCTAGCCTCTTTCTTGCCTAACTGATATTTGTCCAGGAGGGACAGATGATGTGTGTCTACCGCTCCCTGCAGCTGTTCTCAGGTGACACTATGCAATATTAATCACCCTGCTGCATCTACTGAGCTGTCATGAAGGTTTCATGGATCCCAAAGGGGTGTGAAATCCCCTCCCCAGGGCATCCAGTCCTCCCCCCGTTCCTGAGGCAGCAGAGATGCTGTGGGGTGGAGGATGTGAGCTCCAGACAGATTTATTAAAGGGAGTTACTGGCCAGCTTAGTTATTCGGGGACACAAACACCCCTACCTTCCTCACAGATTTCATGATCTTAATCAGAAGAGAAGATCCTAGCCAAGAGTGGCCAAAGGACTACAGAAAAGTGCTGTCTGGCTTCCCTTTCTCAAGGAGCTCTGAAGCAGAGGGTGGAATGATGAGTTTGAGGCTACCAGCTCTAGATGGGAGGTTGCTGGGAACCTGAATGCATCTCAGGATTGGGGAGGCTAGGACACTGAGCGACACCTTTCATTTCTTTGCTGTTCTTTGTCTGGAGTGCCAGTGTTGATCAAACTAATTTTTGCATGATCTCTTGGCAGATTTTCCCAGTGCACTGTTGCTGGTAACTTACAGCAAAACATTTTTAGCAATAAGTGTAACAGACACCTGATCAGTGGTTTGTACTCATTTAAAAGATTGATCAATGCAATAGGTAGGCAAGGTCTGCAGGAAAGGTAACACTCTTTCTTGTAACAACTGATGTATTTGAAAGGGCACATCCACGTTTCTAAACACCTAAGCCCTTCTCAGGATTGTGCAGAGAGAGAGATTACAGAGAAACAAAAATCAACCACATCCCTTTTAAATGTGACATTTCTAAAATGCCTTCCAATGCTGCAAATTAGTACAAGTTTAGAATAAGTCTGATTTATTGCCATAGCATACGCTGTGAGTCTGGAAACTCAATAACATTTTATTACCTACTGGAGAAGTTGTTTATTTAAATGATTACTTCTAGTGGCATATACCAGCAGATAAACAATGTATAAATGAATAAGCTGTGTGACTGAGTGCTTTGTGACTAACCTCTAATGTTCATTGTATGCCATTAATTTCTGATTTTTTCCAGAATAAATACAGATACTGGTACTATGTGTTCAAAAGAAAAACAAAAGTCTTCAGCTGAAGGAACCAGTGCACCTTGCAAGCACCACATGCTTTATCAGATTTTCTTTCTGATAGTCAGTTGCAAATGAAACACAGAAATTCCCATTTTCAGTGTGAAAAGCACTGATAATTCATGAAATAACAATTCCAACTAAAAACAAACAAACAAATAAACAAACTAGAAAGCTTAATGCAATATGAAGGGAAGATGTGTCATTCCATGACCTCACATTTCCTTCCCTGTTAGCATAATATATATGAGTATAAAGGGGAAAAATCAGTCAGGTTTCTGACCTGACAAAATGTATTTATTTTATGCTTATAGTCTTGAACTAGCTTTTTCTCTTCCTACTCTGTTCTGGAAAGTATCATTCAGTGTAAATTCATATCATCATCTGTTGTGTAAACATAAAAAATTGCTCTGCATTTTTTATAAGCCCCCTTTAAGTATTGAAAAGCTACAATGATGTCACCCCAGAGCCTTCTCTTCTCAAGGCTGAACAGCCCCAACTCCCTCAGCCTGTCCCCATAGGAGAGGTGCTCCAGCCCTCTGATCATCCTCGTGTCCCTCCTCTGGACCTGTTCATAAATAAGCCATCTTTAATTATATCCTCTCTGACTGCTTTGTTGCCCGAATTGCTCATTGCTCTCACAGAGAAAATGAAACCCCAAATTTCCCTAATGGTTACTGTAGATGTCAACCACAGCGTGCAGACTCTTCAAAGGATCCCTGCCATGACCTAATCTCTGTGCTCTCTAAAGCTCACCAGCGATTACCGTGTCATTTTAGTGGTGACTGTGAGGTGAGAAGTGCTCACTGCTAGTTTTCATTATCCACAGGGAAAAACAACAACAACAACAACAACAACAACAAAAAAACACTTCGTACCATTGAAAAATGCAAGCTGCATACTGATTAATTTACCAAAGGCAACTAAGGTTATGGCTGCATATAAAGTGGAGGCTGTAGCATGGAAAATCCCAAAAGCTGTCTGCACATTACCCGGCAGGGTTGGATGTGTCTGTCCATCGGTCACTGACTGGCCAGGCTTCATCCTCAGGCCAAACTCTGGCAACACAGCAAGCCTCCAAGGCTAACCCTGGCTGGGACTAGACTGGTGCATGGCTGAAAATGATTTGTCTTGTACCAGGCACTCAGTGACTGTCAGCATTGAATCTGCAGATTCAAAGTATTTTTTCTGCATTCAGACCTGAGATGACTTTCTGCTGAAGACAAACTCACCTAAAGATCCCTCTTGGGTTTTGTAATCACTGTCTTTGCAGGAGAGTGTGCAGTTGTGGCATTGGTGTTGACATCTGATGAAAGCCAAGCAGACAAGGCTTTCACTTTCCCCTCAGCCTCCACAAAAATAAAACCCAGCAGATTTGTTTTTCAGAAATATATTTGCACTAACGCTAGAGATTTTCTTCTTTCCTATTTTTTTTTTTTAGCAACTTGATTCAGTCTTTAATTCTTAAAGGTGTCAGGTAAACTCTCTGGGCCAAGTTTTAACTTGCAGCTTGTATTTATAATGGAGAAGTAAGCCATGGAAAACCTGGCTTTGAAATGGAAATTCCGCCACAGCTACAGCCACAACAGTGCTGCTCACTGCCCTATTTTGTTTTCCTTTTCCCATCGTCAGCCAAATCAGGCTCGCTGCTCCTTGTTCACAGAAGTGTTAACTTTCCAGAATTCCCTGTGCTGCTACTTATGAGCTGTCAAATGCCTTATCCAGTATCCCATGTGTCTGAGCATGAGAAAATACTATTCTCTTCTGACTTCCAGAGCCTTGGAGCTAGCTCTAGGATGCAGGGATCCCAAACAAAATAGAAGGTATGTTATCATCCAGTGCTTGCATGTTATTCTTAGGCCAGTGTATGTACTTCTGCTGGATTGCCCTACACCAGCTGAATGCTTCTGCTGTACCAGACATTCGCTGAAATCAGTAGCTGATCATATAGCATGCATAGAGTAAAACAATATTGTATATTTGTAGGAACAGTTAATATGTTCCTTAAATCTTTGCAAAGTGAAGAGAGGTAAAGCAGAGAATAGCTGAATGTAAATCTGGGCCTGCTACATGACTGTACAGCCACCATGAGCTATAATTAACATATTTCTCTATTTAAGCAAGTATGCTGTTTCTTTTGGAGTCGAGTCTGCTTCTAAATATATGAATCCTGATCTCATCCTCTTCAGAGAAGTACTCTTTTTTGGCAGATGGCAAAACTTTCTGCAGAGCGGCTTGCAAATTTTGGGGTGTGAAGCGCGCTTGGCAGTGATGCTTGGAAAAATGATCTGATGCGATCTGTGAAACATGCCGTACCGGTACACAGTACCTGGGAGAATTAAACCTCTTGCACAGCGTAGCATGCCCAGATCTCATACAGGATGGCATAAAGCACAACTCCTTGGCATTTTCTCCAGTGCTGAAGCAGCGTGATTTTAGCTGACGATCTTCCCCGGCCATCTGGTGAAAGGGTGTGAAAGAACTTTGCAGGGACTAATTATTTCCTAGATTAATATTGCTGACAAGTACTCCATGAAGCAGTGTGTATATTTGCGGGGAGTTATGCTACTAGAAATGCCATTAATTATTTTGCCTGCGATTCACCGAATGCAGTGACTCTGTACGCTGGCATCCTGCCCCTACATCACCATCTGTGTACATCACAGCATATACCATCGTATTTATTTAAAATCTTACCCGAGATTTTTCCATTTTAAGATTTAAGAATCTGATTCAGTAATTTTTAATGCAAGGCATTATAAAAACCTAACTTTTTAATCCAGTTTTCCTCTCAAAACTTGTGAAAATCTGTTTACTAACAATATACTGAGTGGGATGTGCTCTCAGTCTAACTGCTTACAGACATGGGCATCTAAACTGAATTTAACAGTCATGCATTGATTAATTTCTCCTTTTTTTCAAAAAAGAAAAAATACTATGATATTCATATTTACAAAAGCCTTCTTAATACTTTTAAAATGATGTATTATATTTAAATACATTGTAAATATTAAAAATATGATATTGGCTATCCGTATTAAAAATGCGTATGGAGACATGCCAGCAGTTTGATCAAAGGTATCAAAAATAATTAGCGTAACTGTCAGAACTGTTAAAACAGTGATTGAAATGTTCCTGGTTTCAGACTACTTGAAATATTTTGGATAAGTTTAAATTGATTTTGCTTTTACAGCTTCAACCGATTCTGATTGATAATGATCTTCTTCCCAACACAGAAGTCTAATACAATTCTCCATCTAGTCAGATAACTGTTGCTTTTTCATTGATGTATCTGTAGAGCTCTTACTGAGAATAATTTCAGATTAAAACGTCTGTAGGTTCTTTTCGACCTTCTGTGTTGTTTACTGTGGCTTCAAGGTCTTTTAATACTTGAGGTGTTCAAAACCAGTCTGATCTGACAAACTCCTGTAGGTTTTTCTGTTGTTAAAACAGATGCCCTGCCTTATTTACTGTAAAATGGAACAATCACCTGGTGGAGCAACACATATGGTCTAAATTCACTGACCTATATTCACTTCTAAAGAAAAATCTCTGGTGAAACCTCAGGGAGGGAAGAAGCATTGTGTTATCTCTTCAGAGAGAAGAGAGGAAATCAAAGATTGTGTAGAGCACTACAGAGTTTACAGTAAAGGGAGGGTTGATGACTGTATGGAAAAATGGAACACATTTTGAACTCTTACAGTGGAAACAGAGGGAAGTGGTGAAGTTTGGGCGTGGACAGTGGGTAAGAGAAAATGGAAAAGGTAAGATGAGGGGGCAGCAAGAAGCACCTTGTTAATGGAGCAGGGATGTGGTCCTCAGGGAGAAGGGTGTTGTGGTGGTTTTACTGTGCTGGGCAGCTGAACACCACAACCACTCTCTCACTCCCCCTCCT
>CM021765.1:183276644-183347043 GCA_011076525.1 Nettapus auritus | reverse complement strand
CAACTCATGGGTTGAGATAAGGATAATTTAATTAAAGAGAAAAATATATATATATATTAAGGAAATATTATTAATTAACAATTCAACTAAAGGGAAAAAGGGAAAGGGGAAAGGGAGGGGGGAAGGGAACAGCAAAACAAAACAAGTAAAGGCTATGTGGAAGTGCAGAGGAAAGAAATTATTCTCTACTTCCCACAAATGAGCGATGCCTGACCACGTCCTCAAAGCAGGGCCTCAATGCACGTAGCTGGTGTTCGCAAGGAGGACAGACGTTTTCACAGTGAAAGCCCACCCCTCCCCTCTTCCTCCTTCTTCCACCTTTTATTGCTGAGTGTGACATCATATGGTATGGAATATCTCTTTGGTTAGTTTAGGTCAGCTGCCCTGGTGATGTTTCTTTCTCACTTTTTGCCCACCCCCCAGGAGGGTTAGAGAAAGTCCTGATACTGTGCCAGCACTTCTCAGCAGCAGACACAACACTGGTGTGATAACACTGCTGTTCTAACTACAAGTGCAAAGCATGGCACTGTATGGGCTGCTGCAGGGAAAGTTAACATCCCAGCCAGACCCAGTACACACATTCAAGTCAAGACTGGTCACATGGTGGCTTCTCCCACCACCTGCACTGTAAAGTCAGAGCGAGACAAACTTTAAAGTCAGAGGGAGATAAAATTAATTAATTCTAAGTGATCTCTGACCACCGATATGTCTAGGCATTCCCAAGTAGCAATATACAAACGCAGTGATATAATATCTTAGAATTTAAATTCCCTTGACATTAACATGATATAGGACTTCTGCTAATAGACTTCATTGATCTGGTGGTACTTTTCCCCTAACATGCCATTTACCACAAGTTTTCTGGATTTATTTGCATCTGTGATTGGGGTGGGAGGATAAATGCAGGGTTGCTTTGACTTCTGGGGTTTTTGCATTCTCTGAAAAATCAGGGATGAAACATTGGTGGAGATGGGACACAAATAACAGAGACAAGGTACAGACAATCTAAGTTCTTAATTACTTGGCTTGTGAGTCTTTGTTTAGATGCCCAGCTTCCAAATCCTGACCAAATTTTGGACTGAGAAGAAATCAGCATGATCAAATTAGCAATGACCAGAGAATTCATCATTTTTTCTCTGTACCAGGGAACACCACTGCCTGCTTGGAGCACTGAGGGGCTGCACATCAGCTCCCTGTGTGTACCTCAGGCATTCTTATACCTTAATCTCGCATGTCTCTGCTTGGTTTCTCATGGATTGAAACTTCTCAGAGATTTCAGCATCTTTAAATTGCTTTAATTTATCCATAGTCTTGCTATCAACATGTAGTATCTTTATATAGATGAGACTGGACTGTATGATCAAGTACTATGGACTCTGTGATCTAATATTCCCTTTATCCTTAACATCAATTCAGAGTCCCAGTCAGGTATGCCCTAGCACACGTAGCCCATCAGTTCTGAAATCCATACCTTGTAGTTTGTTGTTGCAAGCTGATTTAACTGAGCCTTGTGTTTTAACAGAGGTTCTTATTTAATCATATAACCATAAAGAACATCCTAAAAATGTAAGTATGTGCAGTACAACTGTAGCACAGAAAACTTTGATGGCATTACATTTGCCGCTAGTGCAGTTGTATAGCTTTTGCTTTTATGTCTGTGACAGGGGCATGGGCTTCATATCAAGTAGCAGACATTAGATCAGAGACACCATCTGATGCCTTACGCACTCACACCACTAGATTTTTGCCCATTCCTGCAAGATATGAAACTGGATGGTATTTCTCAGTTAATAAAGAGGATAGATGCTGAAGGGACTTTGTTACCTCTGGTCGATGCTTTGCACTTTCCCCAAGGATAAGATAAAATAATTCTGCTTGCTTGTGCTTTGAATATAACATTAGATGTCAAGACGATGGGAGAGGGAAGAGAGAAGATGAAAGCTGAAACGTGATTAGATATACATGTATTACAGAGGAAGCAATTAAGGCCTTGGATAGGTTTTGCAAGGAGTCGAGATCTGCACAAGTGTCCCCACAGCTTGTAACACCCTGCTTTTGCATTAGAGCAATGTCCACTACCATTGTACAGTGAAAGGTCTACCTCCATTTGTCTTTTTAAAAATCATTCTGTAAATGGTTTGTAGTCATTCATAAAAAATGAACTCCGGGCTGAAATTTATCATGTAGCATGTCATTTCTGAAAATATATTTTGCCCAAGATAGCAATCATTTTGACCATTTAAACTTGCAAATGAGAAGAAAACTTTTCATGTGGCTGTTCCACACTTCTCAAATTACCATGTATACAGCAATTCACATGCCCAAATTCCTATATACACAGTCTCTTTTTTCATTGCTGTCTGTAGCTTGTGTAAGATGCAGCTTTTGAGTGCAGTGAAAGAAAAAGGGGGAAAAAGTATTTCCAAATGGCAGCAAGGCTAATGATTGTGTGCAGTGGCTTCTGTCAGAAAGCTTTCCAAGGGTTTTCACAAGGAAGATGTCAGCTGCACATATCTTAGTTGCACTGAAGTATGGGGAAATATCTCCATGGCGTCTGTTACAACATGTCTTAGCAACTGTATACATATTTCTGCAATAGACAATAGATTCTCCATTCTAAGAAGTTTTTAATACGTATTTACAGTACAGTATTTAAAGTCTCTGCAGATCAGATAAGGCTACAAAGAGTTTGCCAAATGATACTAGTGCACAGTTTTTGGCAACAAGCTTTGTTGGAAGAAAAAAATAATTAATACACTGAGCACAGAGAAGTTATTTATAAATAGGTCTTCCTGATGTTTTTTTTAAACCCAGCGATAATACATTAGCTGATTGAGTCCTTGTGAGATAATTTGATATAATACTACAATGGTATTTAGATAGTTTGCCAAATAAAAGAAGACAAACCACAGAGTTATTAAAAATGCATCCTTGGAGTTTTTGCACAGTATTTACTGCCATCAACGTCAGTTAACTAGTGGAAACTTTCTTGAAAGATAACTCATTTCCAGAGGGGTGGAATAACCAAGAGGCACTCTGCTTCTTTAGGTTTTTACTCCTGGCAAAGGGCTATTTCTTTCTTCAGTTATGCTTTTGGATATTTATATTCCCTTATTGCCTCAAATAGTTTACTGTAAGTAAACAATAAAACTAGATGAGCAAGCCACTAAGCTCTCCATACCTAATCCATTCTGTAATGTGAAGGCAATAGTTTCCTAATGTTTATTTTCCAGTGCTCTCTCTTAATCAATTTTTAATGATTAAAGCAATAGGCTTGATCCTGCTCCACTCGAGTCAGTAAAAATGCCCACAGTAATGCCTGCGGTGCAGAACTGAGCCAACGCAGGAGGCATGCTCATTTAGCTTTAGTTTTCCTTTTCTCATTTTCATTCTGTTACCGAGTATTGTCCATTAGACCCAATTTAAGTGCTATTTCATTTTCAGTTTCAATCCTCTAAGCAATTACATAGAAGTTATTAAAGCAGTTATCAGACATAATGCATATTAGCCCATTAGAAACAAACCAGGTGTGACTTAACAGTCTTTATGGCTCTTCTTGTGTAGGCATTCCAAGAAAATCCCTAGCAGCCTGGCCTCACGTGTACTGTCTTTGCTTTGGCAAAAGAGAGAACAGCTCTCAGAGGTCTCAACCTGGGAAACTACCCCCAAAGTGAAGTATGTAACCAGTTGGATTTATACCCCCAGATCGTCACATTGACTCTCCCACTTTTAACTATATAAATGTATTCTGTAATATTCATCAAGGTTACCTCACTTCACTTCAAGACTGACAACATTGAGGTCTATTGAGAGATCATGGTAAGAATTTGCCAGTATCCTAAAATATCTGGTGTCAAGACATCCTGACTTCACCAAGCAAGAGCTTCTGACACTAAATTATCATTACAATTTCATCTCCATACACTGCAAGTGAATGTACAAAAGCATTGCAGTGCTTATGATTCATTGCCCCATTACTTTTTCTGTGTCCAAAGTCCTAGAAATGTTCCTTGTGCAAACCAACAAAACCCCTCACTAGCCAGTCTTTTCCAGACATTAATTATTTTGATTTGAAGGCTCTCATACAGGCAGCATAGAAGTGTAAACAGTTGTCTTTCCTCATGCTGTACAGAAGTGAGAGTTATGGCACTCGTAGTGCAAACACTTCAGCATGTACATAATTTTACTGTCCTGAGTCAGCCTCTTGACATCTGTAAGATGACTTAAGATAGTAAAGTTCAGCATGTATGGAAGCATTTGCTGGACAGGAGCTTAGAGTTCCCACAGTCATTACTTATCCATGTTGCATATATTAATTTATTTTATGTTTTGTATTTTTTTCCCCAAAGTTTCATAGATGAGTTAAAAAATAAGACTGGAAGGGAGGTCACAGTATCCATTCATCTTCCTCAAGGCAAAATCATCTTGAAATTCACCATTTCTAAGATGGATTTGTCTGAAGTGTTCTTAAAAATGTCCAGAGATTGTTCCACATCTCCTTATGAAGTCTAAGTGCAATGATTGGTTATCTACCTTAATTATGTACAGTTGTTAAATATGGAACCCTGCTATCTTATTAAGCACATTTCTTGCTTTTTCCTTTATGCCCACCAATTTCTTAATGAGCTTCTAAAAATGGCAGGCTTAGAGCTGTATGGCAGGTGCATATCTCTCCAGTTTCAAGCAAAATTAAATTTAGTTTTCCTGCTCATGTAGCATTCCTGCTTCCAAGCATTGTGTTATAATCTGCCTAATGCTCCTAACAGCATTTAGGCATATTAAAAGTACTCAGAATGTGTTTAAAAACACAGATCATACAAAATAACACATAGTCCTTATCTATGTCTTCTGTAGTTCTCTGAGAGCACATAGGTAACGTGGGGTCCTCTGTTTTCCATTGACGTGTCCTTTTCTGACTGTTTGTAAGCATCTACAGTATCCTTCTAGTTAAGGTCATGATGGGTGAATATTGCTGACGATGTGGCTACTGGTTCACTGTGGATCATGAGGTGGAAGGAAGCCAGCTGACAGTAGACTTT
This sequence comes from Nettapus auritus, assembly GCA_011076525.1. NCBI lineage: Eukaryota > Metazoa > Chordata > Aves > Anseriformes > Anatidae > Nettapus > Nettapus auritus. The sequence goes on along the minus strand of CM021765.1, from coordinate 183,342,004 downwards.
TTGTGTGTAGATCTCATTGTTTTCTAGTTGCTGAAGTAATAGAAAAGAAAAAAGAAAGAAGAAACTTTTTATCATTGATACTTTGTTTGGGGAAAATAAAAGGCATGGTCCCACAGACCTCCTGAAAGATTTCCTATTGTCATACTTGGAAAGTGCTTTGTATAAACCATTAAAATTGTACTTTTATTGGCAATGAAATAAGTTAAGGGGAAAAGGGCAGATGGGATGGCTGCCCTACTGCAAGTTAGACCAAAGCCTCGCCATCTCCAGTAATGCATTCTTGCTGTAGGAGTCATTGCTTTGCTATCGTCTGTAGCACTACATATTTATTCTGATTAAAAAATACTTCTTACATTTTGCAAGTGATAGAGATGGTTGTAGTATTAATTTTTCTCCTTCTAATGAAGTGAAATGGCCTGCTTTATTTTGTTTGGTTCTTTTTCATTTTCTGCTTATTTTCATCTGAGAAAAGATTTCCCATTTGGTAACATACAATTTGTCATAAAACATGGAATTTATGTTTCTAATCAAATTATAATCTATGGTTTAATTAAAAAAAATATGCCATTGAATTGGGTAGAATAAGCTTTTACAGAATTTTGCCTAAAATTTACTGGCCTTGCAAAGGTGAGGGTGAGCAATTCTGCCCTGTATGTCATTGAGAGAATGATTAATTTAACATATGAAAGGAACTGGGCAATATTCCCTATGGAATAATATACTGACAAAGAAGTCACACGTGGAATGGAGGGAATTGCTTCTCGTGCTTCTCTGACACTTTTTGCTGAAGAAAGATCTCAGTGTAACATTCACATACCAGGTTCAGCAGTGCTGATATTTAAAGTTGAGAGCCATTTTTACCTTTCACACATATCTTAGCAGGATCCTGGGACTTCTGGCTGTTGTTAAATGCTTTTACAATAAATCTTTATTTTAGGATATGAATATATGAGATGAGTCTTTAGAGTGTTCTTGTTTCATGGAGTTTCAGCAGTGTATCATGAAATAGTCCTTGTTTGTCTTCCCATTTAACAGTTTCTATTAGAATCATGCAGTAATTTGGTGGGAAGGGATTTCTGGAGAGGAACCTTCTCCATTATTCCCCCCCTTTTTTTTGGTCATTGATGACAGCTGTTAGGTTCCCCACAGACTCCTTCCTTCTAGGCTGGACCAAGCTAGGTACCTCATGATGTACGCCATATCTGTAACCATCTTGGTGGCGCTCCTCTGGATCCCCTCCACTACCAATGTTGTACTGAGGCCCCAAAACTGGACACCATACGCCTCATACATACTAAGCAGAGGGAAGGACCACTTCCTTAACCTGCTGGCTACTCTCTTGCTAATGCAGCCCCATGCATGTTTAGCCTTCTCTGCCACAAAGAAACACCACTGACTCATGTTCAGCTTGCCTTCCACCAGCAGTTGTCCTCCAACCAGCTCCACCAGCAAAGCTGGAAAGTCCTGAGTAGTCCCTTGGGAGACTACATCCTTCTCCTTTCAGTTTGCAGACACAAACTGGAGCAAGAAGGAAGAGAATTTGTGGATGCCTCTTTTGCAGTACCCTATTCATTGGAGCTCATTTCTTTGCTTTGCCCCAAAGCCTGTCTGGTCCTTAGCACAAGCTGCAAAACCTAAACTTCTTCCTAGCTCCTGAAGGAGGGAAGAGGACTGCATGGTTGGGGTAAGTAGAGAGTGGGGCGATGGTACGGTGAGGCATGCAACTTAGAAGAATCATCCCTTTCTTTTTGGGCTGAGCTGCTGAGCGATTGCTATTTTTAATGCAATGTATCTGATATGCTTGCTAGTTTTCCTGTGTATCTGATATGTGCAAAAGATGCTTGATACACAGCTGTGGGTGCTAAAATAATCAACAAAATCAAAAAAATAAACATGAGCACAAAGATCTCACATTCTATATGTTTGCTGTTAAAAAAAATACAGTGTGGAAAAAATTCCCAAAGCTCACAGTAGAACTATTTCTCATTTTCTGTATACATTTAAGGAGTGTGTAGTGATAAAGTGCCTGGTAAATTGAAAGGTGATAGAATGCTGAAACTGAATCAAATTTGTGTTGATTTATGAAAAGGGGGATGCAATCTTTTGACAGAAACCCCCCTTCAAATGTTTTTGAGAAATATGTGCACGTTTTTCTAAGCAGAACAAATATCATTGTTTACAGAGCAGTGGTCACTGTGATATACTTCTGCTACCCTTTCAGGATCAGTAGCAGCAGGAAAGTAATGCATTAGTTGTGCTTGACTTTTCTGAATAATAAGATTTGGCTGTTTGCCTTCTGTGCACGTAAATGAGAACTTCCTTGCCAGTTTGCCCTTGGCAAGCCCCCAGCCACGATAGACATGTGGTGCTTGGGGGGCAGCATGGTGTTACTGCTTCTGAATTATAGTACATCTTCTAGGTCAGAGTGTCTTGAGTGTGATAATTACACACATTCCTTCTGCCTTCCTAACACCTGCAGTTACACCTTGAAATCTACTTCATGTACTTCACAGAGCCTGGTAGGAAAGTACAACTGTGAATAAAAACACACTGAGCTTTATGCCCTTGACTAGGTCATTGTGACTGGTGTAACTGGGGTCCTCTAAGCTACAGTCCAGTCTGGATTTTACCAGTTTTCATTTCATTTTCCTTTCTACCTCTTTTTTTTTTTTTTTTTTTTTTTTTTTTTTAACAGATTGACACTGTTTTTTTCCCCTTAGGTCTCAAGTCACAAGGAAAAATATTCTGGGAATGTAGATCAAACTAATTATAGAAGATGATTTTTACTGGAGTTAAGGAATATACATAGAATTTCTGATAATCCTTTATATTTCGTTAGTTGTTTTTTACTGATGGGTTGCCCCAGTATATCTACAGTGATATTTTTGGAAGTTTGACAGCATTAAAACCTAGCAATCTAAAACTAGGGTCCTAAATGTATTTACCTGCCATTGAATTCAGTAGAATTCAGAAAATGATGTGGAAAGACGGTTTACCCTTGGATACACTTGAAGTTAAACTGAGTTCAGCTCCAGTTATAACTGCTTTATCAGCAGCGGGTAGATTTGCTGGAGTAGACAAAGCTTCCGAGTTTCTGGTTTTGCTCAATAGGAAGCAAATTTATGAACTTTTTGAGTGTTATAACTAAATATATTTTTTTCTGTCTCCCAGATGTTTTTTGGAAAGCAGGAAAGATTTAGCAGTCAGCAAAAAAAACAATGATCATTTTGGAAACATTTCACAATCTCCTCTCTATGTCAAAATTTTGCGCTGTACAGAAATAAATTAAGTACTGTTTTGGGGCCCGACACATCCATGGTCCAGCTGTTGCAGATTTTCTGATAAGCTGCTTGTTTGCATTTTGGGGTAGAGGGGCACATGGTCAATTGCTGGCTGGGCTCTGCAGGGTCAAGGTGCTCAGAGAGGACAGGCAGGATCCCTTTGCTGCTCCTTCCCATCCAATGGAAGAGAACAACAGGAGCTAGGGCTGCATCTCCCACCTTTGCCATTATCTCCTATTCATTTTAGGGGGACTTTTTCTCTGCTGTGCCCAAGACTGCCAAGAGGCAAAGCGGTGCATGCATGGAGCCCTGCCAACCTCCAGGGGCAAAAGAAAGAGTGCAGAGGTTTGTGTCCATGTCTGGGCTCAGGCCTAGGGTAGCATGTCCGTACATGACTGGTGGGCTGAGCTGTGGCAGCACTGACCTGGTCTGATATGTCTTTTTTCTTCCCATGTTTGGCTCCACTTTGGAGAGGAATCAGTTTTTGTCCTGACTACACTTCCCTCCAAGAAAACTTCCTTACTGTGATCTTTCTTTCCATTTTCATTTGCTCTACAGTGCTTTTGGGTGTTCAGTGATAGATTTCTCTCCTTTGGCCCTCTGATTCAAGGTTTTCTTTTACTGCCTGAGTTTTGCTCATGGCTGTGACATTATAGATTTGTGTGGACTGAAGCTCTGAGCTTAGGTCCTGCCTCGCCTGACTTACCACCTCTTACAACTTAAACAACCACGATGCCCTCATCCAATACCATCTCTCTTCACAGTGTTTTTTTTTTTTTTTTTCCCTGAGGTTCTGCTGTTTGTTCTTCTTTGAAGTCCTGAATTGAATAGTATTGTGCCTCAGAAAGTATGAGCTGTTCCTATACCATTAACCTGGTATACTTACCCGAAATTAAAATAAAACCAAATATTTGTTCAAGATAAGTTGCTGAGTTTATCAAATTGGCTTTCTGGTTGCCTTTGCTAAGACAATCACAGGCCATTTGAGGGGGAATCTGATTAATAGGATTGCTTATATGGGAGTATGTTGTCTTATCCAACAGTGAACATTTGAAAGCAAATGGAAATGTAAAAAAAAAAAAAAAAAAAAAAAAAAGTCTTGAAAAACCACAACTATTAAGGCTTATGCCTTGTGGAGACTTGATTGATGTTAATAATTAAAATAATTTGTCAGTTTTGATAATGAGATTCTTTAATCCCAAATCCTGTACTCCTTTGAAATAACAGTAAGCAGGATCCTTTCCACATAATGTGCTTTGGGAGTTTAGCCCTCACAGGTAATAAATTATTAGGGTAGCTCTTCACATTTATATTACAAAATGCAGTTTTAACAAAAAAAAACCACACATTTACAAGTTTCTTATGAAAAGGAAATAATTTATATACATTATCTAAGAAGGTTTTTGATCTGTTTGCATTTAAGATGTACTGATCCCCAGAGTGTAACTGGAGGTAAATTAAGATTTCTGCTCTTTGCATTGCCATGGCCAAGAAAATGCATTGCCATGGCAAGAAAAGTTGTGGGTCTGTTCCCAAGCAAGCCCAAGCAGCCCCAGGTTGCTCTGGCCAACAGCAGTTGCTTGTGGTCATGTGTACTTCCCATGTTCTGAAAGGGGATATAGCGAAAGGGAAAAGAGTAATCCATTTGCTGGGTTGGCATCCTCCAATCGCCATACATAGGCAATAAAGGATATATCAAAATGCTTCCAACAGGTGTGTATTTTCCATTTTTCCATTTTATTCAGAAAGGAAGGTAAGTCTTGCAAGCTGGTAAGGAACACATTGTGATACTGCCAGGAGCTATAGCTGCAGCTACAGGGTTTCATGCTGGCATGTGGTTCTTTGGTCCTGTTGCTTCAGGTCACGGAGATACTGCCCCCTCCTCTGCCCATGGAGATGAGGTGTGCCTTTGGCTGTGCTGCAGGCAGTGACATGAGTCAGTGATAGCCAGCAAACAGGGAATTGTACTGCTTCTCAGCAATCTCTCAGGGGTGTCCTATAAGGAAATTATATAGCAGAGTACTGCAGGCTGGACCCCAAAAAACGGGCTCAGTTTTCAGGAGCTCAGGAGCTTGGCAAGTGGCAATGTGTGCATTGTGTCATAGCTGGCACATTTGGCATGTTCAGTATGCTTCATGTGACATGATACCTGGCAGGAAAAACAAAATACTGACCCAAGGAAAAACTGAAAAAGATACGCGTCCTCATAGACCTTGTGAAAGCAAGAACCAGAGTGCTACACTGGGCTCATTATCACACAGTTATTTAGGAAAAGAAAGTTAAAATACTAATTTGTGTACAGCATGTAACCTTTGTGTTTCGCCTAGGACAGGACATTCTCATCCAAAGTGACAGGGGCCTGCTTTAACATGAGATCTTATTTAGTACAGGAATTACTACTAAATTCACACATCCTCGTTAAAAATAAAATAAAATAAAATAAAATAAAATAAAATAAAAATAAAAGCACATAAGCATGAAGTAAATTTGATCTTGAAATGCTATTTTAAACTGTAAAATAAAATGTTTAACTTAGAAAAAGTTGAAGCTAAATGTAGAAATGTTTAAAACCCATTTTGTTAGTAAGCATTTTGATAAATTAGTTTAGTAGAAGACTAAATTCATTAATAACTTTGATGACCAGTATTTTGGTGAAAAATAAGAAGCGACTGAAAAGTTTTGCTTTTGCATATGAAACCTCCTATTCCTAACCAATAACTATTTTATATCCAGTTTTTATATCTAAATTTATACAGATATGAAATATGTAATTATGTAAATAATGGTTGAAGTTTATTGACCATAAAGACGTTAAAAAAACTAAAACTGAAATTCTGGAAATGTTCAAGAATCACGCTCTGAGAAAACCACTAAAACATTTGTGTCATTTCAGTTTCACACCAGAATAGGAATTGCCTTCCCATCATTTTCCAGCATGTAAAGACCTAGCATTTGTTTCACTATTTCTCATCTCTGGCTATGTCTGAGTTGCTCTTCAGGCAGAAAGCTGCCTGTCCTGAAGTACTGTCCTCTTCATGATACACAGCAACGTTTCCATAGGGTCTGCCAATGATGAGATGATACTGTAATTTCCCCAAACAGCTGGATCTGCTTCTTTATGAGTAGAAACCAACCAGGGAGTCTATCCAAATGTTAGTTCTCAGCCTTCCAAATCACATTAACAAAATTGTCACATGCCTGGGTGAATGCTTCTCTACTGCTTTTAATTAATTCTGATTGTATTTTAACCACTCCAAGGAGTTTATTGACTTTTTTCTTTTAGTGTCCTGGTACCAGCTTTCAAATTCCAGAGCCATTGGAAGAAGTAGTTTGTAATGATTTGGGCTTCTCAGGAAGATATTCATGCCTCCTTCCCTTCCAGCATTGTATTTGTTTCATCCATGTGGCTCAGTTCTTGGCAACGTGCAGCCCTGACGTGTGGTGAGGTGGTATCCCTTCTGCCAAAGAAGCCCTCAAATACCATGTGCCAGGCCTTCCCAGCAGCATTTCTGCATGTGGGGAGCCTGTTGTTCATGCCAGTTTTCTGTAGTAACTGTAATAACCACATCTCTTTCACACCTCATACAAATGTGCTCCTTGTGTACAGTCTCCCTCAGCTATTGCATTGCTCAGACAAGGGGAACATCTTTCCTATGAGCCAAGACTTCTTTCTTAGGACCTGTTTCTGCAGGAGTTTATCTGTGGCTGCTGTAGTGCAGCAAAAACCTGTGTGATCCTCACCCCAGAGCAGCGCAGCTCACTATGCCCACCAGCTCAAGAAGATTTGTCTCGCAGGAACGGGTGGTGATGGGTGGCTGCTGGTCTGTGGTCTGCCCCTTGCTGTTAAAATCCATTGTTGTTTTTTGTTTGTTTGTTTCTTTCTTTTTTAGGATAGTAGCAAACAGGTATGACAGAGGCATAAGTTCAGTGGCAGATGGTTAAAAAGGTATTCAGGTTCTTCTCTTACTCTTTTGAATTTAAAAAATCAGAAAATGCAATCAGCCTAAGCTGTGCACAGTTTTAGCAGTACAGCCAGATGTTTTTAGCATATCTTGCTGTAAATGTTCTGGTTTTAGCATTTCAGTGCTGGGATGGAGAAGCAGCTGTGACATTCTGAACGAGGAAATGCTTATACAGGAGCCACCCTTCTTGAACCCATTTTGATTTTATATCTTTATCACCAATGTTATTTTCCCATATGTTCTGATTATTCTTCTGTATATCTTGTAGTTTTTGCTGCTCTGTTTTTGTGGCAAATTGAAAACAAAACACCCAATAGAATGGTAGTTCTTTACATTTTTCTTGTATTCAGTGCCTACTGAGGAGAATAGTGTTTTCAGCATTATTCCTACACTGCTTGTTTTACCAAAAAAACTGTTATTATTTAGAAGCAGGCTGTTGCTTTTCCTTTCCAGCCAGCTATGTTTACAAACTTGAGTTCTGCTGCTCCAGTCCATGCTGTGCAGGGGGCTGATATCATCCAGCTCAGCTTCACCTTCCCCCTAGTGTCTCCAGAAGTTAGAGTGGGACCTGCTGGCTAAATGCAGCTTAGGATGGAGCAGAATGTAGCAATAGCCAATGAGAATAAACTCTTGTAGGCTTCTCTCTTACAGCATCATTACATGGACTCAGTCTTAGAATAGAGGGTATTAAAGATGGTCATCACAGAAGGAAACTGGTACTGATGAGGTAAAACAAAAGCATTTAATTATGTTTCTGGCTCCTTGAACTTTTCTCCTCCCTGTTGGATGCACAGCATACCATAGTCTGGTGGATATCATGTTATTCTACCATCTAATATGTTCACTTCACATTGTAAGAGTTTTTTTTGTTTGTTTGTTTGTTTTTGTCACAAATATAGTTATTGTCTCCTGCCAAGATGCAGTGACATGGAGATATAACTTGGCTATAACTTAATTTTTCACTTTCTGCAATTCAGAGGGGACATTTTTATGCTATACAGCATCAAGAAGTGTTTACCCATATCAAGGCTTACACATACCATATTCAGACTTTTAAGACTTCCAGTCCTCTTTCTTGTCCAGGGTCCTTAGCGAGGTACTGCTAAGTGATGAGGTGGTGCTGTTGCTGGGATCAAGTCTCCTCTTACCTCTTACTCCTGCTAAAGAGGGCATCTGAAGACATAGGAGGTTCATGTATCCATCATCCCTGAGCCTTCCTGCACTGCAGGATGTGAGTTTGGGTGTGTTTATGTCAGCCTACATCACTCTAGAGAAGTGAGCAATAAAGAACAGAGGAAGAGGAAGCAGAACACAGGCTCTTAATCTCACAGTCTTTTCATCTCAATGACTCCAAAGAGCATAGCGAAGTTGAAACTAGACAGTGCCACTTAAGATAAACTTACTGGCAGAAAATCCCAGCAAAAGCTTCTTAAATAGAAGTTATCTACAGAAAAAAATGATAAAATCTTCTAAGGTCCCAAATGTATCACAGAACCATACATCTTACTCCCAAATGTGCCTATCACAGTAGTCTCTATTCCATTGAATGAACCCAAATCAAAAGCTTGTATTCTGTAACAGGGAGAACTGAAATAATAATGTATTAATTGACATAGATGCTTGATTATATTTTTAGATTAATTTAGGAGTCCTGTGCTATTGATGTGTTTTATAGCAGAATGAAAAGTTAAACAAGCAATATTTTACAGAAGAAGAAAATAAATTTAGGTAATAGTGTGAATGCTATCTGTGAGGATGTAATAGATTCTTGAGATCTGTGACATCCTTAATCTGAGACTGGACTTCATCTGGAAGAGATAAACTTCAAATGTCTGGTGTGTAGGAGTTTGTATGGGATGAATCACCTTTCTGAGGTGCCCATCCCTCCTCACTGACTCTGGAGGTAGCACAGGTGCAATGCTAATGATGCCTCAGATTAAGCTCTGCCTAGACCATATTTTATTGTGCCTTCTCTTAAAAGCAGTGTAATTACATACACATTTGAAGTCCATTTCTCTGGTCAGCACTGGCTGCTTTAAGACGCTAATTTCAATCACACACACAGTCTGTGTAGTGCCCTGTATTTGAGAAGGGACAGATCTTTTCTCATCCTCAGGTTAGTCAATTTCTACCAACAACATTAAACCAAATTATTTGGTCTGCTTCCTGCTTCAAGCAGAATGAGCTCCCTGGATGAGCGCGTCCTGTGTGTGAAGATGTGTGAAAGCATGTGCGAAGATGCTTTGAATGAATACAGGTGTTTCCACCATGTTTTTTTCAAACCCGTCTTCATTTGCGGTGAGTTAGTGCTAGTAATCATACTGGGGGCAAGTGTAGACAAGAAGAACAAATGACCTCCTTGTAGACAAGAAGAACAAATGACCTCCTATCACCATGTTCATAATCTTAAATGCCTCAATTAGTTTTATTGTAGACCTGTGTAAGAGATTTCCAAACAAACAATCAAACAAAGACAAACAAATGTATTGCTAGGAAGGTGTTGCTAGATGGAAGATGTTGCTAGGAGGAAGATGTTGCTAGATAACCCCCCCTCACTTTCTATTATTACCACCCCAAGTACATCTGTGCATGATGTGGCCTTGGCAAGGTGGTGGTGCTGTGGGGGATGCAGGGTGGCCCCTGTGAGGAGAGGCCTGAGCTGCCCTGTGCTGGCCCCAGTCAGCTCCACCTGGTTCCAGCCGGTTTCAGCCAGTTGCAGTCAACTCCAGCAGGTTCCAGCCAGTTCCAGCAGGTTCCAGCTAGCTCCAACAGCCCCAGGCCAGGACACAGCTGAGCCCCACAGCCATGTTTGTTGTCCTCTGGGTGCAGTTTCTAGTGTTGCTGAGGAGGAGTTTCCATTTTTTTGTCTTTGTTTCTAAATCCAGCTCTATTTTAATTAGCATATTTGGGGTATAAATATAAATATAAATTACTTCTTCCCAAGTCATTTTTCTTTTTTGCCCATGATGGTAATGAGTAAGAGACAAGTGACCTTGCTTCCTCACCCCATTAAATTTTTGCATTGTTGGGTGACAGATTTGGTGAGAGAAGATGAGGAAAAAAAATGGCAAGAAAAAAAAAAAAAAAAAAAGGCAAAACAAAACAAAACAACAACAACACACACAAAAAAACCCACCCCACCACCATCAACAGAAACAAAAACCAGAAATCAATGTATATATTTAATTTAATAAATACTCCTTTGTGTGTGTGTGTGTGTGAATAAAGACAGAATACAGAAGTAGTTTAAAAGTCTTTACAGTGCTTTGAAAATGAGATCTGCAATAACACATCTCTCTGGTGCTGAAGTGAAATTCTTACCGCCGTGTTCTGTTTCATGAATTAATTTAATTAGCCATTGTTTGCTGAAGAGATGGACCTATGCCAGGAGTGCTGAATCCAGACTCAAACAGCATGTGTGTGCACCATATGAAGAGACTGAGTCTGAGCTTGGAGGCAGATGTTGTGAGCAGAGCTGGGCTGAATGTAAAGGCAAGGAGGACGTGCTCACAGCAGGTGCTAGAAATATGAGCCCAGACTCATACCTAGATGGAGCAGACAGAGCAGGGGACTTAATCAGCACTTCTCATTACAGCCCCTGTGAGCACCTGATGAGAAAACCAGCACAACTGGGAGCATTACAGGTGCTTTGAGTTCTATCTTCACAGAATCACAGAATTGTAGGGGTTGGAAGGGACCTCTAAAGATCATCGGGTACAACCCCCCTGCCAAAGCAGGTTCCTCAGAGCAGGCTGCCCAGGTAGGCGTCCAGACGGGCCTTGAATATCTCCAGAGAAGGAGACTCCACAACCTCCCTGGGCAGCCTGTTCCAGTGCTCTGTCACCCTCACCATGAAGAAGTTCTTTCACATGTCGGTGCAGAACTTCCTGTGCTCTATCTTGCGGCCATTGCCCCTTGTCCTATCCCCACAAACCACTGAGAAGAGGTTGGCTACATCCCACCCCTCAGGTATTTATACACATTGATAAGATCCTCAGTCTTCTCCAGGCTGAATAGACCCAAGTCTCTCAACCTTTCTTCATAGGGAAGAAGCTTCTGGCCCCGTATCATCTTTGTGGCCCTCCACTGCACTCTTTCCAGGAGATCCCTGTCTTTTTTGTACCAGGGAGCCCAGAACTGGACACAGTACTGCAGGTGAGGCCTGACCAGGGCAGAGTAGAGGGGGAGAATCACCTCCCTTGACCTGCTGGCCATGCTCCTTTTAATGCACGCCAGGATCCCACTGGCCCTCTTGGCCACCAGGGCACAGTGCTGGCTCATGGTCAACCTGTCGTCCACCAGGACCCCCAGGTCCTTCTCCTCAGAGCTTGCCTCCAGCAGGTCGTCCCCCAGCCTGTACTGATACTTCTGGTTGTTCCTTCCCAGGTGCAGGACTCTACACTTCCTCTTATTAAACCGCATTTGGTTTCTTCCTGCCCATCTCTCCAGCCGGTCCAGGTCTCGCTGAATGGCAGCACAGCCTTCTGGTGTGTCAGCCACTCCTCCCAGCTTTGTGTCATCGGCGTGCTTGCTGAGGGTAGACACTATTCCCTCATCAAGGTCATCGATGAAGATGTTGAACAAGACTGGACCCAGCACCAACCCCTGGGGAACACCACTAGTCACAGGTCTCCAGCCGGACTCTGCGCTGCCGATCACCACCCTCTGAGCTCGGCCAGTCAGCCAATTCTCAACCCACCTTACTCTCCACTCCTCTATCCCACATTTTCTTAGCTTTGCAACTTTTGCAGCTTTTTACCTTCTGGGAAATGTGGGGCATGTTCCAATTTCTGCTGTCCATACCATATTGTGAAGGGTACTGAGCTACTCAAGAAACATCTGAGTGTAAATTTAGGTAAAGCATGGACAGAAGATATGTCAAGGCCCTTACAGAAGTCCAAGTAGATGACACTGGTTGGTCTTCCCTCAGCACTGATGCAGCCTCACCTTGAACATTGTGTCCAATTCTGGGCCCACAGTATGAAAATTATATTAAGTAATTTAAATACATCTGGAGGAGGGAAAAAGCTGGTAGAAGGGCTGGCGATCATGTCCTGTGAGGAGAGACTGAGGACACTTGGGTTTGTTTAGTTTGGAGGAAAGGAGCCTGAGAGACAACCTCCCTGCTCTCTCCAACTCCTTGAGCAGGGGAAGCATGGAAGGAGGTGCCAGTCTCTGCTCCCTGGTCACAGATGGCAGGACTAAATTTTGGACTAAACCACAGGTGGCAGGGAGCAAAAAGGATCTGCACTGTATTGGGGCTGGTGTATAATCCTGTATAGCTGAGCGTGCACATATGCAACTGTCTCTTAGAATAACATAGTTTTTCTTCTCAGTCCTCCATCCATAGTTCTTGCTTTCCTGGCACCTATGGATCTGGCTGAGGAGTATCAGAAGGGATGGGATATCTGCACAAGCACAGCAGTGATTTTTACAAGTCAAGGAAAGAAACTCGTAAATGTCCCCTAATAGAGCTGGAATTTTAATACTTGTGGCTTGTCTCTACAATGGTGGTTTAAACGCATCAGTAGCTATTCTTGGTACAATGAAGACATTGTTATAGCAGTATGAAAGTGCTCAGATCCTTGATGTGAGGGTTTCATCCTCACCTAGCTATTTATGGCTATTTACAGTTGTAAATCCAAGTAGTGAAAAACAGCAGCAATTACTCATTTAACAGGACAGTTTTAACTTCATAACTTCTGAAGTCAGAGATCTGGATTACACCAGAAATCTTTGCTGAGGCCAAAGTTGTGACTGAAACAGCATCTGAAGTGTTTGAAAGCACTCTAACCTGCAAGTGCTGCTGATTTTCATTTTTTTTTAATTTTTATTTTTATTTTAAATAAGTATAATTCATGACACTGGTGTAATGTCTTTTTTTAAATTATTTATTTCCTCACAGGTTAGCTGGATTAACTGGCTGTCATTCCGAGGGAACTTGGCAGATCTATTTTGCTTTCGTTGAACCTCTCTACTGCATGTCAAAGATTTCCTGGGTCCAGAAGCTGCACTAAAGACAACTGAGCAGCACAAAAATGTGACTTTGACAAGAGACTCCAAACTTTCTGACAAGGAATTTTTTAAAGATCAGTTTATAATTTAAAACCTATAAATGAAGCATGCATAATAATTAGTTAACTTGATAGGGGGAAGAGGCTTTCTCAGTAATTGGGACTGCCAAAAAAAGCAGTCACTTGAAGTGTCAAAATGAGTGCTCCGTTAATCCCAAATAAGTCATGTTATGCCCAGCTTCAGGACAACCACAGTGAAATAAAAAATAATAATGAAAGCACAGTGAGCATGGGGGATACGAATGCCAACCAAATAGTGACAAAAGTTAGAACCACGGAAGGGGATATCAAGAAACGTGATTTGACAGATGAGAGTGGGAATATATACCCTGGAGGATCAGAAAAAGTTACTCACCTGGATACGGAGCAGAATAAACTGGCCTTCAGAGACTCTCGGACCTGTAACAGCAGTGTACAGGAAAGTAAACTGCCCTCAACCACAAGCAGGGGAACAGGGAAAGACTGTAAGACCAGCGAAACTAAGGATATATCAAGGCATATCAGGATTAGCCGAGGACAAAGTCTGTCCAATTTAAAAAGCAGCACAAATGATGCTAACCTGGAGGTTATTTCAAAAGGTGATGTTGACCTCACCCAGAACTTTCCTAAGGGTAAAATGTCCAGGACTGTGGAGATGGAGAGAATAAAAAGGCTTTCTCTGGGCCGACCAAGTAAATTTTCTCCTCAATCTGAAACATTTGCAAAAGAATGTGTTGGCCGTGTGTCGTGTAAACGTCTGCTTTCTGCATCATTGGATTCCATTGACAGGTCACACCATTTGATTGGAAACACAGAGAAATCACAAAAAACATCCACAGATCATTTTCTTGGGATGGTGTTTCATCCACTTGACAATACCTCAGAGGAAAATATTGTGTTTTATTCCAAACCATCTACCTCAGGGAACAAGAAAATAAGTAAACCAGAAAATGTACCAAATGTTAACACTGAAAGCACACTGCATACTTCTCATACCAATCATCATTCAGCTATTAAGCCTAGTGAGACTGCTAGTAAATCAGAAGCACAATTAGGTCAGGGTGATAAAAGCAAGAAAATGGATCTTAAGACTGCACCATCTCTACAATCTAAAAACACGTGCCAACAAAAGATTGAGAGAATTATGCTGGTAGAATTCCTGGAGTGTCAAAAAGATGAAAGTACAATAGTGCAAGAAGAGAAAAAGTCTGTGTCCGACTTATCAAAATTTCAAGCATCCCCTCTTCAAGACATCTGTAACAAAGTAGAGGATCCATTGTCAAGCCAGGAGGTAACCTATCCTGATGACAAATTGCAAAGTGATAACTTCACCGCTGATGGGGAGGGGAGAGGAAGTAATGACAGTGACAGAGGGGCAACTAGCCAGGTTAGTGAGGAATATTCTACTGACAAAGAAGTGGAAACAGTATTCCCACTCACCTGTGATAGTCAATCCAGTGGCAAAGTGACACCTAGACAAAACGAAAATTTACATGAAGTTGATGCAGGTTGCACGGAAACAGTTGGCGAACAGATCTCTCTGATACATAACATGAATATACCTGACAGCAGACCCTTGCAAGCTAATGAGAATAAACTGATGCTAGTCAAAGGAGTCACCAAGGATGCTGCCATGCCTGTTTCTGATTTCTCAGATCAGCACAGAGCGTGTAGTGCAGAGACAGTGTCAAACCAGCAACCTGACAACCACGACAGTGATGTGGAAACCTCAAGCTTTTCGGTTCTGAGTACAAAGACAGCTCATGCACAGAAACATCCTCCAGATGAAGCACCAGAGAGCTATAAGGTTTCAGCAAAGGCTGATGCTTTTTTATGTGTCCCAACTCCCATGCGCCCTGTGGCAATGCTGGATGTTAATAGTCAGCCCGCCCTATCTAACAGTAATTTAAAGGACCTTTATGCACTTCATGTTGACAAACTGTCACCCTCCTCAGTCCTACCTCCTGTTGACAGTACACAGTTGTTGAACATATCCCCTAAAGTGCCTCTCAAGGCTGCTTGCAGCAGCGCAATCCCTAAACCTATCCTGGTCCAGTCCAAGGGCTCCCTCACAGAGAAGGCGGACATGGACAGCGACTACAGTGAAAAACTGGAAGAAAGCATTGAGGTGAAACCTGCAATACCCAAGCCCAAACCTGTGAGACCTAAAATTATCACATACATTAGAAGAAACCCTCGCTCGATAGAGCAGCTTGACCCTTCATTTGCGCCACCGGGGCTGCCTTACAGTACCCCTGCGTGTGGTGTGCCAGTCTCTACGGAGCAGAAGGCATCCAATGGAGGGGAGGTGAAGCCCCCCACCATCCTGTACGACAAATTTAAACCCGACATCCAGAAGCCAAGGCTCTTCAGTTCTGGATTGGTGGTGTCAGGAATTCGGCCCCCGGGACATCACTTCGGACCGATGAGTGAGAAGTTTCTGCAGGAGGTAAGGAGGCAGCTTTGACAGCCTCATTTATATGCCAAGTGCTGATATTTGCATACTTTTTGCTGCCAGAAGCTAGTTGTCAAACCTTAAATAAGAAGTATATCCTAAATCAAGGAAATATGTTGTCATTAGAAATAAACTTAACTGTTTCTGGCATCAACCGTGTTGTGGTGTCTGATCTGTGACTGGAAGTTGTCACTGTATTCCTCCAATGTTTCCTAGTAAGCCAGTCCCTTCCTAGTAGTATAAATAGAGATGTTGAAAAAGGAGAAGACATGCTATTTGAATTTATCCATAAATGGAACTTCTGTTTTTTTCCAAAGAACATCTTTGAGAAATAAAAGTAATTTGCCCAGAGAGACTTTTCCTCCTTAATGGGAAACTTGGCAGGTTTTTAAAGACAGAGCACCAGAGGTCTATCTGCATCCTCTTCTGTTTAACTATACAGAAAACCAGGGACTATCGGAGTTTTTTTTGGATTATATATACACAATGCAGGAAGAGATTCACTTTGACTCATTTTAAAGCAGTGTGCTGTATTGACAAGTTTCTTAAATATGAAAACTTTCCCAGGAAAGTTTTGAGTAGCCAACAGGTAATGGAAGTCCCTCTGCACAGTTCTGAGCCCTGACATCTTGTTGTGTTTCCACCTTGGTAAACTGGGCAGGAGTGCTGGTGCCCTGCAATCTCTGCTGGGAGGTGGGAACAGTGGTTGAAGGTTGACCTTGCTTGGTAGGTGGAGAAAGGACAGGGAGGAGGGCATTACATTCAGGTCTGTTATGTGCCCTTGAGTTCACTGCTTTGGACCTCAGATAGCTCAACAAACAAGCTTTTTATATAAATACCGAAGATCACAAAATTGTATTTAATTTGAACCAGACTTAATATATATATATATTTGCTGTGTTATTAAGGTTCTCTTAATGCCATGTCATTCTACATACAGTATTTATCTAAGGAATAGCATTGAAACAACACATTTGGTGACAGCGTTGGCAATCAAAAGCCAGCAAATACCCGTATTAAGATATTGTGTGTGAGTATAGATCGATTCTTCTGGTATGTTTACAGGCAACCTAGTGACTGTTGAATTGATCATGGACTATATTTTTTTAATGGAGTGCCATCTCATCCCAAACACAAGAAGGATAGTGCTCACTGCCCTTTTCCCTTCAGCTTCCAGCGCCATCCATTTTGCATTCAGAGGAGGAATTATTAAAGTCTTTGTGAGCTTGTATATGCCAGCCATTACTACAGTATCTTCACAGTCTCCTTGTAAGGTGAGGGAAAATTACTGTAAGGTGAGGGAAAATTACTAGGTTATTACCATTTAGTTGAAATTAAAGCCAAAATAACACAGACTGTGTAGCTGTTTGGCTTTTTATCGAGTGGCATGACATTCTGAAGACCATAGGTTTCTATAGCTCATACAATTGAGTTTGGGAAAATCAGGCAGCGTCAGCAGACACAGCTGGAAGCAAAAGACTGATTTCTAGGCACTGTGAAAGACTGTTCTTACCATGAAAAGGACTCAGGTTGTGGTGGCAGGCCTGCAATGTGGTTTATTTTAGACAAGAGTTAGAAAGATGACAACTACAAGCTGGAGAAGGTCCAAAGCACCTTACCTCCCTCCAGGAAATATGGCTTTGGGTGGATATGTCAGTGGAGGGTAGTTTGACCCCAAGCATGCTGCTACTTCAGAGAAGCTGGATTGCTTGGAGGAGATCCTGGGAAAGAAGTTGGTCAATTTGAAGTTCTGAGTTTTCGTTAGCTCGGGAGTCAGGATATCTAGGATCAGCAGCTGATAGCAGGGGGTGATATTTAGTCTCTTGTGCAGGCACCCTGAAAGCAGGTACCTTAATCCCCTGCTGGTAAGGAGATGGCAAAGAGGAGTGCTTTGGGTCCAGAATGAATCAAAAGAATGGACAAGAAGAGATCTATGCAAGTGTACAGCTACTTAGAAGAGCAGCTTTGCACAGTATCTGTTCATGGCAGATGACTGATGTGTGATCCGAAGGAAAGCAATTAGAATGGGCTGAGGCAGACCGAAATCACCCTGGCAGATTGACAGTGCTGAAGACTCAGAGCTCTTGTAGACAAGGAGGTGCTGGGGCAGGATGACTACTCTACATCACCTTTGTGAGGGAAAAACTCCCAGACTACCCTATTTCACATGTCCAGTTTGGGCTTTGGAGTGCTTTGATTAGCATTTAATAGCTCTTTACTTAGCTATGATAGGGAGTTTTAATAGCTGCTATCAATCAGACCTGTAATCTCTAAGCAGCCTTCATCTAGCTAAATGGTAGGCACAGATAAATTCTCCTTTGGGAGGCACGAGCTGGAAAAGACAGGGAGGTGCTCTCTTGGACAGGAGACTGCAGGGCAAGACCTTTCTGAGGAAGACTCAAGGGCTAACCCTCAGGGCTCCTTGTGCTGCTGGTGCTAAAGCAGAGCAGCTTAGATGAAAAATCTAACTCTTCTTTGGAACATTGACATGGCATGGAGGTAGATCTTCCATGTGCATCTTATTAAAAAAAAAAAAAAAAAAAAAAAAAAAAAAAGTTTTAAAAAGCTGATCAGCAGGAAGACATAGCTTGCAAGGCTCACACAAGGTTGTTGCTATGGCACAGGGAGCACACTCCCCAGCTCAGCTTCCTCCTCTGCCAGCATGTGCTCAACCAGAGCCTGTTCCCAAGGGCCAGCATGGACCAGGGCAGCCTTGTGTAGGGGGAGTATACCCGTGTGGATATGATCCATGCTTTACCTTAGACCATTATATTTGCTACCTTATGGCTGCTCCCAAGAGCTCTGGGTCCAGCAGGGATCCATAAGGGGATCTGCAGATCCCCAGCTCTGCTGCCTGTCTCCCCAAGGTCGTGCCTGCCCCATTCAACCATTTCTGGGGCCGTTTCCCAACAAGGACATTTTTCTGCTCCAAAGAATATGGACTAAAGGCTGCTGAAGTGAAGGCCCATTAAAGGGGTAGGGGAATTTGTTTTATATATAAGCAAAACTGTGTTGTTTTTCCTCCCCAGTCTTATGATGTGAAATCTCTGAATCAGTTTTGCTGACTCTTCCCAAATAATTGCCCGAAGCAGGCACTTGACAAAAAGGATCCTTGCTTGACGCTTTCATGTTTGACGATGTTATAAACAAAGTAACATGAAGGAAAAATGTTGAGCAGTGTTACCTGCTGGCAGCACTGCTCAGAATTACCCAGGTTGTGAAAATTCGTGAATGTTTCAGGTATTTGCTGCAGACTTTCCAGCTCTTTCTAACAAGTTCATTAACTGGAGTGAGTGGGGTATGTGCAGACAGGGATACACACTACAATTCTGAGCTGAGCTTCTCTTTAGCTGACAGGCTGCCAAAGATCATTTCTCTAAAAGTCCCTCATACAGCTAACAAGTCTTATATGAATCCAAATCTCTCTTAACAGCTCTAAAATGGCCTTATAATCAATAATTGCACGATTCTATTGGGACCACTTGAATTCTGCACTTGAGCAATTCACTGTTAAATACAAAAGAAAAAGGGATATATCTGCTCAGGGAGGTGGTGGAGTCACTGTTCCTGGAGGTGTTCAAGGAAAGGTTGGACGTCGTGCTTAGGGACATGGTTTAGTAGGTGACATTGGTGGCAGGGGGATGGTTGGACCAGATGATCTTGGAGGTCTTTTCCAACCTTCATGATTCTATGATTCTATGATTCTATGACCATAGTAAGTTTATGTCTCCCTATGACTTGGGCTCTTTGAGAACCTGAACCTCTATTTCCTGAAAGATAGCTGGGTAAATCCTTCTCACTTCTTCCCGTGTGAGAAAATATTTTATCCTTGTGATTGGTTTTGTGTGCATATTCCTTTGTTACTCAGAGCATACCATCAATAAAGACGTAACTGATGTGACTGAAGATTTGGTTAAGCTGGCCCAGTTTATCAAAGTTGTGTGGTTTCTATGTACTTGGCATTGGTGTGTTTGCTGCCAGTTAAATATGACATGATAGAAAGAGTATAGTGGAATCTGATTGAAATAAATTCATCACAAAGAAAAAAAAAAAAAGAAAAAGAAAAAAGAAAAAAAAAAAAAGAAAAAAAAAAAAAGAATCTTATCCAGGAAACAATCTCATATCCAGAAGTTGAAAACAAGATGCTAAGCATCTGCTATAATACAGGCATAGAATATCATCTGTACAGTAAAAACCTGCATTCTAACTCGTAGAAATAGGTCATAGAAGTGTAATAAAAATGGAAACTGGTATATCTCATGGCAGGAAATAGTACTGCAAACAAAGGAAAAAATATAGAGCAAAAATGTAATACTCAGTGCTTGTTGCATCTGTCTTCCTAGTTCCTGTACAGACACCTCAAAGATTCTATACTTAATAGTTTAAAGCCAATCTTGTCTCTTTTAGCAAATTAAAGATTTGCTAAATTAGGATTAAAGCTCTTGCAACAGCTAGGATCAAAGCTTTTATAGCCAATGTTAAACTGCATATTCTGAATGCTCATAATTGCTAAATAGAAACTGATTTGGCATATTATAAGCAGCATAACTTGCAGCAGAGTTAATTAATTGCCAGTTATATTTCTTCCTAGGTAGCCTATGGCACTTTTTGGATTAATTTTTAAAGAAATTTAGTTCAGATTTCATATTTCCTAAGCAATTTTTTTTTCGTCTGGCCTAAATGAGATGCACTGAAAAAATATTCACGGGTCCTTGCTAGATTATGATGATTATGCATTTTATAAGGAAATGGTAAAGAAGTTGGACTCTACCCAGAAGAGCAAACCGTTCTTTGCAAATGAGAGAGGTGAAAGCCCAGAGAGTTTCTGGCATTGCTCTGTGCTCTCGTCCTGAGACAGGGAAAGAAGTATGCAGAGGTAAGGGTCAGGGCTTGGTTGGAGTACAGAGGGATGCAAGGACTCAGTCGGGGAACCAGGTCATTGTTCAACTGCAAGCTCTCCACTAACAGCCAGCTTGCTTGAAGAACATTCAGCATGGAACTTACTGTGCTGGCCTCACAGAATATGCCCTGTAAAGTACTGAGAGATTTGTCACCGACTTTTAGCAAAGAAGCATCTATTTATGACTAGCAGTGAATATTTCATGTCTACAGATTTGCTTTTTTCACCAGATCAAATGGGCAGCTGTGTTTTATAGCTCTGATTTAGAACATTCTGACAGCCCCCTGAGAATATAACATACAGAAACATGCACACTTCCACAACTGTGTCTCTTCAGGAATTTAGGGGCACAGATTACAGTGCACGTTTTGCAGTAAGAGCATGTAGAGGTTTCTTCAGATACAAACAATTTGACAATCCCATTTCTCTTATAAGGTGGATTAAAATATCTTCAACTTTATTACAACAGACTGCCTCAAATTGTATCTATCTCAGTAAGAGTATTTTAAATAACTTCTAATAATAATTCCACTTGCACACTCTATAGGTGTATGTATCTCTGGGTGAATGTACCAATGGTCTGAAGCCTAGACTCACGAGGAGAGAAAAACAGCCTTTATAAGCAATTTAGTGATACATATTCTCTGTATATATTGATTTATTGCACAATATCTGTGCTAATGATTTTTCTGTAGGTTGGGGAAAGGCCTGCAAAAGATGAATTTTGTCCTCCACCATATACACACTACGAGGTTCCACCAAGTTTTTATAGATCTGCCATGATACTCAAGCCACAGCTCGGACTGGGTGCAGTCTCCAGGTTACCATCTGCAAAAAGCAGGATTCTCATTGCAAGTCAAAGATCCTCAGGTACCTGTCTTCATCAGCAAGGAGAAATAACAAATGCTCCCAGCCTCTATCACCCTGATGCTTCAGGTAAAGTATGAACTTTCTTTCCTTTCCTTTAACTATAGTCACCAATAAGAACTTTTTTTTTTTCAGACATAAACATCACAAAACAAGTAACATCTTAACCTGACACTTCAAAGCTCCAATAGTACTCTTCGAGAAGTGTCCTTTTATCCTGAGGCAAGGCTGACTGCAGAGCCTGGGGCTTGCACAAAGGTTGTTTAACAGGTCATTGCCAAAGAAGGAGGATCAATTTCAGTAATAATTCTCCTTGTGCTCTTTTTGATCTTTCTTCTCCTTGTAAATACCTGAAAAGTCTTTGCTTCTGTTGTATGGAAGATAAAGGAACATTTTCTCCCATCATGAAGATCCCATTTTTTATAAAGGTCTCTGCTGGCACATCTGACCAACACCAACACTTTCATAGCTCAACATGGTGGTCAGATGTGCCAGCAGAGACCTTGATTTTCTGAAACCCTAGTATACACCTCTTTGGAGACAATGTTTTTGATACCTTTTGATTCCCAGCTACTATGCAGGGCACAGCATGACCCTGGGCCAAATTACAGGGGAGGGAAAAGTCAGAACTGTGCAACACCAGAAGACAGAGAGAATAATCACCTCTATAGATCTCTTCTTGGCAGCCTGCAATAGCTTGGAGGTTTTAACACTGTACATTTAAGTAGCAAGTTCATGGACAAATGAAAATCAGTCCTTGCCAGTGAAATGTAACAGCTGTTTAACAGTCCACAACTCTGCAGAGATCTTCAGATAATAGTAAAAAAGGATAAAGTTAAGTAATGATTTGGGTTCATACAGTCCACCCTCTTGCCCTAGGACAGAATTCCTTTGGATAAATGTTTATTTAACCTATTAATGAAAAACTATTTATAAAAACCTCCAGTATGAGAGATTCTACAGACTCTGAAAAAAAGAAAGGTACTTTGAAGCATGGGGATGCTTTCAAGTTAAAAGTTTTCCTTAGAGTTTTGCCTAACTTTATTTATTTCCCCTCCTATCTGGAGTGGAATCATAGAATCATGAAGGTTGGAAAAGACCTCCAAGATCATATGGCTCAACCATCACCCTACCACAGAACCATCACCCACTAAACCATGTCCCTAAGTACCACATCCAACCTTTTCTTAAACTCCCCCAGGGACGATGACTCCACCACCTCCCTAGGCAACCAATTCCAATGCCTAACCACTGATTCTGAGATGAAATTTTTCCAAATATCCAACCTAAACATAGGTCTCTTCCTCTTTGCAAGTATCTGAATTTCTCTCCCTGGTGTCCATTTCCCCATCCTACAAACTGGTTAAGAAATTTAGGTACAGAATTAAAATGGGCCAGAGTATCTTGACTCAACCTGAAAAGGGAGTATCATCCAGTAATACAGGATCTGGCATTTATCAGAAAATAGAAGTCCTCTGTAACACAATGCTTCTCTGGATTTTATCTATGTTTATGCTGTTAACTAAAGCTGGCCAAGCTCAGCTGTGTGTAACTCCTGAGACACTACAAGATTATGCACTATGTAGTAAATACTAGATCAGCCATATATGTTAAGTTCAGTCAGCACTGAATGTGGGAATAGAGGTGCAGAGAGCAATTGGCTCATACTTTCCATTTAAGTGAAAATGCAAGAAGCTGCAAATTCAGGATACAACTTGCATAAGCCCTTGTGTAACAGAAGCAAGTTTGGAAGACAGAAATGAGGGCAATATACAAAGGGGTCCTATTAACAGATCCACTGTCTTTTCTGCTCCTTGGAAATAATATCATCTTGTTTTTTATTCATCCAGCTTAATTATCCTGAATCACTGATTATTGCAGACATGGCTTTTCTCTAGCCATTTGTTATCTATATCTATATACATTATATATATTATTTGCATGTATGTGTATATATATGTATATATATACATTACATTTATTAATTTACTGTCTTCCTGTATTGAAATTCTAAAATCTAAACAGTGTCAGCCTATCTTTCCTATATATTGTCTGTAGTATCAACTTCAAAAATTCCAGTGAATGAGAAATATACATGAGGAAATTGCAATAGCTTTTAGTGAGATTCTTATTCCACTGAAGTTCCTCTTTCCTAAAGTTTTCCAATTTCTCAAAAGTTGAGGGGGGGGAGGAGGGATTTGGATCTTATCACTGATTATTTCTGGGACCTTGCCTGATTTGGAGGTCAATTTAAATCACCACCAGCTCTCTGTAATTTCCTTCCTACAACTGTTATTTTGTTTGTTTGTCTCTAGCTTGTTGATACTTCACTGTTTCAAAGATTCTATTAAAGATAATTCATGGTATCCCGATAATTTGTCTGCCTTCTCCTCCAGGATTCCAAAGTGTACCTCATCTGGTCTTTGGGCTCTAACTGTTTTTATTGATTTTAAATTACCCAAGACTTGTTCTGGAGAGGTTGCTAATGTCTCTAGTTTTTCACTGTCCACCCCAGGACACGTTTTTTTCACTTCTGGCATCTCACTTTCCATTTTCCTTGTGAGATGAAAAACATGTTTAACTTTTCTGCAACTTCTTGTTCTGCTGCAAAGTACTTCACATTGCCTTCTGGTGATTCTGTGCCTCCTGTTACCAATCTTTCATAAATTTCTGATACCTTTTAGTTAGTTTACATTACTTTTAGGTTTTGCATTTTATTTCCCATTTATGAATTTGAGTTTAGCTGATGATCACCTTTTCTTTGTTCAAAGCCTTTTCTTTGCATACCCTAAGTGACTTAATCTTTCATCAACATGTAACTTCATAAGTCAGCCTATCAGTCTTTTCATCTTTACTAATTTCTTTTAGGAAGAATGAGTTGCTCATGAACAAGGATCAAGTGACAACAGATAAGACAGTATTGGTGTAAGACTGAGAGAACAGCAGAGAACTGCTTTCTGCAGCTGTGCCTTTGCTGCTGCACAAATACACACCAGTATAATTTTCAGCGTTTTGTCAACCATTTTCCTATATTTTGGCAATATTTTCCTATAATTGTGGTATTAAACTTTGATCTGCGTTATTGGTTTTGATGCAGTATTTGAGAAACACGATTAAATGTACCTTAGATGGAATTGTATTTACAAATATAAGGAAAAAAATGCATGAGCATATGGTCAGCATGTTGGAAGTAGTGCTGGTAAGACCCTTACTCATGGGTACTCTGGGGAGTAAGGGCTTGGCTGACAACACTGAAAGCAGCCGTGGACTAGCAGATATTTTTCTCTCAAGCATACTACTCCTGCCTTCAGGAATGCTAATCAGCATCTCTTGCAGCTCAGTCCTGAGCTTTTAATCCAGTTTTTAATCCTAGTGATTTCAGTCCTGCCCTGAGGTAATGGAAACAGGGATCTAGCCAGTTGCCATCCAGTGACAAAGTGTGGGGTACCACTGAGGATTTTAAAACTAAAATTGCCATGGCACAGTATCGAGGACAGAGCCAGTGCCTCATAATAAGGATTTTATTCCCCTCTGCCATGCCTTTCATAATGTAGCAGCCTGCTTAAGCAGCACTGATAAGCTGAGTGGTTTGGCCCATGTATAATGCTAATACTCATAAAACTGTCTGTAAGGTAATTGATAATTAAATCCCTGAACTGCTGTGATGGATTGCAACTACGGCTAGTAAATTAAGGGCTTTGTTAGTTTTAAGACATGCCAGGTAGGAAGTGAAATAATAATGAATGTTCCCACAATTCTTCAAGTGTGATGCCTAAAATGTGGCTGGGGCCACGATCATTCATCTATACGACATTGGACAAAGGCATTGACAGTGGCTGTGAGTTCCTTACTGACCAGTAATGCTACTGAGGTGATGTTTTAGATTGGATAGGTCTGGCAAGCAGTCTGACTTGTAAGGAGGGGCATTGTGCACTGTAGGTAAGACAGGAAGCCACTGAATTGGGGTGTATTTAAGGGTATATTAGGTATCTGAAAGCTGAACTTTTGTTTATCTTATGTAAATTGACTCTGCTCTTTCTTTGGGAAACTTGTAATTCAAAACAAGCATTGAAGGATATTGTGTCTAGAACATATAAATAATGAATATATTTTCTTGGTTATGAAGACTTGGAGCAAATGTGGCAGGATTTACATTCATTAGCTGATTATTTTAATGGGATTAATGTCTGATTTTGAGAAATAGGACAGTTCTCATCATTAAATCTTCACTTAATTCTACACTTTTTTGAGTAGTGTTTATGGTAATTTTTTCTCAAAGAGTGTGTTAATGAAATTTTATTTCCTTATTACCTCTCCATCGATTGAATTTGCCAGTCCTGAGGGTCTAGCAGTTCCTTTCATTTCTCTACAAGTCAACTCTTGTTAAAAATTAAATTTACATGCACATCAGGACAGCAGTGTTTCTGATTTACTGAGACACACACAGACATATGTATTTGTGTATTTACAAATATTTATTGTAGATCTCATCATTAATGCTACAATATGACTTCAGATTTTTCCTGATAGGATTTCAGCTTTGCTTTTCTGCCGATTTTCAGAAATACCTAATACTTGAAGAAGCAAATGAGTTTTGGTGATAGAAAAGAGGTTTCAAGGTTACTTCCTGAAGTATTTCATTACTGCTACTCCAGCTGCATGTCCATTTTATAAGCTTGCACTCTGATATACTTGGATTTGAGCTGGCAAACTTATTTTTTTTTATAGAACAGAGGTGAGAAGTTCAGAATCAAAAATATTCTGTAACCCCCACTAATCTGCAATGGTTTCAGTTGTCACTCTGCTTTTTTGCATGAGCAATCTGATTGCATTTCTTAAAGAAAAATGAAGTGCTTTGAAGGGAAACACACCTCTCCATCGAAGTCTTGCTAAGGACATTATCACCATACTCAAGACGTAGCCATACGCCACCTCTCAGCTCCCAATAGTTATTGACTCTTCAAAGATTGAGAATACATCATATGAGAAGGGTTGTCTATATGACTGTGTTGTATCAGCAATGATCTGGGTGTAGTAGCAGGCAAATGCCTCATCCCCTACCTGTTCCCTGAGGAGAGCTGATCATAGCTGGCTTGGCACCTGCAGCACATCTGAACAGCTGATGAGTAGCAGCTGGGTGGAAGATGTGGCTCCAGTGTACCAAGATGTGGTCTTGGTTCCCCTGCACTTTGAGAAGAAAATGCAGTGAGTGTGGCTCAGGCACTGACATTTTCTGGGCTGGATGTTTCTGTGGGCTGTGTTGCACATCAGCTCTAGAAAGTAAACACAGACATTTGCAGCCTGAATGAAGCACAAGCTGACAAATTCTTGGGGTAGTGAGAAAGTGCTAAAAGGCCTTGGGTTGTCAGGGAGCTAGAAAGGCACAGAGCAGCTTTTGGGGGGTGGTTAAATATGAAGCAGGTGATGCTGAGCATTTTCTGCCATGTGATGTTCAACAGAGACAACTGTTTTGCCTTTGGAACTGGCCAGTCCCAGGCCTGACAGTATTTCAGTGAGAGAGCATCAAGGAATCTGGGCTCACTGCTCACTGTTGTAAAACCCTCTGGTTTAAGGTGCAGATAATTAAACCTTTTTTTTTTCAGGCCCCTTTCCTCAGTTATTGTTCAAAGAAAAAATAATTATGTCAATAACAGGGAAAACACAATGGTACTGGAAACAGAATAGGTTTCTTATTTGGAAGATTTGTTTTTAATCTCTGAAGATGTCAAAGACTGAGTTAACTCTGAGCTGCCTTGAAAAACTGCTTGTATTATCTCTGACTAAATCTGCAAACTTGTAGGTAACTTCTTTGCCACAGATTCCCCAACACAAACAAGGATAACGTTGTTTAGAGCGCCATCTAAAAGAAGGTGAGCTCTCTGAAAGCAAGTCACACCTAGTGGTGGAAGTTTTAAGGGAAAAGCTTGTCCAAGAAAAAAAAAAAAAAAAAAAAAAAAAAAAAAAAAAATATAGAAAAAAAAAGAAAAGAAAAGAAAAAAAAAAAAAGAAAAGAAAAGAAAAGAAAAGAAAAGAAAAGAAAAGAAAAGAAAAGAAAAGAAAAGAAAAGAAAAGAAAAGAAAAGAAAAGAAGAGGAAAACAAAAAAACAACAACCAAGAAAACAAAGGCTTAGCATGGATCCCTAAATCACAAGTCAAGTTGAAGTCTTGAACTGCTACTCTTTCTCAGATGAATACATCTATGGAATTCACTTCTATATAGCTTGTTTTAGCTAAAAGCTATTTCAGCCGTCACAGAGAAGTCACAGTAAAGGTTCTCGTTAGTTATACATGTGCATGGAGATGTGATTTGTGTGCAGTGCAGATGCATAAGAAGTCTTGCTCAGACTGTTTTTAAGGCTCCCCAGGCACGTCTGTTTTTTGTCAATCAGTCGTTACCTCAAAATGTTTTTGTCTTCCTAGATGGAAATAGTTTGAAGTGTCATAGAAAATCACTTGTGTGCCATACAGACAACAATACTTAATTCTATAATTAGCTTCAGGCAGTGAGGCAAGCTGGAAAGATTTTTGCCAATTTTTTGTGAAGCTTATTTTGGCAGATTTTTATTAAAATGAAAGCTGCTCATTAAAATAACTTTTGTTTTGTACTCGCAGACCTTGTTTGCAGGAGTGCTTCTGCACTTCTAAGAAAGAGAAATAGAGAACAAACACGCATCATAAAACTTGATGATATTTAGAACAGAAAACTGGTACAATAGGCTGATGCCTCATGTATTTTAATGGGAAAGAAGACACAAACTGACTTAGCTTTAAGGGTTTGAATGCATCCTTAATGAGGATAATGTCCTGCCCCCAGGTTCTTGTGAGGCCCTTGTGGTACAGAAGAGCTGGATTACAAAGATGGAAGAGAAAAGTAATTTAAGGAAGATGATGAGATCAAGACACAAAATATTGTTAGTTAAGGGGAAACCTGAATAGGAGTCACAAACTGAAAAGTCCACAAGCATAGAAGTGTGACAAACACTGTGAATAATCAGCACATTACTGAGAGAATGAATTTGAAGGTAAAGGTAGAGGTGGGTGGGTGGGCATTGTCTGCTGCAGCAAGGCATCAAAGTTTGTCACTAATTTGTACCTCCTGGTTTTATGAAATTTCCTCTTCAGCAGCAACATTGGTGGCTCCACGCTTGCTCTCCAGTGCTGAGTGCCCTGCAGGCAGGTGCTCGCATGGTGGCAGAGAGAAGAGAGTTTGGGGGCTCAGCACAGGCATCCCTGCAGTAAAGCTGGGGACGTGGGAGTCCCCACGTGGACCTCACAGTCCTAGGGCAAGCACATTTCAAATGCTTTTTAAACAAAACTATTTCTAACCACTTCTCTCCCTGCCCCAGTGGATTTTCCCCTATTCTGCTGCAGGAAATCTGTGATATTTATAGCTTTTTGCTCTAGAATGGAAAGGTTTCTCCCTCCACCTCGATTTTCAGTGGTTCTTAGGAAAAAGAAATCGCAACTCTCAGCTTGAGTAGTGCAGGCCTAGTTGTGTACTTTTTTGGAAGCCTGCAGAACCCACAAAGACAGCCCCATAATTTTTCCCTGCTGCCACTGACCTGGGCAGGTCCATTGCTCTGCAGTTGAGCTTACGACTTCTTGCTGTGGGTCCTTGTGTTTGCTTCACATCAGGAGGCTGCTTGGGTTTGGCCCTGCTCTTGATACAACACAGGGAATGTTTTGCACACTGTGACTGTTTTGTGTGCCTTTTGTCATACACAGTGTCATTAGTATAATTAGTCCCATAGCTACATGGCCAAGATGATGTTTGGTCATGCCCTTTTGCTGCAACATGTGTGTGGCTGGGTAAGCAGGACATCTGGCCCATACAAAAAATAGCTGCAGTGCTCGTATCAGCATTTGTGAGGTCCTGACGGGTCTGGCTGTGGAAGGGAGAGATTGTGGGGTCATCCTTCTGTAGTAAAATGCAATCTTACACTGGCAAAGCAGATCTGGATCCTACCTTGAGCATTTGTCAGTGCAGGAAGATACTAGTCCCCTCAGAGGGATTCTGACCAAAGAAAATAAGCGTGTAGTCCCTGGCATTTGGGACTCTTAAAGCCTCTTGCTGTACACTTCTTATTTTTCCTACATGAATATCAGTTGATGTGATTCATACCAAGTGCAAGCTGTGCTGGTAGTGCTGAGGGAAATATTGGGAGCAGGTTCTGTAGCACTTTGCTGTGTAGTCATTTAGATGGGAATGTCAAGTCCCAGCAGTGGGGACAGAAGAAATCTACCTCGGTGTTGCTTTACAGGGAACCATAAAACAGCTGTAATAGACTGCTGTCAATGCAATACTGCACAAGCCAGCAGCAATCTGTTATCTGTTCTCCTTGGCAATGTGCCTGCAATGCCCTTCACCTGCACCTGGAGCCCACAGCTCCCTCGGGGCACTTCATCACAGTCCAAAGGAAGCCAGATTCAGCATCAAAGTCCAACATCATCCCTGGTGGTGAAAAAAAAGTCATCAGGGAATATTTAGTCTTTTGTTACACACTGTAGGTATTTGTTACTTTCTTTTTAGTTACTCTCCACAGTATGTCATCCTCTGGTCTGCTCTGTTAAAGGTGCAGTGGTCAGACATCCAGTTCCTTGTGTCTTAATAGAGGCTTGAACTCATGAAAAGTGGCCACAAAAATGCATTTTTAAGAGTTTAAAAAATACAATTTTTTTAATTTGTTGATCGAGAAGCATTTTCAATAGGAATGTTTTATAGGAAATTTTTACAGGAAAACCACTCTTTTTTTTTTTTGCTTAATGTTACAGATAGTGCTATTTCAAAAGAAACAGCTTAGCTCTGTAAAACAAAACTTAGTATTGTTACTGTCATGAGGTACACAACTATCTTTCAAAATCCCTGTAATATTTTTTCTGCTCAAAGGAGTTAGTCTTGTTTTCTATAAACTCTGCTCAAAGTGTAATGCTTCATTAACATTAATAAGGCTGTGACCTACATAGTTTAGAATAGAATTAGATACTGTAATAATGTGAAGACCATATTTGTACTGTGTGGTTAATTTTTATCTTTCTTTTATATTATGAATGTTCGCTGCACCCTTTGAAGTATGTGTCAGGCTAAGGCATGAATAGCGTTGACCAGATGGAAATGGAAAGAAGGTGACTTTACGGCTTTTTCTGGCAGAGTACGTTGATAACTGTAATTCTACCTTGTCTTCTAAACTTCTGGCCCTGACTGCTGAAGCACTCAAGCATCAACTTTTAGAGAACTTTTTTTTATTTTTTTTCTCTGCTTCTCAGGATGCCACAAGGAACGGAAATCTGTTAGTGTCAAAAATAGAAAGAATGGTCTGTCCAAATGTATAGTTGAGTTATAGATCCACTTTGTATCCAGAGCTTCCAAGTAAAACCAAACTCAGAGCTTTAGTCCTTCCATGAAGACAATGTGAGACATGCATGGGCTTGTCTTCTGGATTTGCCTGGAAAAGTTTGCCTAAGCAAGAACAGCAGAATATGGATTAGGTCGACAAAGGGAGACAGATGACCAGTTGGTCCTTACCACAGGCACACATGGTAGCCGAAGTGTTGTTGTTGCCTAATTTTATCCTTTATAAGCCCTCTATTGGCAGTTGTCTGAGACCTGGTTGATGTCATCCATGTAAGCTGATGTTTTATAGTGAGTTGAACACTCTTGGTATAAATGGCTAGTGGTATATTAAAAAGTACAACTTCACAGGGCAAGTTCTTGTTCCCAGGCGTGGTGTGAGAGAAGGGCATTTTCTTTTAGCAAAATATGAAAGAAAGACTTCAAATAAGTATTTTCTTTGATGGAATACAAAGAAGTCCTGTGTCCTTGAGGAGGACTGTTGGTGTTCTACAATAGCTTCCAAAACTGGAGGCTATGCAATAACATGTTTATCTCAGAGTGTGAATTTCTTTTAAATGGCACCTAAGAAATGTAGAATTAGAAAGTGATACAGCATAAAATAACATATATTTTTTAAAAGTAACAGACTTGAGCTACATTACTTGATGGAATTTTGACTTTATGCCTCATGGGTTCTTGCTGTATTTCATATTTTAAAAATTATGGCAACCTATAATTGTTTCACAGAATTACTTTTTAATCAAGCAAAGAATAAGACATTACTACTGTCTGAGCAGCACTTAAAACTTGCATTCTGTTGTTATACTGACTTTAAATAGTTAGTTAGTGCAAGTAGTACTTGGTATGTCCCAGTTGATTTTGTTTAATAAAAAATATTTATTTTTCTTTCTTTTAGTTGATCTTAAGAAAGGCCCATGTCCAAATGCTGCAAAGTCAAATCTCCCCAAGCCGTGTCAGTCTGGACTTCGTCCTCCAAGTTATTCGCGGTTGCCAGCAGCTAAGCTGGCAGCATTTGGTTTTGTCAGGAGCTCAAGTGTATCCTCCGTCGCCAGCAACCAGTCAAATGACAGTGCTCAGAGTGATCAAAGCAGGACAACCAACCGTAAGTCCAAAAAGTGGCCTTCTTTTTTGGGGGGCTATAAGGTAGATGTACTCTGGGATTGTCCAGACTGTAGTCTGCATACAGGGACTAAATCTCTGCAGAATTTACTAATCTGTTCTGTGCCACTGAGATGTGGGTTTGGTATCTTGATTTCCCAGAGTAATTCTTTAAAATATTATTAATAATAGATGAATAGTTTCTGAATGTGCATTGCACATTGAAGGAGTTAGTTTCCCTTTTGCAGATAAAATTGTGTTAAGAGTGAACCTGAAGCATTTTTTTATTTGGTTTTTATGTAAAATATCTCTTCATACAAGCTAAGTAAGTAAATAGTCACAGTAAACTGGTAAGCACATTGCAGCCGTGGAGAATAGTTTAGAACAAATATAATCTAAAATGAACAATGGAGTCTTTCTCATCCTTTATTTTTTTTTCTGCCTCTTAATATGCAGAATAATAAACATGTTTTAGAAAATTAATGCTATTGGTATAAAATGTGATCAGAACTGGTAACGCAGCTATTGTCTCATCTCCAGACTTGGAAAGATCCCATGGCTGAAATGTCATTTCAAATCCTGTTTTCTGTAACGACTGTTAATTTTATTAAGTACAAAATAATACCCACCGGAGTGTGCAGTCCTTGGGAAGTGTGTGCAAGCCCTAGGCTTGGAGCAGAAAGGGGGATTGAGGGATTTTCATGCCCATTTTTCTTTCTTTGGAGACCAGATTGAGAATGAAGTGTGTCAATATCAAAGCAAGTGTTATCAGCTGGGGAGGGATGCAGAGGGGGACCAGGTGACATAAAGCACCAGAGGAGACAAGATGCTGCAGGCTCCAAAACCTTTCACTGTTTGTATTAATGCAAAATGAAAGACAATAATAAATACAATGAAAGTAGTTTAAAACCCTAAGGATTTTCCCTCTCCTGTCTTATATGGAATCAGTGAAATGCAGAAGAGTAATGTGTCAGAACTTCAGGGAGTTCTGACTTTTTCAATGTTTCCAGGCGTGCTCTTGTATCCTTGTTTTACTCTTGGACTGATAGATCATTTCAATTTAGTTCCTACTGAGCTTTACTTTGAAAGTAGTCAATCTCTTTTGCTTTGTGTGTTCACCCGACAACCTAGGTCTTTGGAAAGCATTTCCTTTTATCTGGTGGTATAATCTTTTGGTTACATAAAGCCATTGTTAGGGATAGAAATACCTAGCTTCTGATTTGATCTAAGTTACTCTGTGAGAAATGTTGTCTAGCAATTTCAGGTGTGAATCTGAAAAAAACACCATATGTAGTTATAGCACTACCCTTGAACACAGCTGATGCAAACAGGTACATTTCATACATTTGAGAAATCTCTAAAGGAAAATACTCTGAACTGTGGAACCTGAGTCAATTGATTTCAGTTCAAAAACTGTGTACGAAGCATTTGTCATCTGAGACCCAGAAAGCTACATTTGACTCTTCATTCTTCTTCAAAGAAGTAGATTTCATTTGTATATTATGATGTATTTTTGTATTATGCTTGTACATTAGGCCCTTAAAATCTGAAACCATATTTTAATTTGCACAAAAAGGTGGAAGTATGTGTTGTATACATTTTGTTCCAGCTCAGTTAATTGAAGATGATAACCATCTTTAACTTGTGATTAGGATTTTGTGACCAATTTCTGCATATTGCAAGGATATCTCTGGATGGATATGAAAATTACCCAGGGGAAGTGTTCTGCTTGTACAAATTCATGTAGACATGAGCCTGGCCTGTCACCTGATGAAAACTGGGACCTATCACTTCTGCTTTTGCACACAAGTTAGATAGCTCATGTAAGCAGTTGTCTGGTTTCCCTCCACTCCATGGGAGAGCGAGAGAATGGACATCTTCGGAGGGCCGTCTGTCTGACATAGTTTGTGACATGCACAATTGTCTGGCACAAAAGTCACAACTTTTTAAATTGGTCTTTAATTCCAAATGGATAATGCTTCTTCCTGGACCAGGGTGAGAGAGCAAGAAGGGGCTTTTCCAAGGGGTTGAGTGCACACCCTTTATTTGAGGCGTTTGCCCTTAGGTAAGACAATCACACAAGAAGTTACCAAATGTCACCCCTTTTCTTTGTACTAAAAGCAATATAATTCCCATTAATCACTCCTGATAAGACACCTTTCTTTCATGTATGGCAGAAAAAATATTTTCTTACTGTCAAATTAATAACTGTCACAGAAATGTTATCAGTGTGAAACGTGTTTTTTTTTTGTTTGTTTGTTTGTTTGTTTTTTCCTTTTTTTCTATTTATAGTGTTTATACCAGCAAGAGTTAAATTAGGTGCCCAACACCCAGGGGGCACAAATTAGTTGCCTTCCATTCTGCTACAGCTTATTTAACACAGATCGGCGGTGCACTTCAACATGCTTGGAAAGCAACTGAAGAGTGGATATAGGGAGAATTATTGGCTCACGAATCTTAGCATGACATGTTATTTTTTCCTTTCTCTGTCTGCTGAAAGAATGGTTTTCTTTAAATTAAATAAATAGCTGATTCTGTAGTTACTACCTGAGATCGTGTCTTTGACTAAATCAGGCTTAGGAAAGGGCAGGGTAAAGTTTTACTGTTAATTTCCTAGCTCAGTAGGGTAGAAAATGCAAAATGATCTAGCTTCAGAAATCTTCAAAGATGTATGATAACACAATTTTCTATTTAAGCAGCATCTCTGCATGTCAGAGAGACAGAAGTAATTGAAAACATCTTACAAGTCTGCATATGTTATGAATAGAGGGCCTGCCACTGTTGAAAGTGAAGGGGCTCACCTCTAGATCTTGTATCTGCCAGAAAAAAAAAAAAAAAAAAAAAAAAAAAGAAATAAAATAACCATGTACTGGCAGTTTCTAAAAAGCAGATGGCTTTAGCCGGGTGGGAGGAAAACATAGGTTTATT
This sequence comes from Nettapus auritus, assembly GCA_011076525.1. NCBI lineage: Eukaryota > Metazoa > Chordata > Aves > Anseriformes > Anatidae > Nettapus > Nettapus auritus. The sequence goes on along the minus strand of CM021765.1, from coordinate 183,307,108 downwards.
CTGGGGGCAGAGTGTTTTATGGGAAACAGTGATTCTTGAAGAGGTCCTAGTGTGATCCTGTGCTTGCTTTTCTCTCCCCTGCCAGATGTCTCGTGGTGTTAGCTCTTCCTGAACTCGTGATTCTTACGTTTCTTTTCAGAAATCCCAAGTGGTGTCTCTTTTTGTCGTACTAATACTGATGAAATGCTGTCTAGAGAGCAAAACCACACTTGTTTAGAATAAGGAGACATAGTATTTGTGTTGCAGGGAAGTTTGTTACTGGAGTTGTGATGTGGCAGCTTTGTTTCTAACCAGATTTCTCCCCTTCCCCTGATATTTCTGCAAGCAGTAAGCCTGGATGCAGCATAGAGCCTGTGCTCTGCTCCTCAGCTGACTCTTCCTGGCAAAAGCTCTCATATTCTTATTGACTCGATTAAATGGATTTGCAGTGGTGAGATTGTGCTCTTTTCCCATGGTAGGGGCAGGGAAGGCTGTGCAGCACTCGCCTGCTTGCCCTCTGCTCTTTCTTGGACTCTCATCCCTCGGGTGTAGGTATAAGTGGGGCTGCAGTTCGCTGATAACACACCAACTTCAACTGCCATGCCGTCAACTGGATCAGTTGTAATGAGGTTCTGCTCCTAGGGGGTCCTGCCCAACCATGTGTGGCATCCAACATCTGTGGCACCCAACCTGTCCAGCCTGCCAGCAGCTTCTGGGGCAGGGAACTGACCTGCAGTGCAGGGTCACTGCTCCATTCTGCCATTTAAAATCCACTTTCTGGTGCTTACACACTTTGTGCACAGGGCAGTCAGAGTCCATGAAGCTCTGTGGGGATGGATGATGGTGGCATGTGAGGCAGCTTCTCACCTTGCTGAAGGAGGTGGAATGCAATGACAGAAGCCAAAGGCTGCTCCATTTTGTGAGATGAAGCTAGGTGCTGGGGTTGATCAGGAGAGCTGACCACAGCAGAGCACTTGCTGTCCTGCCGTGTTCAAAATAAAATTGTTAAAATGGTTCAGGGTGAAGACTTTACTTCATGTGGTTAAGAAGGGCAGTTGTGTTTGAATAAAACATCTCAGAGAAACAGAAGCAGGGAGAGCTTGCCCCGGTATCAGAGGGAGTCCAATTCTTTATTGCTGCGAATGTTTCTCTCCACTCGGTGCAAAGCATGCAGCTTTCCCTGCCACTTTCACAACTCCCAACCCATGACTTTCCACATGAGAGTATCTCTGTACCAACTTTCAGCAAGGCCCTGGTGAGGTCTTGATGTCTTCTGCTGGTACAAAGCCACATGGTCTAGCACTACTGCACTTGGCTCAGCTCCTGGTCCTGCCAGCAGACCCCCCAGATTGGTACTGTACTGCTGACTGGCTTTCCTGTAACATCTTTTTTCAAGGTGATTTGAAAAGTTCATGCTCACCCTCAGTTCCTGCCCACTACTTTTGAGATTTAAAAATATATAATATTCTAAACTATTTTTCATTATTTATGCAGAGGTGGTTTGTTGTTTTTTTGTTTGTTTGTTTGGTTGGTTGGTTGGTTTGTTTTTTTTTTTTTTTTTTGTATGTCAAACAACTTTTTGATGTTCACTTTCTAAATGGGCTAGAATTGAAATAATCAAATACTTTAAGAGGGGTGTGAGTGTTCTCTGCTAAATGTGAGAAAAATATGTGCAGTGCTCCAGGTGGGGTCTCACAAGAGCATAGCAGAGGGGGAGAATCACCTCCCCTAACCTGCTGGCCACACTGCTTTTGATGCAGGCCAGTGTATATTTGGCTTTCTGGGCTGCAAGCACATATTGCCAGGCCATGTTGCACCAACCACACCACACAGCTTGGATTCACCCCCAAACTTGCTGAGGGGTCACTCCATCCCACTGTCCAGAGGTCCCAACACAGCCCCCTGAAGGACACCACTTGTCCCTCGTCTTCCACATAATTACTTTTATGTACTTGATCAGAAGAGACTGTAATTTGATGCAGGCACCACATGGGAAACACTTCATTAAGCACTGTGGAACAGTTTGATACGTGGAGCAGTGGAAGAAAGAAGGATCGTTTAGAATGAGTTAAGGTACAATAAATGCTATGAGTATTGGAAATGGAAAGATGTAGCTATAATACCAGGAAATACTTCTTAGTCATGAGGTCTACTAGTCTGTTAAATAATCTTCCAACTCAAGTGATGAAAGCCACGTTGCTTAAGATTCTTAAAATAGAATAATAGCCTGGTGTTAAAGACAATTCTTCTCTGGTGAGGAGCTAGACTAAAAGACATAATGCTGTTCAGTATCTTCCCACGGTTCTGAGTGCTGAAGCAATTTCTCTTCAGATAGAGCAAGAAAATTGTGACGAATATTTCAAAACTTGTATTAGTGTCTCATGACAGCTATTTATTTGTTTAAAAATATCAAAATATGAAACCGTGTGTTTTGTGTTAACTTCCACAATCCCTTCTTCATCAAATAACTTTCACACTGTTTTGGGGTCTTTCATTCCTTGATGTTTTTAAATGCTGATTTTCCATTCTAGTAAGCAGATGTCCAAGTACATCAAATTTGGGTGGGTGGAGAAATCCCCATTTCTTAAAGTGAGCACAGAAGTGTTGGAAAGATGGCTAATTGCCTCCAAAAAGGTAGAACACCCCAGACTGTGGCATGGTGGACAGACACACCAATCACATTTCTGTGACTGATTTTCTGATAATTTTTCTACATAATTAATTTGATATTTTTCCTTTTGATCTTGTTCTGTTATTAACATTCTGATGGAAGTATCACTTTATACCATCACTTTGCTTTGAACAGAAGTAAAATAGAACAGTGCCAAGTTAGGATTTTCAGCTCTGTGGGCAAAGCATCTGGAAAAGTGCAGCGTGTCAGCCAGGAGCAAGGGCTGAAAAGACATTTTAGCTGCCTTCGAGACTCCCAGCATTTACTTCTCATACTCCATTTCTTACCGCTGTGAAAAAAAACCTTCAAAAGTGACTTGGAGGTATAGGCACAGCAGTTTCTCTGTGTCTGCAGAGCTTGAAACAACAGTGATGATGTATAAATTGGCCTTTAATTTCAGTGGTGCCTGTGAAAGTATTTTAAGTGTGATAATACTTTAATGGTTTAGATAATGTTTTTCCTGTTTACACTGTTAACCTCTTTCACTGCTTGTCAGAGCACTCAGGATGAGGGAAGCAGTACCACACTGTAAGGATCTGCTCCACTCTTCCCTATGATGAACAAACAGGGGCAGGGAGACCAAGCTGGCTTGGAAATGCAGAACTATTTTTATATGAAGACTCCAACATGAAACATTTTCCTTTCCTGAGCTGAAATGTTTGTCACACCTGAAAAAAAGCATGAAATTCAATTCTGCAAAGTCTGCTTTTTATGAGTGAAGAACAGTTGAAAAATCTTGCCAAGCTCTATTGCCCACTCAACAGAGCACTTAATCTCGATGTTTGTTATTGTAGTAAAATGCCATATAAAATCTGCATTTTTAGAAGCAAGGAGGCCAGTCTCAGAGATGCTGTGCCTGTGTGCTAAAATTGTCCTGGCTCAGACCTGGCAATTCTAGTTCCAGCTTTTGGCACTTATTTCTGTCTGACTTTTCAAAAGTGACTTAAAAGATCCACCTCGCTTTTCCCGTTTGTGAAATGGAGTGGGAGGCTGCAAATGGTTATACAGGTATTGGATAATGGAGTGACAAAGAAGCGATGGACAGTGACAAATCCTCTTTCCTGGCCCACTTCCACACAGGATTATTTGACTGATTACAAGTGCCTAATTTAGTCACTGTGACTCTTAGTGTTTAAGCTCTAGAGGGTAAAAACCAGTTCAAGCCACCACACACCGGACTGCCAGACACTGGTGTCACTGAAGGGGGAAGAGCATCACCCTACGATTAGATTATTTCCATCACAGGCACCCAAACTGCCTCTTTCCTTTGACTGTATGGGGAGATGTTGGCAGCTGGATTCATTGACCGGTCTCTCAAATGCAGCTACTGTAACTGATTGCTTTGGTACTCCTGTGCTGGGCTGTTTCATCAGCCCCTTCTTTCTCCTAAAGATGTGTCTGTTCTTGTTCTGTCTCAGTCTGTAGGAGATCCTCACTGCTTTTTTATTGCAGTATAATGGGCTTCATTAATTTTTAGAGGGATACAAAGAAATAAGTGAAGCCAATTTTAAAATAACCATCTTTCAGTATTTAAATCCCCATTTTCTAAAACATCTAATCTTCAGGGATCCTGAGGTTAATGCCCTCTTAGAGTGATGTGAGGGGGACAGGAGGCTGCTCCCCTCTGCAGCCGGGGTTAAAAGGGAAGTGCCGATGGAGTGCAGCTTCCAACCCCGGGGAAAAGCCATAGTCAGCCCAAAGCCTGTACCAGGGACAAACACAGCACACATCCTTCTGGGAAGCCACAGCACTTGCTCCAGTAGCACTTAAAATGACCTTTTGAAGATAGGAAGGCAAGCGGCAGCTGGAATATATCTGTCACATCCACATTAAAGCACTTCTGAAGAGCAAAAAACTCACCCTAAATTGTCTCCTTTCCATATTCTAATCTTCCTTTCTATCTGATGAGGGGGGCAAATAGGCTTTTAGAAGTGAAGCTTGTGGACATTCATTGGAATAGATTAATCTCCTTATTTAGCCCTAAGAAAAATGAAGAAAATTAAGAAATACAGCTTTGAAGAAGTGAGATCTCTCCTACCCCACCCCCTTTTATTTTTTTTAACTTCTCGAATAATCTGTCCTCTAATGGAATCACAGTTAAAAGTCTTCAGAGTCTCCCACTAAAGAATTAGGTCTTTGCCAGGACATTTGAGAAATGTTCCTCTTCAGCCTTTCTCCCTCATGTATTATCATTCCAGTTCATAAATCAATATTATAAAGGGTTAATTCCAGGTACCTAACTATCAAGGCTTGTCCCTGGAAGCAGTTCTCAGCTGGGTTTTTCGTCGACTTCACCTGCAGTTTTTGTGCTCTTCCAAATTCAAGCTTTTGGAAAACTAGATGCATTCAAATCTGAAAAGATGCTTCACCAGAAAGCACTACATCAGGTTAAATTCTGCATTCTGTATAATCCAGAGCCACTGAACACAGTGAGGAACTCTGGTTTTAAAATACATGAGTCAAAATGCTGCCCAATTACACTAATTACTGCCAATAACAAAAATCATTACAAACTTCTTGATAATAGGCTTTTTCTTTTCCCCAAAGATAGCTTAGAAACCATTTATTTAAAGATACCAGAAGTCTGATATGGTAGTTATGAGCCAATTCTGAGTCACAGTGAGACAAAGAAATACCTATGTCACAGTTTGGAATTATGGAAATTTAAAAATGATTTTTGAAATTATATTTCCCTATGTGTAATTTCTCTTTACGGTCACATACCTGAGACTGTTAGGTTACCTACCCTTATAAAAAAAAAAGAGGCTGAGATGATCTCGTTGCAACCATATTGTTAATAGCTTTTGTCAAAGGTGAAATATTATGGATTTGTTATGCACACAGTCCAATAAACTGTGTGCCTCACTACCAATAAACAGGACCAAAGTTAAAAATACTGTAAATATTACCGGCAAATCGCATTTAGCCCAACAGGTTTCAGAAGCCAGAGCTGGCCTCTTCACAGCGTATGAAAAATCAATTAACAAAATGTTATGCCCTTGCAAAATGAAGTGTGGATAATAGACATGAATAAATAGGGATGTGAAAAAAAAACTGTGTGTACTTGTCCCTTTTGGGGAGGGAGAGTGACTGATTGGTTTAGGAGAACCATGATGAATTAGTGCAGGTATGTATTAATAGTGGAGCAAAGGAAGACAAACTTCAAAGAAGTGTCTAATCTTTGATCCCATTATGAATCCTGCAGAATACTTGTGAATTCTAATTTAGTAGCGAGAAAACTGGTAGAGCCAAAAGAGTGCAGTGTTATTTATAGACCAAAAACTTTTCCCATGTAGAGGTTGGGCTGGAATCTCACCCCTGACATTTTTTCCATCATGCTAATCTAGTCCAAACAGGTTAAAATTGAGGTCATTTGTGTAAGTCTTCCAGGTGCTTTTGAGAATATTTGCAATAAAGGGAAGAAACAGCATCTTTTGCAGCTTTCAGTATTGCCACAAGTCTGTTAAATTGTGATCCAAGAGCTTAAAAATTGCAGCTTAAACAGACTTCCCTTCCAGCTTGCTGCTTGACAGCCTCTAGAGGCCTATGTAGGATTACATGAGGCTGTAAACAGCTAAAAATGTTGTGGTTCTTTGTCTTGTGACAGGTGCAAGACCACAGGCTTTCAATTTGGGATTTCCTAAGTTAATTTAAATGCTAGAAGAAAGCTGACTGAGGTCTGAAATAAGTAAAACAAGCACTGGCAGGAAAAAAAAAAAAAAAAAAAAAAAAAAAAAAGTGAGGCCCTCCAACAAAGAACACTAAGCTGAATAAAATGGAAACAAATGCACAGTATTTTCATCCTGGGTGGCAATTATCACAAAATGTAAGTTATCTGCACCCTAGACATCAGCAGCTAGCAAAAGTTCAGCCCTTTGGACATGAGGCTAACAAATGGCAATTGTTCTTGGAGGAGAAAGCTGCTGCTGTTCATTTTGTCTGTGAGCTGCAAACAAACCTTGGATCTGTGTTCCTTGTGTCAAAGAGTCACTTAAGTTGGACAGCATGATATAAGTTTTCAATTTATGTTGTTCCCAACTTCATGGGCTGCTGGTATGGTTTCATGCACTTCATGTTACCATCTCTATGCTTACAGAAGGCTACACAGTCAGAAGTATTTATGGAGAAATATTAGCATTTAAGATGACTGGATAAAGTGCTCTGATACACAGATGTGGACTGGATCTTGCCAGAATAGCAGCAAACTTCCCACACAGAACTTGACGTCTGATCGTGTGGTGGTGAAGTCTGTCTTGCCGTGTGTGGATTCACCAAGTCATCATGAGACTACCTTGCCATGTTAGTGCCATTTTAGTGTCATGTTAGTGTCACGTTGGAGGAGGCTCCCACTGTCTGAATTGGGCTATCAGGTGTGGCATGAGCCCAGATCAGTTACTGCTTGCATGTTGTGGACCTTTCTCCAGCTGAACATGAAGTTGGTCTTCTCTTTTTGTTTTCTTTTTTGAAGCAACCTTCTCAAACAAGACAAATTCCGTAATTTGTCTCCATAATTAAACTAATAACAAAGAAAGAAAGTAACTTCTAATTGGCGAACAAGAATTGGGAGTCACCCCTCTACCCCACCAATGGAAAAAAGAGAAGCAATGCAGTAAGCCAAGGAACGAGTGCTTTCCTACTCATCTCAGAAATAGTGTATATTTCAAGTGCTATGATAACTTAGTTTTGTGTTTTATCAGTAGCTAAATTCCTTTTTATCACACATTAGAGTTACACTGTCTTCCCATCAGTCATTTCTGGAAAGGTATGTACAACCTCCAGGCAAAACTAACCAAAAGTGAAGGAGCAATGATACATTTTGAATAAAAAGGCATGTCTTGTTCTAAATATCTTACGAACGTGTTGGGACTACTTATGGGAAACCCTTCTGTTCTTTTTTCCTGCTACTAAACTGTATGGATTAGGGTGGGCCAAAGCTCAGTCTGTGCCCTGAAGCATGTGGTATGACCTTCTTGGGTTTGATGAAACAATTAAGAATGTATGATTTTTAACTACTATTTTTCTCCTTAAAAAGAACATATAATTAATTTGGAACTTTTTGTAAATTTCTGCTCAGTTCTTACTACAGAACATGAGGTGATCTAGGAATTAATATTACTTCTGCAATCTGAGGAAAGGGGATTTCCCAATGAACATTATTATAATAATTTATTTAAACTGAAGTCCTATTTTTAGATGTGTCCTGGGATAAAACGTTCCTTCTCTGACATGTTCTAATGTTGACTGAATGTATTATGTACTGCAGCTAGGTATCTAAGGAATTTTAATTGTCTCAGAGGTACACAATAGATTTTTAGAATTAGGATATTTATCACTTGTCACAGCTTGTAAATTTAGATACAAAACAGGCCTGTACACTGTCAAGCTGTGTGGGAAAGTAAGAAGAATAAGAGGTAGCGTCATAGTCTCTGTATGCCATCCAAACACAGTAATAGCTAGTAAGTTCTAAAAATATCTAATATGTAGATTAAAAAAGCTTGAACCTGAAAGTAAGATGCATGAAAATAAATTTTTAAAAAAGTGCTAAGAAACTCTCTCCTACACACACAGGTCAGTCCCACTCCTTTGGAAAGATAGCTCTGAGAAATGTGCTGAATTATGCAGGGTTTACCAGTGACCCAGTGCAGGAGAGATGCTGGAGATCAGTGATGATGGTGGGAAGCTCTGGTGAATGCCTGCACTCCTGAACTGTGGTCCATCTGTTGTGTGTATCAAAAGTAGGTGCAGATAAAAACTTCAGACTAATTGAACAAAGCCCCAGGCAGCTCGCTAAGTGATGTAAGTCAGGTTGAACAATTTTCTGCTAAGATTAATTCAGTATTTGCCATTTCAGGGCATGCCAGCTATCATGTTAAAATATATATATATATATGCATATATAACCTTGTCTAAAACATCAAAGATTGATACATTTTAAAACAGACTTGCTCTTTCATGAAGTCAACAGTAGGAGTGTTCCCAGATTTGTAACCATGTCATTTTTATTTTATTTCAGATTGGTTAGAACGGAAGGGAAACCTTTCCATAACTGGTATGCTGCCAGCTGTCATAAGCTGGTTCCTGCCCTTCTCTGTGGGCTAGGACAAGAGCTCCTACAGCTTAACCTGGGCAGAGGTGAATCAAAGCAGCAAGGTCAGGCCAAACCCTGGTGTGGGTGAGGACAAAACATTGTGGGTCCTTGGTCCAGAGGGCAGAATTTCCTCTCACAGCTTTTTGGGACAGAAGCCATGCTGTAATAGTGTAAATGACTCTCATTTGTATTTACACACTGCTAATTTCAGCAATAGAGATTTAACCACTGTCGATAGAAGTGCTAGTTTCCTAATGACTATTATTGTTTCCATACGAGAAATATTTGTATATCAGAAGAATGATTAGGCATTAGCTGAATGATTAGGCATTAACTTCACTTTATAATGCTTCTTGTGGTCTGATACATGTCTGCACAGAGCCTCTCCTTCATCTTACTTTTCTCTCTGTTCATCAACAGTGACCCTCTATACTACTTTTTCAATAGCTTTAAAAATGTGGGTGGTGTTTCATTTCATAATACTTGTGCACTGTCTGTTCTGCTGGTTTGTCTCATTCCTTTAGACAAGGGTCTTACTGTCTTACTGGTGCTGTGCATAACTTGCCTTGCACCACGCATGCTCCCAGTGATGATTTGGAAGACTGAAGCTAGTGTGTAAATTGTGATAGCATTTACCTCCACTGCAGTAAAGCTTTTGCAGTTTGTAATTAACTAATTAAATGTATACATAATTAATTTTGATAATGCTTCCTGGAAACTACTGCATGCTTGCTTGAATTTTACCTCTTTGTAAAGGTATTTTGGAGAGAAGTTTTGCAGGGAAGGAAGCTCCATTGGAGTTTGAAAACATTTTTCTCCGGGTGGATTGTAAAGATGTCAAAGCTTTCTTTAGACTTGGCCACGTGGAATTTTTGCAGCTTTTCTCCATCAAAAAGTTCCCCTATCACCTGAAGCAATGCCCTGGTTCACCTTGCAGCAAGGCTAAGGTGTGCTGGTGTCTCACATTGGCAGCTGGGGCTGAACGAACTGATTGCAGTGGATAACTTGCTCAATCAAATTAGCCCTGCAGACTCTGAGCATGCATAAATTTTGCCTGTGGCTAACAAGCTGCTGATGCCACTGACGTGCTTCCTCTGCCTGACTGTGGGGGTGAGGAGCCGTGCTCACATGGTGTTGATATCTGCTGCTGTTTCATCTCATGCAGCCACAGTGCTCTGAGGCGTCTGCTGGAACTGGGGGTCCCAACGTGAGCAGGGTGAGGCTGTAGACCAAATGCTCTCCACTTTCTCAGCCCATGTCCTTGGCTTGGTATTGGACCTGATAATATTAATATAAATCTGCCTTGAGAGAGAGTGTTAAGATGCAGAAGCACAGCATAGTCAAATAAAACCATGAAAGCTAGCCTGGTACAGCATTTAATGTATTTTATGCCCCATGTTATGTAGTGTATATTCCTGCTTATCAAGTGATATGTTATTTACAGCATTTTCGTTATGCTTAGAATAAATTTATTTAAATTCAACTTCTCTTTAACATTAGCTTGCAGACTTGGGGCAGGGGAGAGATAAGCATGCCACAGTTGATATTGGACTTTTGTTGCTCAGCAGTCTAAACTCTGCTTGGCATATTTCAAACTGTTCAAGTGTAAAAACATTTTAGCAAAGATATGATAACAAAACACCTTATAACTTATTGTTCATGTGGTGGCAGGCTCAGGTTTTACTCTCCTTTTTCATCTTCATAGTATTTTGCTGTTGTTCACGCAGCTTTTCAGGTAGAGATTCAAAGCAAGTGGATAAAAGTGTATGAACAGTTTCAGAGTGATGTGAGGGCCAAGATATGGGGAGGGATGGCTCAGCTGGGGGTGACCCTGGGATCCATCCTGCACCAGGAGTCCTAAACTGCTCAGGGGTCATGGCCCTCTGCAGCATGGGCTTTAAAGACAGATTGCCCAAGATCTTGGAGTGGTTCATAGGAATAAAAACAGTAACGGTACAGAGAGTAATTAAGGGCTTAAGGATCGCTTGCACTTTTATTAACATGAATAATTTCTTTAATTGGCTTCACGGGGACTAATTGGTGCCAAATACCTTGGAAGGAGAGGTCTCTAACAGAGTGTGCTGCAGCACCAGCTGGCAATCCGTATCACTCAGGGGGTTGGGAACAAGGTGTTTCCACTGCGTTCGCTGGTGGGAGGTCGAGCAAGAGCAGATAATAAGCAATCTACATTTGCAAATATCTCACTTTTGTTTAAAGAATTATCAAAACACCTACAACACAACAAAACACAATAGATTAGTAACAACATGAAGTGTAACTTTTTTTACAGATACATATGCTTATGACACTTATAAAGCAGTTCCTATTGAAAGGTATTAGTGAATATTGTATTCATGTGTTGGTTTCCTTCCAGAAAACTGTTGGATGGCAGGCAAGTGTTAGCATTATTGCCTTGTGGAAAGGAGAAGTGAGGAACATGTGAATGTGCCATGTTTCTCACGTGAGCCATCTTGGAGCACATTGGAAGAAGGTTTACATGGGATATTTGGAGCTTACATGCCTCCAGCCCTTTGGACCTGCTCTATCTCAGGGTGGGCAGTCTCAGAGACCTGCACATGAGCTTCCTGGATGCACAACAGGGAAAGTGGCCATCAAATCAGGGAATTTTGTGCTAGAAGAGATGATTTTGCTAAACCATACAGGGCGGAGCATGTTAACACTGCAGGGTGATGTTTGAAGCATTTCAGCACAAACGTCATATTTATCCACTTCCTCTTATTTCCAGTGGAATAAAGATACGTGTCCTTGGGGAAAGTTTTAGGAACATTCATGCTTTTGTGTGGCACAACCTTGTCCCCTCCAGGCGAGTTGAGGAGAACTTGCGTGGAAGCATCTCAGCAGTGAAGTACATGTAGTCCTTAATGTCTGTAAAGTTGGCTTTGGTATTTATCATATCAAAGTATTCAAATTTATGAAGCAGTTTCTTGGAGCTCAGTTAATCCCATGGGTGACTTTTTTACAAAGACTGGCAGCTGAGCTGCCTCTCTGTTAACACTGCGTAGGGAAAAGAGAGAAGTGTGTCATGGGAACTGCAGGGAAATTAGAACAAGCTAATCAAAGAACAGTGAGGTGAGAAGTCAGACATTAAAGGCACTTTGTGATGGACCACAGAACTAGAAATGTGGTCCTGGTGTGTATTATATTTTGGTGTACCAGTGAAAGTCTATGCAGTTAGAATACAACCAGACAGGACTGTATTTGATAACAGTTACATTTTTAATTAGGAAATTATAATGAATATGTAAAATATTTCACAAAGCTGTCTTAGGGAGATTAGAGATGTAGGATCTTTGAAAATAGGCCAGAAGTGTGAGGGGAGGGACTGTGAGATGTCCATGTCCCAAAGCACGATCAGCTATGCTTGAATTATTTGGGGCAGATTTCCCTCTTTACTTGTTTTTAACGTGTTGTAGGGTCCCCATCTTGCCTATGAAAACTATCCCTCTTCTCACTGTTTGAAAATCATTGATTTTCTCTACCCTATATTCCTCTAGCAGGAGTTTAGACCAGTTTCTCGTGTTCTATCTGCAAAGGATGTGGAGAATTGTTTCTATTGGCCTAATACATATTTGAAGACTGTTGTCATGTCTCATCCCAGTTCCCTTCTGTAGAAATGAATCAATCCAACTGCTTCAGCTTTTCCCCCTAGTCCATACTTTCAAAGACCTCTGGTCATTTTCTATTCCTCATCTTTGGACTTTTTCTGCTGCCTCTCAGTGTGGTTCGCGGAATTGGATGAGTCACAGAGAGTTAATATAAACCTCATTTTGCAATTATTTATTTTGATTTTTATTTTGTAATAGAAATCAGTCACCAATCTTTTTCAAGGACAAGGAAATTAAACCTTTCAGAGTTGACATGACTTGCCCAAGGCTAATCAACAGGGACATAGCAGAGCCAGGAAGTGGACCTAAGTTGACAAACTCCCCAGTCAGGCCCTGCATTTCTGTAAAAAAATGGTCTTCTTTGGCAACCACACAGTGTACAAGTCTTTCACTAATGAAATGTACCACGTATCATCACTAAAAAATCTGGACTGTCCCCAGTAAGTGATCTTTTTTCTTACAGAGGGTGAGCTGTAGTACTGTCTCTTGTATTAATGTGCTGGCAGCTCTCAGAATGGCCTTAACCCATCTGAACTCCTACAGGCTTTGGTCTCTTGTAGGTTGAGGACATGACACTTCTAAACGTGTTTTATTCTCTCTCCTGTCACCTTCAAAATGTTCCATAAATTAATATAAGCATGAAAGATCTCTTAAGCTGTGTTTGGAGTAAATTTGTTTGTGTCTTTTAGTGATGGATTAGTGAAAAAAAAATAGAGCACTTAAAAAAAAGAGCTGGTATATTCCATGTGTTCCAACCAAACACATTTTACATGCCCAATCAAGTAAAAATACAAGTAGCTCCAAAATGAAGTTGTAGGCGAAGTTGCCCAGCGTGAACTGCAATTGCAGCAAATATATTTCTCTTTAATTATTGTGCAGTAGTGAGTACATTAAAATGTTCAGCCTTTTCCTTAGTTGTGTGGTCTTTGCTGAAACACAATCAGCTCAGCTCAGCTACACTGAGTAAACACATACTTATCTATCTGATTTAAAAATATTCCAATTATTATTCAGCCGATCTATACATCATATAATTGCAATTGCTCAGACGTATTTAATTTTATTTTTTTCCCCCCTAGAGTACATTTGTTTTTTCCTCAGCTCTATTGGAATAGTTTATCTGTAATTTAAAACTCGGGAACTTTCTTACCAGTAGAAATCAGTGTGCTAATTTAATACCAGCAATTGCTTAACCTATCCAATGCCACAGGGACCCCAGTGCAAGAAAGGGCGTGCTAATATAGCTTTATGAACATGCAGCACTCATACCAGCACACTGCTGATTAAAAAACACAGGAGGCATTTCTTCAAAGGATTTTGAATAAAGCCTTTGGTCCTATTTCCACATAGGGAAAAAGGATTTTTTTTTTTTTCATTGTCCTAAATACATTTGTTAGACTCCCTCATTTTCAACTGAAACTACACAAGGGAAAGATTTTACATGTGGTTAATCTATAACTGAAAAGAATTGATATATATATTTGACCTGACAAATATTTCAGCATTTAAAATACTTCCGAATCCTTGGAGAGTGCTACTGAATCTCTCAAACATGGACTTATAATGATTTAAGAATCTAGACTCTGGAGATTTGGTGACCCAGTTGTGCTCTGCACTGCTGTGCACAGGAGTTGCTTTGGATTTTATTCATCCAAATAATTTTTGAACCCTGTAAACATACTCAAGACTTTGTGAGTGCTAACGAACAATGCTTGTGACATAACAAAGCAATGTTCTCCAGACAGAAGCTCTGTGATGGGTGCTTGGTTGAGTGCAGGACCCCGTGTTAAATTGCCCTGTGGCAGTCTCTGTGCTCATCTTTTCGTGGGCATGGCCCAAATTCCCCATTTTACAGGCTGCTAAACTGGTGTCTACTCTCAACCATTGCAAGATCTTTTAAATGTGTCATGGTTGCTGAAAGTTTCAGTTATGTTGGATACCGTGACTTAGGAACAGCCTGGAAGTTTTGAACTCAAACAATTGCTTCTTTAAATGTTAATCTTCTCTATAGTTCAGAACAAAGCAAATACTTTTACTTCCTTTGAGGTACAATGATGGTTTTAACATGCTTTAAGCTGCATTTCAGGGTTGTATCAGTCTCTTAATGTTTTATCACATGATACTAGCTAGGACCCCCTGGTATGACCCACTAATACGCTTATCTATGAATTATTTCTGTTCTAGAGAGGGAGGAAGAGATTATTGTATGTGAAATGATATAATGGTTAGCAATTATCTCTCCTGAAGCAATAGGGGTGTATTTACTGGGATAAATGAACCAATCTTGGTCATCATAAAAAACACTGTATTAAGCTGTAAAAATTTATCTGTTACTGGCAAAAATAAGTGCATATTTATCAGCAGCCCTCAATATTTTAATATACTGTCTCTAAACTAGTAGTCTTTAATGAGACATTAAAAATTCATTCTTTATATAACAAATGGGACCTTTGATAGATAAAATGAAAGAATGAAAAGTCTAGATTACTGTTCATTTTTGCCTATGACAGTCCTTCTATTTGGATTGATTGTTTACCATCTGATAAATGTAATTCCAAGCATCCTGGCAGGGCATTTCTGAAGTATGCTGCTTAGCTGCATGCCTGTAGCAGCAAATCTGCAGTTTGTTTAAAAAGCTTCTCCATTATTTACAGCACTACCCAGTTTATTTGCTCCACGCATGCTTTGGGACCCCATGTGTCAGCCCTGTCCCTAGGCGCTCTTAGCAATGATGTTTTGTGGCAAGCTGGCTTCCCAAGCTTCTGCTCAGGGAAATGAAAAGGGGGAGCATTGCCCCAGAAGTGTCTTGGTGGTACTGTGATGCTGGGTGCTTAAACAGCTGAAGAGTTCTGGCTTTACAAGGTGAGAGCAATTTGGGGCTCTGGCCACCAGCAAATGGAAGACAATTTTTTCTGGATGCAACATAACCAGCGAGGACTGCTAGATGTCATACACTGGAGACTTTGCATGATGAGCAAAATGATTTCTAGAGAAGCAAAATGCTCTTTTCCAAGCATCAACTGCAGCTGGCCATACCAGACTAGTACATGGCACTGCAGATAGACCTTGGAAAGCCTACCACGATCTGTGTTTGCCTACTGAAAGCTGCTATGGGGTGCAGCTATATAGAAGGTTGCACATGACCCAGATATTGCACCCACATACTTCTCCTCTGAAGATATGTGCCATCCTCCTCCTCCCATACCACTGCAGGTAAAAAATCATGCATTGTGATCAAGTGTTAAGTGTATTTTTATGTCAAGGGCAAACACACCTTTGTTTCTTCACATATAAGTAGGCTTTGGCAGTGAATGACCCCTTTAATCTAGTTGGCAAAAAATAATCTACACTATAGGATGGAGAAAAAAAATAATGGAATGGAACAGTGAGAATGCATACATACAGATAGACTATATCTTTTTAGCTGGTCTGACTCAGAAACCACAGTTAGAGCAGGGCACTCTTGATTAATTGGACCAGCTCTGTTTACTTATAGATTTTTCATTGCTCATAGGTCTCTCCACCATACACCTCTTAAGGCAGCCAGAGTGTGCTCAAAACAAGTGCAAGTACAGGTCCTCCCCTAGCAAGAACCTTGGGCAGTTCGCTCCAGCATAATGGGTATTAAAAAACTCCATGTTAGATCTTGGCCTCCAAGCCAGCTGAAATATAAACAGGATGTCTGTAGCACCAAGCTGTGTCCTTAAAAGTATCATAAACAAAACCCAGGGCCATGAACCTGCAGTGCCTTGGAGCTCTGCCTGCAAGTGCCACGGACGGGATGCTGCTCATGCACTCGATGAAGTGTGGCCTTGTCAGAGGCATTAAAGTGACATGTTTAGCCAATAAAACAAAGTTAGAAGTTACAATGCCCTTAGCCACCTGCCCAGTCTGTTTAAAGATTTTCTGAGAACATCTGTTTGTAAAGGAACTTATTTGGACAGGATGGATTGTGCTGAGGAATAGTTTAGCAATAATAATAATAGTAATAATAATAGTAATAATAGTAATATTACCCTCTCCCATTCAAAAATAAATGTACCTTTTCATTGTGGCACTTGAGATTTTGCAGGGTTGTTTTCTTTATTTCTGTTTTTTGTTTTTTTGTTTGTTTGTTTGTTTTGTTTTGTTGTTTTTTGTTGTTGTTGTTGTTTCTTCTATCTTGTTCTGTAAAAGATGTTCAAACCTGGTCGTTTACTTCTACTGCTTTGCTTTTATCCAGAATGCCCAAAGTGTAATGGCATTTGGTTGCTCACAAACCAAACGGGAATGTTGTTTAAAGCCAAAAATGATTAATCTCATTATGTTCCCTATGCATTGGGCCATGCCAGGGCAACCTGGCACCTTCTTCATGAGATCAGTTGGGACCCACCCCTGCTGCTTAGGAGACAGTCCCATGGCAGGAACCACCCCCAGCACCCAGCTCACCCTAACATCCTTTGTGCTGTCCTGGGCACAGTCCTGAAGCCCCATCATGGTGTCTTGGGGCCCAGAAGGCCATGTGGTACATCAGAGCCTGACCAGGTTTTGCCACAAAGCATGTGGTCAATGCTGACGGTGCCCAGTGGCCACCAGCAAGATGCCACTGAGAAATCATGGCGTGACACAGAGGGTCACAGGAGATGTCACAGTGTGCGTTGGTGAAATCTGCTTGTGGTAAAAACAGCAGCAGTGTCTGGGCAGCTACACCTTTTCCTTATTAAACACTGGGAATCTAATAATTCGATCTGAAGTGTATTATTCGCTGATGGAAATGTTTTAGAAGAGTGTGAGCTTTCTCCTTAACCACCAAACAGCTTGTTTTCACTTCTGCTCTTAGAGCCACTCAAGGACTTCATCTGATGGCATTAATGAATAAATAAATAAATAAATTTATGTAAGTAATTAAGACATTTGAGCCTGAAGTTTTGGTATAAAATCAGTTGGATCCAGGATCTGTGTTGATAATGTGGTTTACAGCAGTGTTAATGTTTGGAAATAGAAGCTATTTGTTTCAGCTACACGAATTATACGATGGAAAATTTGCATGAGGAACCCACTACTTCTGGTTTATTCTGTCTATGTACCATAATAACAGCATCCACGGACAAGGGCTCACCTGCATGGGTATGCCTGAAAATCATTGTCAACTTAGTCTATCCCTGCTGTTCCTCTTACTAATTTATAGTTTATTTGACAAGCGCAGACATTTTGCTGAAGTGCTTGGGGGTCTCTCAGCTGGCTCCTAGCCAAGTTTGCTTGTCAAGTAACCTTTCTTTCTTTCTTCGTGTGCAATATGTTTGTGCTGGTTGCTAAGCAGATTACTTCCTAGTTGCATGTTTAACAAGAATGAAAATGGTAACGCAGGGTTCAGAAGTGCCAGATAGCAGCATGGTATTTTTTTGAGTAAGGAAACAGTAAATAAGGGACTAAAATAATGATAGCTTCTGCTCCTGGGGATGGATTTTTTATGCATGAAATCCTCAAGATTCTGCTATTTGCTGTATTTCATGTTGTGTCTTTACTTCCATTAATGGCTGAAAATGTTTGCACAGACAGCAAGAAATTTCAGCTGAGGAAATGTAAGTAATGTGGCACTTATTATGAAATAGATGTGTTTGAAAGTTTTACTATTTCCCTCCAATATCTTTTCTTCAAAATCCTTTTGGCTCTTGAGCAATTTCACTTACCCTCTTTGTTTAACCCTTCCTTTATGAATGCCTTCAGGTGTAGGTTGTTCTAATGAGAAGTTGACATGTTCTTTGAGCACAGTGAATCCTGATCATATTTCCTACTCACACTATTTCAGTATAAAAACATGATTATACTGATGGCAACTTCCTAGTCCACTGAGCTTCTGTAAGGTGTATATCCTGAAGCAAAAGGAAATCAATCAAACAGCATTTTCAGCTTAATCTTGCTATTGAGGTTGGTTTGAGACTCTATCTGAGAAAGAACTACAGGAATTTACATTAAGACTCCACAGTTTAGGTATTATGCAGTACTGAGTCAGTTACTAGACTGATAACATAATAGCTTTATCCAATTGCACTTACATCATTACAGTGATTCCATATTTAATGTTTTTGTTTTCCTTTTTTAATGTTCCTAAGCTATGATTGATAAAAATAGCTAATATTCAATAACATACCTTTTCTTGTACTCCCTTTTTTCTCTTATTTGTGCCTGGATGTTTTCTTTTATGCTACAATACAGCTAGGGCAGCAGCCTTTTTACCAGCACACAATGAGCCCCAGCCTATCTAATATGTTGCAAATACCACAAAGCCATGTAAAATCACTAGGGAAGTTAGTCTGGAGGAAATCAAAATTTTTTTAAGTGTACTTCCGAAAATGAGGAGCTTCTCACCGAACACATTGAACCACAGCAAGGCCCCAGGTTGACATGGAGTGATAATAGCCTGGAAGTCCTCAAAGGGCATCTGCAGGGAAGGCTCTGAATTCAGAACCACACTCTTGTCCTGCTCTGTGAATTTTACCCCATGAAGGGCACTTGTGAGGCAGGCAGAGCCACAGCATACTTCTTCCTTGCAACCTTTAGGATGATGACACTGTGGGTAAATCAGTCACTCTTTCCACCACAAATAGACGTGGGGAGAGCAACCCATGTGGACAATTTCCCTGTAGAGAGGGGATGTGGACTGTTGACATGATCTGCAAATGTTTTGGTATTTACCTCATCTAGGAGGTAAGATCCTTCTGATACTATTACTGAGGTAAAGCCTGCAAGATATCTTTAATAGCATCATTTTTAATAGCAGGAAATCATCATAGAAGAAAGTTGATATAAGTGTTCCAATCAGCAGAAACCTTCATTAAAAAAACTAGCCCTGTTAGACACTAGAGGGTCCAGCCAGATGATTCAAGGCACCAGGTCGCATTAGCTCCATTCCTGATAAGACTTTCTATTTTCCCCACAAGTTTGGAGTAGCCTAATTGCCCAAATATCACTTTATTCTCCAAAATCTTGTTTCTTCCAAACATATTAGAAAGCCTAAAACCAAAAATGGGATAAATTATTTTTTTCACATTCTTAAGAGATTTATTCTTCCCTGCTCTCCTCCTCAAAAGCTGAACAACCCTGTTTCACACAGATTATAGACACTAAACAAATTAACAGCATACACTGGGAGAAAATAAAATGAAAAAAAAATACACTGAAAAACAATTTCTTCATTGGCCTTTCCTTATCTGAGAGAACGGTAGACAATCTTATCATTGTTGTTAATGTATTTCCCCAAATGTGCTGGCTAATCAGTAAGTATAAATAGTTGAAATGAACAGTTTTACCTGCTAAGCATTGCCTCATGCCTACCTTCATTAAAATTTATCTACTGTTGTGTTGCCCAATCACCCACTTTGATTAGATCCTCCTGGAATTCCTCTTCATTCTCAGTCATTTTGTGTAACCTAAATAATTCTGTATCCTCAGCAAATTCAACACCTTGCATATTGCTTCCTCCTCAAGATTATAACTAAAGTTGTTGAGCTGCACAGAAGTTAAGAGCACCTACATGTTCAGCATGGAAAAAAAAAAAAAAAAAAAAAAAAAAAGCTATTTACTCTTCTTTATCACTTCTTTTCTCTTTTTTAAAAACTTTTGTATTTCCCCTGCAGTTACAACTTCTATTAATGTTCTCCCACATGTGACTTTGCCAGTAGACTTGGGTAAAACCAAGTAAATGTGTTGCCTAGTAACTTTGTGACTTCATAGAGCTCTGCCAGATTTTTTTGCAGAAAATGTGTTCTGATGGAAATTTTCCTGCTAATGCTCTATTTATGTTTAACTGTCTGAGTTACTTATGTCTTCAACATGTTTGTCAACATTTATGTCTTCTTATGTTTAGGTGAGTGTTTGTATTGTACAGTGCAAAGTGAGGAAAAGTGCCTTCCAAAGCAGAGAACAGATTCATCCATGTTCCTTGCAATAGAAATATTAAAGAGACAAAAGCACAGTGATGTTCCTCACCATCATTTCTGTAAATGAAAGGGGCATATTCACACATAACTGAAAATCCAATTAGGAGAAGTCCCAGGTGCTCTCACTTACAAAACCGTTTTTATGTTTTTGCTCTTTTCTAAGAGTGGTTGCAGTTTGTCACCTAGCATTTATTCAGTTGTTTCCTTTGTGTAGTGATTAATGAGTATTAGGAGAATGCATATCTAGCTTATGTACTATTAAAGGAAACTGGAGCAAAGCTGTTTGAGGATGACCAGTAATGGCTAGATATGATTTTCTCTCCTCATATGTGGTTATTGTTATTATTATTATGTGGTTACAAGTTGTACAAATAGATTAGAATTAGAACGTCAAATTATTTTCCTCCTTCTACAGTGATTATATTCATTGTAAGTGAAAGAGCTGTAGGAGCATGGATGGGCTAATAGTCATCTGCTTGAAAAGCAGATTAATACAGGTGGGTTCGTCCCGTGCTGACTTTCAAAGCTGTTGTTGCTGCCTGTTCTGCTGCAGCTGCATTTGAGTTGTCTTATGAAAGCATGTTTTAGGTCTCCAAAATGAAAAAGAAAATGTGTCTTGGTATCCCAAAGATGGAGCCATCAGAGCAGCAGTTCACCAGTTGTTCCACACCTGAAAGAGATCTTCAAAGTTGCAAAAATCCCAAACCCATGGTAGGACAAGTTTCTGCTCTTTAGTAGTTCTGTGAATCTTGGCTGCTAGAAATAAAACACTAGTGAACCAAGCTACCCTTCTACCTAGGGTATACAGTGTTTGTGAGTCAATCTTCAGCTAGAAAAGTTCTTACAGCTTAGGTGGAAGAAGAAAGCGTATGGCCACTAAAAGTGAGGTCAAGCAACATGGGAGGACTATAAGGTTGCTATTCTCCATTGTAAGGAGAAAATTCACATGGCCAAAGCTCAGAGTTGAAGCTGGCCAGTACTGTGGGTCCAATAAAAAAAGGGTTTTTAAAGTATGGGTCCTGACGGGATTTCATTCCAGGGTACTCAAAGAGCTGATTGTCATCATGAGACCTCAGTCAGAAAGATGTTCAGTGAAGCCCCTGCCTCACAATTCCTGCTTAGCCTTGCTTGAAAACCAAAGGAGTACAAATACTTACGATGGATCAAACTACTTCTTTAGCAGGTTTTGCTTTCACATGTGCCAGTGAGCACTGTCATATAATGTTTTCCTTTGTATATTCATCACTGGGGAAATTACTTCTTGAAAAGTGTTTACTGAACTATTTGTGAATTTTAGCCTCAAGTGATTCCCTGCTGGCTTGGGAATATGTCCCTTCAGCGCAGTTGGTACTCACAACTGTTCAAACAGCTACCATTTAAATGTAATTGCAAATAATGTCTTAACATCATGAAAAAAGAGTCAAGATTACCTCCTTTGCTTGTAGACTAAGCATTTTGCACCTGCAAAAGAAAGAGTACCCAGCAAATACATCTGTAATTGTCTAAAATAGAAAATAAAGGGGAAGTTGGTGTTTATTGATCTATGCTTACTTGTAATATTTGAAAGTAGAAGGGCTCAGACTTTTTTTCCTAAAAAAAAAAAAAAAAACAAACCTATAAAACTGGCTTGGGTTTGATACTGTTGTCCCAGCCCTGTCTGTGCAGTGTTGTGTAGGGCATATTGCCACAGATTTTTAACATTCTTCTGGTGTCTGAATAGATTAGAAGTAATTTTGCATTTCTGACTGGAACAAGATCTAATTGACTAACTGATGATGATAAATTATGACTTCCCTTGGAACAGTTTATTAGTGCTGTCAGGATTTGTTTAAATTCCTTAATCTGCAGTATTTCTACCTATTCCCATCCCATGCACTCAATGTGTCTCAGAAATCACAATAGCTAGACCAATAAGATGAAGCTGTTGAAAAATGAATGGTAGAGGTAAATGGACCCCAATGCTAGAATTTCACAGCACCCAAGATAGTTGGGCTTTGAAAATACCACTCTGTTTTAGGATTTCTGATCCTAATGCTGAGGCACAGCTTATTAATTAAAAAACTTTGTAGGTCCTGGTTTATTTAGGTAGGCTGTTGGAACTGAATGTTTTATACCAAGTTTTATACCAAGAGAAGGAAGAAGAAGATGCTGTGTAGTTTGTACACATTGTGGGCTAGGTAGAGCTCTGGTTAGAGCTGTCTTGATAATGATGGAGCAGACAGAGGTCACAGAAGCTCTAATGCCTGGATGGTTATTTTTGAAGACCAGAAGCTGAAGAGCTTTCAGATCTGCCAAGCAGTCAAAGACTGTTTCTGCAAGATGTTAAATAGCTGAAAATGGGTAAAAAGATACAGAGAAACAAAATAAAGTCCATGTTGCACCCTTTTCTCCCTTTTCTGAAGTGCTTCCTCCTAGA
This sequence comes from Nettapus auritus, assembly GCA_011076525.1. NCBI lineage: Eukaryota > Metazoa > Chordata > Aves > Anseriformes > Anatidae > Nettapus > Nettapus auritus. The sequence goes on along the minus strand of CM021765.1, from coordinate 183,284,409 downwards.
TAGGGTTTATGCCCATTAAAGAACTCTTCATATTGTTTTTCGGTTGACTAATAACTAATGCGCTGTTTTTGAAAGCCTACAATGTGAACTGCAATTATTTTCATTTATATCATTTTTCTGAAGGGATTAATTTCTCAAAATATGTTACAGTTCTTTTGGGCTTCCTGTAGTGATTGCAGGAAACCACAGGAGTGCTATAAGCCATTACCTTAATTTCAGAGCTGAAAAAGTTTAGCAGCTCCTAGTTCTGCAGAAGCTGTGCTGATAGTTTTCTTTAAAGGAGCACTGAGTCTACTTGTAGGTAAAAATACTAAGTAGAACATTATAAGATTTTCACGGATATTCCTCCTCCACCTTTCCAACCCATCCTACATTACACATACATAATTACTAAAGTCCATGGTGATAAGGCAAGTCTGAGCTCAAGGCAGGAACATGAGTCAGTGACGCAGGGTTGGAAAACATAACCAAGGCCAGACCCAGCCCAATGATCACCAGGAAAACCCATAGCGATGAGGCAACTCCAGATCAAGCTGAAAAGTACTCCGCTATGCCAGGGTCTTGGTCAGAACCAGCTGGGCCCATAGCCAGGGATGGACATGGCTGTGACAGCACTGTGATGGAGCCCAGGTGAGGACCTCAGCCTGAAGGCAGCTCCCAGGAGGAGGAGGACAGCCTTTGCCATGGTTGCCCCAAGCCTTTTATTTATAGCTGCCCTTGCCAGCTGTAAATACAGAGAAGCAGACAGAAAGAAAGTAAGGATTAGAAAGGTGAATTTGCAGTATATTGGGAGATTAAACTAGTTGCTTGTGCTTGGACTATGTAAAACAAAAGGACATGAGGATGATAATCATTTTCCACAAGTATGAGAAAAAAAAGAAGGAAGTATTTCAGGATGGCACAACGACATGCAACTCCTTTAAGAGATGTAAGTAGTATTATAGGAAGAAAAACAAAAGATGCAGTCAGAGGAGATAACATACCCAAAAGTGACATATGTATTCCTGCAGGGATGTCTATGAAGGAGGTGGTGAAAGTCTGTGGCTCAGAACCTTTTTAAAATGGCTTTGATGAAGCTTTCTACCTCCTCTTCTAAGGAGGAACCTGTGACCAACCGTAGCCTCTAATCTTTTGCTCCTTTGTTAGTTCACTGGACTGTGATAGTTCTTCTGATTTCCTGACAGATAACTAAAACTTCTTTTAGCATTGAAGCCCTGTGAGAAGGTTCCCCATGAAATATTGTTGGGGCTCGAAGGATGTTTCAGTTTTATACAGTGTCCTATTAGTTTCCAGAGTCAGTAACTAATAGAAGCTGACTGAAAGTAAGAATAATTCTTATGCCTGCTCTTTGGGAACATCTGTGAATAGATATTTTTATCCCTACTTCTTCCAGTTACATTAATTTTAGTAACATAATTTCTTGTATTTTGGTTATTTGTACAACCATCAATTCTAAAGATAAGAAGGAAGAAAGAAAAGTTGTATTTAGCTGAATGAGCCTACAGATATTTGAATGAGCCCTTAGAAGCTTCAGATTGGTATAAAGAAATCCTGCAAGTGACTCCACCTGCAAACTTGTTTAGAAGAATAATCACTGATTATTATTACTTTTTTTCTCAAGTCTTGAAGATAAGTATTGGTACACAATTAAGCATTATCTTTGTTCTGAATTACTCCATCTTAATAGTTAAGATACAGCCTGGCAGTGATATGGTGGCAGGACAAATATTATCTCTGGTTTAATCCTTCTTTGTATCCCTTTTTCATTATCAACATCAGTATCACCTAATTTTAAGCTTGCCCTTTGAATCTGACCAGCAATCAATTAGATATCCTGACCTTCCTCCTGCTGGTACTGAAGGACTCTTTATTGCCTAATGACACTTCTTGTGATAAGATGGGAACATTGAGGAGCACTGGGTACAAAATACACTGGGAACCAAGTGAAAGAGTGGCTCATTTTGTGTGAAGGGAAAAATAATCTCTCCATGCTCCAATTTCTTACCTGTAAAGTAGAATTAGTGATGTATTTTTGCTTCATTGAGAACGATTTCAATGAGAAAACCTAAGTATTTTGATGAGAAGGTCTTGAACTGTATCTGCTCAGAGAGAAGGGGTAGGATCCTTCGCTTATTCTCACAGTATTGCCCAGGGAAGCTGTTTTCACTGCTTACACTAGCTTCTGACTGTCAATAATTGCCGTGCTCCTTTGTGGATAAAAATCTCTCACATATGACTGATCTGCTGTGGTGGAGACAAGCACTGTCCTAAATGCTGTTTTCCCACCTTGAGCTCCAGCCCCTGTGTAATGAAAAAAAAAAAAAAAAAAGAAAAGAAAAGAAAAAAGAAAAAGAAAAGCAGACAAAGAAACAAGCGGCAAACGAAATAATAATAATAATAATAATAATAATAATAAAATAATAAAATAAAATAAAAAATCAAGAGCTGGAGCAACATAGTTCAAAGTCAGATCAAAGAAATAAAACTCCCCTGATTGCATCAGCTGATGATGTCGTGCTAGTGAAAGATAGACTGGTGTCTGTGATGACCATTTGATATCTGCCTGACACAGCTCATGCTGTTGATCCACAATTTTTTTATTGACATATCTTTAAACTCCTGGGGAAATCTGTAGAGATTGCCTTGAGGGGTTCTTCCCTTCCCATTCAGAGGTGCTACTAAAGGTGACAGTAGGCGACTGTGTACTTGTACAGAGCTCAGTAATAAGATGTACTTATTGCAGAGCTTTTCTATGAATTACTTTAAGCATCTATCTTGTCACTTTTCCCCTACTGCATATTCTGCCTCTATACGTGTTATTGTCTGTGCAAATGAACAAGGAAAGTAGTAAGTATTCCTAATAGAAGCAGAATTCGGAAAAATTTCATATCCCTCCTAGCTGGGACTGTATGGTTCTATGCTTATAAGGTAGAGTGAGCTAGAAAATTTTTAACCCTGAAAGCTTTAAGTGTTTATTCAGCTTTAATCATTCTCAATGTCCTTGAGGATTTAACTCAATGTCACTGACAGACACATTGTTCTTACTTTGTCTTAGCAAATCTTTAAAACTGCTCTGTAAGTGAGAAAGACGAGGGCTGGGTGATCCATCACAGTGTATGCAATGCATTTCTTTTCCTTTTCATGGAAGAATTTACAATTCAGAGTGACACTCCGCATTTTTTATCTGTGTGGAAAGAAAATGCTGATAATACGCTATAGCAAATGAAGGAATGATTCAGCATTTGAACATGCTTCAGCAAAGATGACTTCATCTTAAAACAAAAACAAACAAACAAAACAAAACAAAAAATTCACAGACTTTACAACACCATGTAGACCTGGGTGGCCCACAGCTAAATGAGGTGGCTCATGAGCTGTTCAGGTGCAAGGTAAGTAAAGTACTAAGTAAAGGAGAGGCAGGGGCTTATTTCTGCCTCAGAAGTAAAGTAGTGTGAACTGGCACCATACCACTCATTGAAGTAGCTGAAAAGCAGAGTTAGTAATTGTGCTAATAGTAAGAATGAGTAGGGACTCAGTCTTTGAGTCTGGTCTTTGGTACTCTTTTATTTCACTGTGGAAAGACGCAGCCTACCACCCAGAAATACCCCCTAAAGCAGATCTATCCAATGGTGAAGTGAGATGACCTTAGGAAAAACACTGCTATCTCCTGTATGTGGAGATCTGCCCTTTTTTGCCTCTCTGAAGTGTGAGATCTCATCCACCTGGAGGTTTTGGTATGCCCGTAGCCAAGAAAAAGCAACATTTGGAGGAGGAGAGCAAAAGTAAGCCCTTTTCTATATGAGGATGCGCTGTAAAAAGAAAATAACTTCTCTAACCACTTAAAACAGATGGTACAGACTGCAAGCTGAGGACAGTCTAAAAAGCTACTCATCTGACCATACCTAGGTGTCTATTTGAGGCTGAGATGGATACCCACTAAACACCTCCACCTGTGTTGGCCAGGTTGTTGTTGATATTCTGGGAGCAAGCCCAGCTCACACAAATACACCTGTGTTGTTATACCTATGAGCAGGTGTCTCACCTGGAGCTGAATCCCACCCTCCTCTCTCTTGTGGTGTAGATCTTCAGCTTTAGGTCACATCTTCTGTGTTCACTTCCCATTGCTGTTCAAGGACACTAGGATTTTCCTAAAGAAGGTCATATTATTTGCTCGTGACTCCAGCTATCCTGACATCGGATGTGTAGTTGTCACACAGATTGATATGCTCAAGCTAGCTGGATAATCATCATCTCGGCACTGCTATTAGATTAAATCTAGCTTGGGCATGCAGATCAACTTCATCTCCCAGCTGCAGCACCGACATCCATCCATCCACCATAGCCTGGAGGTAGAAAATGGGGGCTTAACTGGAGCATTATTGAAATGAGCTCTCCTCCATCAAGCCACGTTCATACTCAGTGTTATGGCTTTTGTTAGCGGGGGATGGTGCAGGTCTCTGCTGGGGAGCTGGCAGGCACCGCTGCTGTCACTGCACTTGTCATTGTAGCCTTCGTTAATTTTGAGGGGAATCTGGACACAAACGTTTTTCCTTTCTTTGTTTTGTTCCCCAGTAGTCACTTAATTGTCTCCATTTTTGGAAGATGTGCTTCACTGAGTCCAGATGTTTTCCTGCATCCTTGCAACCACAACAGGCATGCACCATTTATTTTGCATAACATAGTGTGTTGTGTTTATTTTTTTCCATACAACGATGTTGGGGTGCATACTTCTCATGCATTTTCTGTACCTTTGAGATTGTTGGAAGCCAATTTACTGACAACAAAAGGAGAAGCAACCCTTTCTACTTTTCACATTTTTATTTATTATGGTACCCTTGAGAAATCCTTCTCACACTTCAAGCAGTGCTGTTAAAAAAAATATCAGTGAGCTATCAAAAATGGAGCAGCAAGTAGTGCACTCCACTCATTTGTACATCCAGACTCTCCATGTTGGATTAGGGAACATTAAATATTTTAAACTAAGGAGGCAAATGATTTCTGGGCTTGATGCTAAATCCTGACCATACCAGCTAAAGATATATCAAACTTGTGTACTATTTGGTGATACAAAAATGCTCAGAGTTGTTTAAAAATGCATAATTTTACATTGTTATGGACTCCCTTGCCATTAAATTAACTCAGCCTTGAGGAAATAATTTAACAGCAGAGAATCCGAAATGCTGTCTCTCTAAAATTTCCAGTGCATGATCCAAGTCACTTGCAAGCCCATTCCTGTTCTCTCTTTCCCCCAACTCTCACATCAGTAAAATGTTCTATGTGTTTGACACTGTTCTGTATTTTCTTTTTAAGTAAATTACTATACTATTGAATGTATTTTTAAAATAGTTTTAAATTATTTAAAAATAAAATATCCTGGGGGATTACACAGTATTTTTCTGTAGCCCACAAAAATGTCCACTGAAGCTGGTTCTGGTTGTTATTAATCACCTGTCATAACCCTTCCATGTCTTTCCAGCCTGTGCTCTGGTTATTAGTTATCACAGTGCAAACTGTTTGTGCGTTTGTGCTGTTCTTCTGGCACACAACGCGGTCACTGTGCTGCGTTGTCAGGGTTAGAGTCTGCCTACATCTTTCAGTTGGAAAGGAACAAAATTTAAATGAATGATATTAATAAGCCGCTCCATAGAATGAAGGCTTAATTAATTTAATTATTTGTATGAACCAACTGCAATTGTTATCCCTCACTGCTTAAATGAAAACATTTATTTTTGCTCCTGCTCAAAAATATTGTCGGTTCCAACATGGCATAATACTGACAATAACAATAAGCACAGCAATAACTTGTAGCCAATGTGTAATCTGTGCTTGATGTGTGTGTAATTGATAAAAATTGCTTTCAGTTGGTAACAATAAAAGAATACACCATGCTCCATATATTTGTCACTACAGCTTTGTACTGGCTTTTGATGGTCTTTGGAAGCACTGCAATAAGACAGAAGGTCAGTGCACTTCATTCCTTTTAAATGAGTTTCCATATGGTCTTTAGTGTGCAATATAAGAGGTGAAGGTTCTCCAGGCTTTCTGATGGGGGCATCATTTAGGTGAAGTTAATGCTGGTATGTCGGAGCTGTTGTGATCCACAAGTCCAGCTCTGTGTGTAAGGAAGGCTATCAGCCAGTATTCAAATGATTCTTGTTTGAATAAAGCTCCCCTGTCAGAAAATAAATAAATAAATAAATAAATAAGTCATGAAATATAGATGAAAAAGCCAGCATTAAGTGAGCATGAATGTGGTGGCAGAGTGCTCTGTCCTACTGGCAAGAAGAAAAAGAGGGATCACCCCATCAAAGGATTAGGGTCTTTTACACAGGTGGCCAGAGAAGCATCCCCAAGGGACTGATTTAGGCACAGCAAGTGAGAGCCAGGAGTTATATTCCTCTTCAAGGCCCTGTCTCACAGGCAAAGAGCAGCTCTGACCTCCCGTCCCACACAAGTCTTTGTGATTGGAGCAGGAGGAGGTACGGCTGTCTGCTAGGGGCAGACACTGAGTCCTTGCTTTCATGTCTGGGAAAAGCTATTCGCCTTCCTTCCAGACTGCCTAGGACGGTGTGATGCTTTTCCCCATGTTTCACTGGACAGGAGTTCAGCTGGATGTCTAGGAGGGTCAAGTTCTTGTTCTAGGTGCTTCCTTCCAAAAGGGGTCAGCTGGCTCTTTGGTAAGACAACAGACTTTATGGGTAAAATTGATGCTAGTTCCCTGAATTCAGTAAATCACTGATACACTATCAGAAAGTGGGATTAGTATAAAAATTGCATTTTGGATGAGGAACTGGCTAAAGGAGAGACAAGACCAGGTGCTGCTGAAAAAGAAGTATTAGGCCAAGGGGAAGATATTAATAGAGTCCCTCCAAAACTGGTTTGGGGGCTAATCTTATTATTTAGTATTTTAATTTATGACCTTGGTAGACATGTGCTAATGAAATTTGCTGATGATCTCAAGTGTGAAATTTGCATCAATAAAGAAGAGATATGGTTATTGTACAAAGGGAGCCAGATGACCTTGAAATCTCTAGTGAAAGAAGTGGGGTGACATTCAACTGTACACATTGCCTACACTTAGGTACCTACGCTTAGGAACTATAAGAATTTTTGCTACTAAGAGCTCATTCTCTGAAAAAAACACAGCAGGTTTATTGGCTACCTAGTGGCCATTATTATGGTCAAAAGCACGTGGTCTTGAAAATATCAGAAACAATCCCTGAAAGTACTAGAAAAGACCATTTCATCAGAAAAATGAAATGGGGAAAATGAAATGGGGAAACCTCCTTTAGAATTGCATCTTAATTGGAAGAGATTAACCCCAACCAGGACACATGGAGAAAATGCTGCCAGTGTGGTTGAGGGAAGAAACAACCCATTGCAGCAAGTGAGATGAAATTCCCTTTGCTCATTTGGTAAAGTGAATGCTCAGAGGAGATATGACCTATAAATATATAGATGTGTCTATGTAGCAATCAGTGGTTTCTTTACTATAATTAATCTGTTTGGTTTCACTATCATTTCCTTGAGGACTGTTGGTAAATACTGTAAGGGTGTGTTGCAGTTAGAGCTGAGTGAGCTGGTGGCTGGAGAGAAGTGACAGGCTGTCCTCTTTGGGCTTGCTTTTCTTTCACCTGGCTTCTAGCATGAATGTATGATTCACCTCAGAGATGCCAAAAAAAAAAAAAAAAAGGGGGGGGGGGGGGCTGCTAAAGGGATCAAGGAAAATTATTATTGTTATTATTATTATTATTATTATTATTAT
>CM021765.1:183097495-183274995 GCA_011076525.1 Nettapus auritus | reverse complement strand
TTTTAAAAAGAAAATGTAGCTTGTCTTCAAATGTATTCATGTTCTATACCTAAGTGCAGGGCATTAATGCTTTTAAGGAAGATCAGTCTTGATCCCTTAGACATTAATCTAAATGTTTACCATTGCTACCAGTAGGTCTACTGCTAATAGCATAATTAAGCCTAAACCTCAGTTTTCCCAAAGGCGTCTCACATGGCACATAGAGTTTTGAGGAGTCTTTTGTGTAAACGTTAGCCCTGCCACTAGCGTAGCTGAGTGCTTAACACTGGTACTGAGTTTCAGATCCCTGGTATCCTCCAGAAATAGTAGAGGGAAAAGACACAGGAGCTTTGAAAATATTTTGATTGCTAGTGAAGTTATATTTAGATTTAGGCATATTGAACCCAGAAGGGCATATTTCCACATCGCTGCTCAGAGTTTAGGCATGATACAGCTGTGCCACTCTGATTAACACCGCCCAGATCCTTTAAAAGAGAGTCAAACGATCTGAACATCTGAAGTCTTTGTGGAGATAAAAGGTCTGGAGAGTGTTAATACACTTTATTTTCTGAGACATTTAATTGAGAACTTGGAAATAATAACTCATAGCAACCGTATAATGCTTTCATTCATCGTGTGGAGTGGTTGTTCTTATGCCACAGGTGAATTTCTTGTTATTTGAATTGTTTTTGTTTCCCAGAGCACTAAATTCTGACATTATTGCTTCTGTCAAATGGTGCCTTACTCCTTTAATCATTCCAGTAAAGTCAGTGGGTAAAGTACTTCATCTTCTGAGTGAAGATAAAAGGATCTGGTCTGTAAGGAAAAGAAATCCCAGTCCGCTGCAATTGACAATACAGTATTTTTCCTCCCTTGCTCATTTTCTGATATATTACATTTTTTCGGCAGTAAGCTATTCCTTGTGTAATTGCACTGGAATACCTCAGGCTCATTTTTCTAATAACACTGCATTTTGTGGGGAGATTAAATTTCATGGATAGTTACCGCATATAATCTTTTCAGTTCGGAGAGAATATTAGAAATTAGGCTGGAATATTTATGCCTGCTATGAATTTACTATGTCATATTTTGAATAACTACCTTCTTCTCAAGTAAAATTTTGCCCTGGCTGAACATTTGAAGTTCTACCAAGAGCTCTTCAGCAATTGCTGATGGTGATAATGCTGCCAGCAGGAGATACTGGTTTAGAAGTCTACTGGGATTATATTTGGTGCCAAGCAATTAGAAAATGGATGCATCTTGGAAATTAATTGATGGTTTCTACTTCTTCCTCGACTGGTATTGTCTGCACCATCCATAGCTTGCAGACCACTTTTATTAATTGCTGTATTAGAAGTAGCTGTGCCTGACTAAGGCTCAGGCTCATGCTTGGACAAACACATCTCTGGTCCCAGCTGCAGCAGCAAAAGCAAGAGCATGCCTGCTTCCAACATCGCTCTGAGACAAGCGGTCTGCTGCAGAAGTGAAGAGATCTGAGCTGCGAGCCTCGAAGCACAGGTCGCAGCAGCAGGAAGAGAGCAGGTTTAGCTACCAGGCTAGACAAAACAAAGCAAATCTGTGTGACTGAAAGCCAAGAAGTTGACCTGAAGTTAAAAAGTGCAAGGTGAGGAAAATAAGAGTGAAATAACGCAACACTGGAAAGATTTTCAAGGGATAAAAGAAAGATGCTCAAGTAAGGATACAGAAACTCTGCTCAGATAATTCTCCTGGTGGAAAGGGAAAGATGTTCCTCTGGGCACTGTGGTTTTTCAGTCTTCCCATCCTGAAAGCTGTGTTTATCTCATAGCTCACAAACTGTCTGTACCCCCAGGCTGTGCAGAGGCCCTGAGCATTTCCCTGGGGCTCCTGGGGCAGCTGGAGGCAGCAGGCAGCACTTCCCACTGCTGAGACCTTATTCCTCACTTCCCACTAAGGGCCTGTGGGAGGGATGCAGCATCCTCAGACCAGAAGTTTTCCCTCTCCCCAGCAAGGATGGGACTGACCTGGGGAACAGATGATGCATGGAGCCAAGAGAGGAAGGTGAAGATGCTCAGAACCATGCCATCAGGCAGGACTGAAGGTGAAATGAAGTAGGGTGGTGCACAGAGACCTCCACTAACAGCACCTCTTCCTCCCTCCTCCTGTGTGATTTCCCCAGGACGTCAGGAAAATGAGCCAAGTGCTGCTAATGATGCACGACGCTGCAGTGGGCAGTCTGCAAAGGAGAGACACGTGCTGTCCATGCACTGCTGCTGTGAATTTGGCTCTGGTGTGCCATTCAGCCACGGGAAATAAATACAGAAGTGCTTAAAATCACATAGAATAATAGAGGCACGCTGTGAGGTGGAGAAATGTGTTTAATGCTCCCAGTGAGGCATATAGTTCTGTGGACAGAGAGCTCAGCCATGGTCAGCTCTTCTCACCTGCGTGGCTGCATCTGCTGTGGGCAGCTCTGGCTTTGCTCCGTGCCCTGATTGTGCCTGGAGCAGAGACCACAGGAAACAAACAAACAAACAAACAACAACAACAACAACAAAAAGAGAAAGAAAATCATTGCCTCCTGAGAGCCCCTGCTCCATGAGCACTGCTGTGACCTGGTCCTGCTGTCTAGGAAGAACTCAGAACTCACTCTTCTTGTACGTGTACACACACACATTCTCCCACTCCTCATTTCAATGAAAATATGAAATTGGAGAAATATGAACCAGAAAAAGCATTTTTCCTTTTCCTTTTTTTTTTTTTTTTTTTTTCTGATTTAACCTCTGATCTGTATTTTGATTGCTTATTTGTAATGACAACTTTTTAACATATATTTGTTTTCTTTATTTTATGATGTTGGGATGCAATTTGCTTCTATCACTGCAGAAATGCATCTTTGCCAGGTTCTCCAGCTCTGTGGCTCAGAAACCTAGAGGAAGGTGTGAAATTATAAACATGGATGATTTTATGGGCAGACCCATTTGTCTTGCAGACTTGAGCACCCAAACTCACCACTGGCTGAAAGAGCAACACAAAGAAATTATAGACAAAATTTTCTTTCTTTTTCTTCTTTATTGTAGTGAAAGACATTAATTTCTCCTGAAAATACTGCTACAGGAGACAGCTTTTAGGAACAATATTCTATTCTCCAATGCAAATGTGGGTAAAAAATTAGGTATTTCATCCCAGAATATAGTTATGTATCTGGGCCTGGCGTAAGGAGGCTATTTTAGAGCTGAGTTGTACATACTTTTCTCAAACTTGCTTCATTATGGAAATTATTTAGACAGACATCATGATACCAGTGCTGGTGGTACCAACCACACAAACACACACATGCAGTGAAGTCTTAGACAAAGCAAAGTATATTCTTTACTTTTCTTTAATTACATTCAGGTTTTATAATTACACATAAATATTTTTCATGGTGACTACCTAGTTTCTTATGATTTTTCATGCAGAGTTTGACTGGTTTGCTTTCTCCTCAACTGAAAATCTGTGTAAAGGGCAGGCTAAATAATTTACACGTGTTTAATATTGGAGTGGGGAGCTATTCCTTAAAGGCCAGAATTCCCTGACTTCTTTTTCATGCTTGAACTGATCTCTCTGCTCAAACCGAGAAGCCTTCACGAAGCACGCAACCAGCTTTCTCACTTAGCCGCAGTGCTTTTTAAAGCAACATAGATGGTGGTCATTCCCACAACCTCAGCACACATTTCCTCACTCCCCTCTTTCCTTCTCATTCATAAATACAGTACCTGGTCATACCAGTCACATTCCCCACTATTTGTTTAGAAGTGACAAAGTATAAAACCAGCAGGAAGCTTGGTTTCACACCCTGGTGCTTCTGAAGTGGTTTCCCTCTAGACCATAACCACTGATTTCTTTCAGATATCTTAATGTTTCATTTCGTTGGTTCAGTGTGAAGACATCTTTGTCTGGGCAGTCCTGTCAGAAAGCTCTTTCATCTGTTCTCATCCATCATGATCACAAGGAAGACAGAAATAGTTCTTTGACTTGCTACATTTATGATTGTTTTTTAAAAATACCTTTTAATATCTGCAACAAGAAGAACTGAAAACGTGTGGCACATCATTTTGATTGTAAATATGAAATCTGATGAAGACATATAAAGAACCTAAATTGTACATTGCCACATGCACCCCTATTTTAGGACAGAGCCACCAGCCAAGGCACCTACGTGTCTGTATGGAGTCATGTACAAGTTAAGTGGTATCCCAGGCTATCTTAAATTGCCCCAAAGGAAAAAAAAAAAAAAAAAAAAAAAAAAAGTATATCCATAAGACACCACTCTTGGAGGTACACTAAACTTTTCCCACATCCCAGTCTGAGGTAACAGATTTCTTAACCAGGTCTTCATTTTGTTGTTCCAAAACTTTTGCCAGACCTTCAGCTTCATGTTTTCAGTCATGAGGCATCTCATGATGCTCATGAGCCATGGCTTTGAGCCATGCCTGCATGGGATGGAGGCTCAGCCTTCATTTCATTAAATTAACACAAGTAAGGAAGCTGCATGACCCTTCATCTCTCCTGCAAATGAAAGGCTTGAACCTGATCTGATCAGTGCTTGTGTGGACAGTCCAGCCCCAGGGAAATCACACATTTGTACTCACAGGGAGGTGGGAAGTGGACATCTTCACAAAAGTTGGATATGTAAAACCTTATCCAGGCAGAGACACGCTGTGCCCATCCCTTTTCTCCAGTGTGGAGAGGGGAAGAGGAAGGTGTTTTCCATCACATTATTGCCACCACAGCCCATTCTCATGTCAGACTCTGGAGGGGGTGAAACTTGCCATCCATTGTGAAGTGTCAGCTAGGGCTTTGTGACACAACCCCAGGTCATCCCAGTATCACCCTCATTACTCCTCACCATCCAATCGCAGCCACAAGAAGGGTGGACACACACAAGGGTGGACATGATTTGTCAGGAATTGTTGGCTCATGGTCTGCTACAGGAGGTATTCACTATAGGAGCATGCTACCCATAAATACTGAGATTCAAGTGCACAAATGACTTTGTATTGTCCTGGCTAAGCAGATAGGTTTGTATGATGAACAATAAGTCTGTAGAAAAGTGAGGAAACTGATACTGTACATCTTTTAAATAGGTACAAGCCTGATTTATAGAGAACGTGTTTTGGACTGCACCATCCTAGTGTAGAAGTGCTAGTGTCTAATTTCTTCTGGGTGTAATTTTCATTGACTTCAGGAGAAAAGTAAATGCACAAAGAAATGAATGAATCCATTCAACAAAAATGCATTGCACGTGGATAATTATAGTAGCTAAAGGTTTTCATGTTATGTCTAATTGCCCATGATGTATGATTTTACAAATTTCCTTGATTTCAGCAGTTTTCATTGTTCTGTGACTCTTCATATGCTTGTAAATTTTTCTCTTTTTGTCTGTACTACTTCCTTGTGAAGTACTTTTACCTATTGGCTCATAGTTATAACTTGTCTCCCAGTTTTGGTGTTTATTACATGCGCGCACCTCTAATCTCCTCAATATCAGGTGCACAAACATACACAGCATACGTATGCAACCCACATGCATTCACATATAGAAATGCAGAGATAATTCTGCAGCAAGTTGCATCCTGAAGAGAAAAGTTCACAAGGACTGTAAAAACATGCAAATTGTCTGCAAAGCTCTTTTATTTTTTAAAAATCACTGTTATCTGGATCAGATACATATACCAAGCTGCTCCTCTGCCTCTCAGTTATTAATTACCTGTTTGGCTGATAGTGAACCTTCCTGTTACCCTCCTGCTAATGACTTATCTTGATGTGTACTAGTTTGCTGGACAAGCATTGACTGTGCTTGTAGAACTCTTTGAGAAATTACTGAGTGGCTTCATTTTTATCACAAATAAATTATCTGACATCTTCTCAGGGTATTTCCTTGTTTGTTCTTACCATTGATCTTCAGTTTAATTATTTCTATTGAGCTGATTCTAGCTATTTCCCAAAGAAACTACTTACATATTAAACTTGTCCCTTCTAGCTATTCCTTGTCTTTCTTGTGCAGATACCAGTCCCTAATGAGATGTTGCCTTCTTCTTTCTTAAACGCTCATGTAAACTCACAATCTACATTATCTACATGTGTATTTTCTCAGTTCTCTGTGAATTGCTGGATTAAGGGCTTCCAACTCCAATCACTTGTACAACAGTCTTTCTGCATGGTACTATGTATAATTTTTGATTATTTCTGATCAACCCAACTGGGAAAGACTGTAAGGCAAATTTCTGATTTTTTTCCATGAGCTCTGATTTCTCCTTCATGCTCAGCTTCAAGGGCTGAAGCATTAGGACATGCACTCCCCAGAATCAGTGCCTGTTGGGATGATCTAATAGACTGGCTGCTCCAGAAACCATTAAAGGCTTTCCTCGTCATTTGGTTGATGGCCTACAGGTGGTCCTAGGAACTGGGAGAACCCAGGCACAGTATCTTCAGATGGGCAACATATGAAAGGGTATCTCTATAATGCTTGCTATTATGTGGGTGGGCTTCCTGTGTTATGACTGCCACACAAGGTAGCAGGTGAATTTGTGTTGAACCCTCGCTGCTCAGTGAGCATAGCCCCGGGATGGGTTCTGGCACAATACTGAAACTGGGATCTGAAAGGAGCAGTGGAAAATAAGGATACAGCTGTGTAATTAGAGATTGCACCATAATCCCTTTCCACAGGAGGCCAGAGTTAATATTTCCTTGGCAACCTTTTTTGTCTCCAAAAGTGTTCTACATTTTGCAACCTAAACTGTTTGTTAACTTTGCTGCTGCTGTTACTTTCTGGAAACACATTTCTTCTTCTAAAGTACTTCAATATATAAGCATTTTAATTTAGAAAGGTTTTTCTTCATATGTCTTTTGAACTAGGCCACAATACTTTCATACTACTTTCAAGCAATTGGAATATGAAAGCAAAGAAATGTTTGACTTCAAAAATATTTCTGGTGAAAAACACAGAATAATTTTTTTGTTATTCAGAAAGTATTCAGGGGAGGTTCATATCGAGACTTTGTAAACTTGACTGTAAATGGGCTGTGACTTTGTAAGGTAGAAACAAGCTGAGCTCAGCAGATAGAAACTGAGTAATCGGAAGAAATATATATATATATATTGCTCGCTACAGGCAGTCCATTGTGGTGAAAGGAAAGTGATGGTATTTCTAAGGAAAGTGGTGTTAGAAAATTAAAATACACTTAATAGAGTAGTATAGCTGCACATCACCTTGGAATAAACTGAAGATAGGAGGGCATTGTCTGCATTTTCATTGTTAGGAAGCCTTTATTTACGTACCTGGGAAGCAGTCAGTTCTGGGGTGACTACAAAGGGCAGGCCATGCTTACCACCCTGCTCTGCTACAGACACCAAAGATTAGCTGTCCTCAGGGGTCACATCTGATGTTCTCAAGATGGGAGAGAGATACATCGGCCATGTAAAACAGTATTATTTATTGATATCTTCCTCCACCTGTTTGGGGGGGATTTAGCATTCAAGTAATACAAAGTGGCAGAGGAGAATCAGAGTGAAACAATATTGTGGGAAGCCTTTCATCATTTTCCAGTCACTTAAACACATCTTGTATTTGAAAACCCCATATCTGAAGTTCAGACCAAGGAAGCAATTGTGTGATTGCCTCTTTTTATCAGACAGCTTGCTTTCTAGCATGGGCAATTTTCCACAATAATCTATCACACCAAATCACTGCTCCTCTGAGCACCACAAGACCACGGATAACTATGGCAGCAGGGAACCCATATGTAATTACTAAAATGATATCCTCTACCAAATTGCATGAACTAGTTGCAAGGCAAGGTCAGAAAATATATGTTCTTCTTGCTGCCTGCCACACTAAAAGGAGCTCAAACATCAGGCCCTTTTTGTAGCTTGCTTCTTTAGCTCTGCAGTTTGCACACAGTCTCCCAAATTAGGCTAGTGTTTTAGCTATAATGTTTTCAAATCAAGATTCTATTTATCCACTTTGAAAATATTAATGTACTTAAATGAGGAAAACACTGAGATGCAAGATCTGTCTGTTCCTGTGCACACAAAAAGTACATGAAAGCCTTTCACACAATTAGCTAGATTTATTGTTGTTGCTGGGAGCTTTTTTTCAGCATAACATAGAAAAGAGCAATCTAACAAAGGGAATCAAGCAAACAAGATGTCCTTTATGAAGAGGAGTTGATAATGAATATTAGAAAACTTCTGTTTCCCTCTTTGCATTGATATGAAACAGCAGGTGATTTCCTTTACCTATGAATGGTACAGTAAATTAATATTGCCAAGAGGCATTGAGGAAGAGACATACCACTAATGATAAAATATTGATAAAGATGTGATTTTTTTGTCACATTAAATATCCTTCACATTTAGCACTCGAGAAGAAAAGCTAAGAGTGCAGCGTTTAATCCAGTCACAATCCATTAATGAAAATTTCATTTCAAGAGATGAAAACAGTTTGGAGCAGAGGCAGTTTTCAACAGATGTGTATCTTTCTTTGGTTTTTAAGCAGACTTCTTGCCTGTTTGTTCAAATGTGTGTCTGTATATCAGTACACAAAATATAGGTATAAGAATACTAGGAGTTGTGGACAAAAGAAAATAAAAATCTACTCTTCAGTAAATACAATATAAAGCTTAAAAGTCAGAAGAGTTCTTCACCATTTCTTTATGTAAAGTGTGACATCTGTCCTTATTTACTGTATGTTCTACAACCTTCTTACAGATACAGATACAAACACTAGTTTTTAGTCAGCTCCAAACACAGATTCAGGAGAACTTCTTTTTACGACCCTCTTGTTATTTGCTGGAGGGTCATTTCTCACCAACTTCTTTGCAGAGACTGAGCAACCCTCCCAGAAACCACATGAGAAGGTCTCAGGTCAGATGCTCAGAAGAGGAATGTGCAAATAGCAAGTGCCTGTAAACACATGGTTTGTGTAGCACATCACCCTCCTGTGGGGATTAGGGCTTGCAGGCAATGTTACAGCATAGCTCTGCAGAGCAGCAGCAAGTTGTCTTAACTGCAAAACTCTTGTCCTTTTCTCATCCTTTAATCCCCCACCGTGTTGACTGCCAGCCTTACATTAGTGTTGGTCAGCCCTCCCCATCCTGCTGAGTGCCAGGAGAAATGTGTTTTCCAGCATCTGCAGCAGAAACTTCACACTGGGGGCCTGCGAAGAACAACGTGCTGCGCAGAGCTCTTTCTCTTTGCCCAGCCTGGATTTATTCCTTGAGTATAACCCATCTCGTGGGCTGGGAGACCAGCACTGATGAGATTAAAAACAAAACAAAACAAAACAAACAAACAACAACAACAACAACAACAACAACTCTTTTAGCTTAAATTAAATGAAGTCTAATAAACTGGTTATGGGGGAAATAAAATACTCCAAGACACTAAAGCTTATTCAAGTGTTAGATTTTTGAAACCTGGGATTTTCTGGAAAGGGTGTCAGCTCATCCTCAGCAGCACTGCCATCTTGGCCTATATATAAATTTTTTAGTTGGTGGGCGGCTGGGGGATGAGATGTCTCTCTGATAGAGTGCCCCCTATATGGATATGAACGTGCCTGGACACACCATTAGCCTGTGGCAGTGTCACATAACCTCCTGCCCATTAATCCAACATGTGTGCAAGTACAGTAGCATTATACCCTCTGGGGAGCTTCAATAGGCTACAGTGATTTAAAAAATAATAATAATAATAATAATAAAAAAATAAAATAAAAAAATAACTGTCTAGAAAATGAGCAGGACAAATTGTGTCCCATTGCAGGGATCAAATGGTCCTGCCTGCTTTGCAGCCCCCAGCAGCCTTGAAGTGCAGACCTCGTCACACAAGGTGAGCTGGCCTTGCTCTGTGGTTCAGTGCCGATTGCTTTTCTCTGCTTCTCTCCTGCATTTCTGACTCAAAAAAGCAGCCCCTGGGGACCCTGTTCATTTTCTGGGCATGCTTTGCATGTGGCACGTGGGACAAGTGCACTTTCAGAGCGTGTGTGTTGCAGCGAAAGCACAGCACAGTGAATACGCTGCCAAGGACCCCCTTTGTTGAACTGGGATGCTTTTCTCCAAGTGGAGTATTGACAAGGGATTTCAGAGCATAATGGACCACTTGAGAGCTGAAAAAACACAGCTGTTAAAAGAACACCTTTGCGTAGTAGTCCTTGGGCTGTGAATACTGTAAAAACTGCAGCATTTGAAATCCATACTTGGGAAATGTCATTTTTTCTTGTCAGACATTCCATATCTGTACGGTTTAGAAACCCCTGTTTGATTATGTCACGCATGAGCTATTTCTGTGCTCAAAAAATTGTTTGGAGATTTGTTCATGATTATATAGTAAATAATTGATTTGTCCCTCTCACCATATTTTTCTTCTGTCTTTCGGAGCATGCAGAAAAAAAAGAATAAAAAAAAGAAAAACACATCCAAAAAAGCAGCAATCCTTATAACCTACTGCTGAAAGCTAGAATAGATCTCTCATTTTTTATAAACTTTATTTTCACTATTTTCACAGCAATACAGTGTTACATTCCTGTAATCACAGGTTCTGTACAAAGGCACTGATAAAAAACTGAAAAGAAACATAATCCAACACTTCTTTGTGAAGACTAGGGAAGCCCACAGGCTTCTTATGTGACTCTTCTGCTTGTTAGGGCTTGTGCATGCCCTATAGGGAATTGATTTGGGTTTTGCTGTTGCTGCATATGAGACTTGCTAGTGTTTGGCCGGGAACACTCCACAGACCCTGTACTGGTAGGAGCAGAGGGAATGAGAAGTTACTGATGATACCCTTTTGAAAAAACTGTGAGGAGAAAGAAGCAAAAATATTTTTTGTTGTTGTTTTTCTTTTTTATTATTATTATTTTTAATTTATCATTTTCCTATTTTTTTAAGTACAAATATTTTCATTCTTTTAAACTGAAAGCAAAACGGACCCAGTGGTGTAATACGTGGGGATGTTCACTAGGAGACCTCACGTAATATTAAAGCTATAAACCTGTCTTTGCTTTAATTAAACTACTAAAGCACTTGATCTTTTAACCAGAAGAATTAGTGTTCTGAAGTGAAAGAATGGAAGAGAACAGGCGAAATCTATGATAAATTAAATCTCTCATCTTTAATTATTTAGCTTGCCATAATATTTGTGTGAAGCTTCTGATTTTTACATGTCTGTATGTCGCAGAACTGGTAATATATGACAGGATCGAGCATGGGGCACCGTTCTCATCTCCTTCCTGGTGGCAGGCAGAAGGAGATGGTTTTTCATTTCTCATTGACCGATGTCTTGGCTTTCAATCTCTGTGTTGTTGCACTCATCCTCCAGACCAGCCCCCCCCGCTCAGTGTTTTGGAATTAAAAGGTAGCTTGGGTTACCATGTGAACCTTAATTCTGACTTTGGTGGCTTGTTTGCTGGTTAAGACTTCGATCTTTAAAATCGCATTAATTTTTCAAAGTGCAATGTTTATATAAACACATTTCTTGCGTGGTGTTTAGGAAGGTTCACAGCTGACATTGTGGGAATCTAATTTAGAGTAAGGGTTTCATGTGGCTGGCAGTAATGATTAAAGAGAAACTACAGAAGTGACCTCTACACCTATTTACCCTTGATGCTGAAAGGGCTACATCTTGGTTGCTCGATATATTTTTGAAACTCTGTGAACATTCTTATATTTTCCTGCAGAACAATTGATGTCATCCCTTCGGGATGTGCATATTGTCTTTGGAAAATCTGACTTGTAGCCTGTTGGGCAGCGAATAATAAAAGTCTGGAGAATTTAGCCTGAGATCTATTTTATATTCGTTATGGTTTTCAGCAACTGTTGTGAAAATCAAGCAGGTTTATGGTTTCTTAACCACATGCCCCAAATGGAACACTTTTCACAGTCTCAAGAGATGCAGAAATGTGACTTTTGGTAATTTTTCAACGTAATACTTTGCATGTTAGCAGCATGACCCATCTTCAAGTCAGTGGGAGTTACTGTAAAAGAATGACTGTGGCATTTTGGAAACTCAAGGACTGGACCTGAAGAGGCACAAAGTTCTGGTTTAAATTCAAAGGAGAACTACTAAATAATTGTAAATATTTTAGATTTCATGGCTTTTTATGAAAACTGATTTTCATCTCTTCACTTTGATAGAGGAAACAAAAACTCCACAGCCACCAAAAATAAGACTGACTCCTAAAATAACAGCAGTTTGTAATTTATAGTGAGTTTTGTCCATATCTGCCATATCACTCATCTATGAAAAGAGGAGCAATACTCACCTTCCTTACAAACAGGAAAAAATGGGGCAGAAAATCACAAGGGCCTTGCTAGCACACCCTCCTGCACTCTCCCCAAGAGACTGAGGTGGGAGAGGAAGCAAAGCACAAGGCTATTTTACAGGTATGACTTGCAACTCATGGATATGGTCTCTCAGGTGCACAGAGCCATGGCAGATGATCCATAATGACCTCTTATCTCCCCTCCATGTCAATGTAGCTCTCTGGAAGAGACCCCCAGCCTGCAAAGCCTGGTGTTGCACACCACGGTGGGAAATGTGGCCCCATGAGGAAGGGGACACCAACTATATCTCTTCCCCAAGGCAGGCTTTGTGCTGGGCACCTGCATTAGATTTAGAGCTTAGTGATATGGTTTAGTGGAGGACTTGGTGTTAGGTCAGAGTTTGGACTCGGTGATCTTGGAGGTCTCTTCCAGCCTAGATGATTCTGTGTTTCTGTGATTCTGTGATTCTGTAGCTGGCTGTGGGTTGTACTGTGAGAATAATGGTACCCATTCGCATGTATAATGGGCATACCCTGGTGTTACCTTCTCTGCCTGTACCACATAGCTTTGGGAAGAGCTGCTGAGTGGCCTGAGACATCAGCATCTGACCAGACAATCTCCATTGCTCTGGTTTGACAGAAATTCACAGAATTCTGAATTATTCAGAAATTTCATGGTGACCTCTGACATCTCCATTTCATCCCAGCAACAGTGATTATATTCAGAGCTGAGGAGTATAGATGCTCACTGCTGCCACTTGCCACTTTTTTCTGGTTGGGCGTATCCTGCAGCACTAGATATTTCTGTGATCCATCTGCATAGCTGGCGTGGTGTCTAGCTTGTGTGCCCTTCGCTTGCATCCTCCTGGCTTGCAACCTGACTGCGTGGATCCTCAGG
This sequence comes from Nettapus auritus, assembly GCA_011076525.1. NCBI lineage: Eukaryota > Metazoa > Chordata > Aves > Anseriformes > Anatidae > Nettapus > Nettapus auritus. Next base: position 183,261,838 of record CM021765.1, on the reverse strand, counting down.
GGATTTGTGAGTGCATGGTCTGTGTTTGCTGTATTTCCAGTGTTCCCTGACTGCTTCTCTGACTAACTGATTTTAAAATGAATACTGTGTGTCAACACAAAACCAGTGACTAATTTTTCAAAAAGCTGTAAGGACAGCATATAATCTCCAAATCCTGTTCTGGACTAAAGATTGTGCTGTGAAAATCAGGATAGTTCTACGAAGTTTATTGAACAGTAAATGGCTCAAAATCTCTGTTAATAGCCTCAGACTGTTCTTGATACTATGTGAAGTGACAACCACGCTTTATTAACTTCTGCATAAGAACCATGCTCTGTGGCAGTGTAATCCTCCAGCCTTACCTTCTGTTCTGCCATCATGTGTTGACAAAATTGCCACTGACATTCTTCCAGTGAATCATATCGTGAGCCACCAGCTGAAAGATTATTTCAGGAAAGATGATTAGGACAGAAGAATCTTGAATAGTTTATCTGAGCTGAACGATGTGGACATCGCTGATAGGATTTATTTGTATTGAAAATAGTCTTTATTTTCTGGTAGCCTTAATAAAATAGAGTCAAAATGTCTGTGCTGTTTTGGTTAAATTAAACAGGTAATATTTTTAAAAAGCATAATGGTATGAGAGGCCCTACGTTGCATTTCACTTTGAAAGACAGAAAAAAAATAAATGCTATTTTCTGATGCACTGAAATATGTTTAAATTTCAGATAATTTTATTCAACCTAGTGTACATGCTTTTCCTGCACTTCATAAATATTTAATTTAATTGAAAATAAGTGAATTGTGGAATCAATGGTAATCTGAGGAAGTAGGCGATTACTCCCTCTCTTGTTCATGGCTTTGGATTCATTAGTGTGTGTATGCTCAGTTGCAAGAAGTGATTCACTTAAAATTGATAACTAAGTAAATGCTTTAAAATCTTGAAGCAGATTTGTCTGGTGGGACAGGCTCTGTGCTGCTCTGACAACTGGTATTCTGTGACTGGAAGTGTTGCATTATCTGTGCCTTGAATCGGTCTTGAGCTTCCTGGGTTTCAAAATTTGGTGCTCATGGATGCTGTAGGTGAGCATTAAGTGACCCCAGTACAATTTTCAGATTGCTGCAGTTCTTTTAGGAAAAAAGAAAAAAAGAAAAAAAAAAAAAAAAAAAAAGCCAACAAATAAAAGGGTAAGTGAAAGAACAGGGGTATTACACCAAACAGTTATTTGAATTCCCACATACAAAATGTGTGAGACAGGCTACATCAGGTGGAAAGATTCCTGAATAATATTGTAACGTGCCAGTGCCATGCTCATATAGCAGAGCTCATCCTGAATGGTGAGTTTGCAAGGGGTTTTCAGAGACTGAAACTGAATCTAGTCTTTAAATATTGAAGGGCCAGAGATAGAGACTTGCTCTGGCTAAATGGTGATGTTCTTTTGAATTATATTAAATTCATAAAAGTGAACATGGCTTTCTCAGCACTGTACCAATATTAGAATTCATGGTGTATTTTTCTAATTGTATTGCTTATATGAGACAGATTTTTAATTAAAAATATATATTATTGCAAAAATCCCTGGAGGCAGCCACCAGCTGGGACCTGTGCTGAAGATTCCCAGTGTGCACAGTTGCACACAAGTGTAGTGCATCACTCTAGTTTGTTAAGGAAGGTCTAATAACGTTTCATAAAATGACTAGCATATTTTTAGATGTACAGGAAAACAAATGTAAATGGAGTGTTCTCACACAGGTTGCAAAGACAGTAAATAGAATTGTGTTACAGTGAGGAAAAATAATTGTCAAAGCTAAGAGAGAAAATTACACTATCTTTGACAAAATGGGCAGCAGTTAATTACTGGGCTCACAGGCTGACAGGCTTCTGCCAACATCATTTTCCGAAACAATTTTCATTCTCCTTTATCTGTTTTCACACGGTGTGAAAAATGATACGGATGTAGCATGAAAAACGATGGAGTAAGAATCTATCTTCTGATCTCAAATGTCTCTATGATTCAACCCTGAAAGAAAAATTATTCTCTTCATTTATCTAGTGCCCTAGCTACATGACTCCCTTTTAAACCAATATTATTCCCTGGTGTCAAAGCTGCCAGAGGTTGCCTGTGTCCTCAGCGATCCTCTGGCCTCTGTGGGCAGCTCTCCCTTCCTCCCCATCTCTGCTTTCAACACTTGAGGAAATGACAAGTTCTCCCATTGATTCCTGAAAGCCATCAAATGCTATTAAGTCAGAGGCCTGGCAAGAAATGCATTTTAAAGGCAAAAAAAAAAGGCAAATCCTGGAAATAACCTGTGGTCTCATCATCCCGTTTATGTCACGGAAGAGCACAGACTTAGTTGGTACCTGCTCCTGCCAGCTGTGCCTATACAGAATGTGCTGAGCCCCTGGCAAAGACCAGACTGGGGAGGCAATGCCAGACTTGCACAATCTCTTGTAGTCATGTCACCTGTAAGTCATGTCACTTGTAAGTGCTGGCATGGAAACAAAGTTCTCTTATCTTTAACTTCACCCAGGACTTCAGATAAACAGACTACTGTAAAACAAATCTGGCTTTGAAGAGTTAGATCTGGCTGCACAGACGTTTTATAGGTTCTCAGCCTTAAATTGTCTTTGCTTTTATTGCCTGTGCTTTATCAGATGTAACACATCTGAAGTTATTCTTGTCTGTATGATTCTATGCTTTGGAAATACAAATACTAAAAAGCATTGGAGTGTCTTAAAACCCAAGTGAATATAATTTTTGCAAACCTGTGATTTGGTTGTTTTGTAGGATGAAGTATTTGCATAGCTGTATTATTATAGTGGTATGAAGATATAAAAAGATATAAAAATATTTACAGGGAAAGGTAATGTTATTTATTAAACTACCTAAAGACACATAACGTCTTCCTCAAGAGGATGTCCTCAATATATGTCATAAACATTAAACTGTATATAAATTGTATATATAAATTGTATATACATTGAGCTTATGTGGATTAAGTAAGATTATTAAAAAAAAAAAAAAAAAGTCTTTGTCACTTGAAGACTGGAGGTGGATATTAGAAAAGGGAAAGGTGAAAAAGGCATTTGTTCTTCTAGGACAAAAAGAAAGAAAAGTAATAACCATCTGGGAAATAGTAAGGGTCTAGACAAGAGTGAGAAAAATTGTCATGTGCCATAAAGCCACCTTCCCCACTGAGTCCACAATTGCAGCTGTCCACTTGAGTTATGAATTTCAGTTCCCAAACTCGGCTTTTGAATGTCTTTTTAAGACTTTCATGGGGACAAGGGCTTAGAAGTCAGAGATGGAGTGGCTAGTCTGTGAAAACAAATTTCCCACTCACAACTGCGTATCTCTGTCCTTTGTTGATTATCTGAAGTGTCTTTGTCCTGGTGCAGAGTGGCTCATTTTGGGGAATATATCCAGGGCAATCAGTGGAGGTGCACTGGCCATAGGATGTCTGGACAGAAGTTTCTGGTGTGGGATGCAGTTACTGGAAGGGGCTGCAGAATGCTGAAGGGATGTTGGCAATTTTTGTATGTAGGGGTCTCTGGCATGGTCCTGTATTCTGCTCTGTAAAAACTGTGCTTTTGGTGTTAAGACTGACATATTGATAGTCAAGAGAGGTAGTAGTAGAAAAATCACTTTAAATTATCATAAGCTGTTATAGGTCAAATTGTTAATGTGATTTTCTATATAGGGTGTTTTGTGATGAGCAGAAGTATGTGACCACTGGGGTTTTCATTTTGTGCTCTGTCAAGTGTATATACAGTCTGTGCCCCTAAATACAAGTCCTTGTTCAGGGTAGGGGGGTTGGCTTTCTTTAGAAAATGTAGATCAATGAGGTGGATGTTACCAGTGTCCTCCGGGCACATCAAGGTGATATATCATAACGTTTTTTTGTATATTTGCAACGCCTATTGGGTTTGTGGAGGTTGCATTGCTGCTCTGTGGGGGCTAAAATGTTTAAACATTTAACACTGTGGTAAAATTGACACAAATGTAAAAATATATCCCAGCTGGATTAGAAAATAGCAGAAAGTAATTTTTGAACAGCTTCCTCACCTACCATACTTGTAAATGACAATGTAAGAAAGCCTGAGAAACACCTGAAAAAGAAAAAAAAATGTTTGATATTGGTCAAATCCCACTTGAGAATTTTCTTATCATATATCTTTGCCTCCTTTATAACAAGTTATGATTATTTTTCACCTGTCCTTACAGTTCAGACTTTTTTTTTTTTGTTTTGTTTTGGTGAAAGCTTTATGCTTCAGAGTTGCTGAGAGTTGCTTTATTTGGAGGTTTCTTCATGAGGTGAAAACCAGAAGTGAAGTGGATAAAATTCTGAACAGTGCAGAACAGTCACTTCTGATTATGGCTTTCAGGTCAGCCTGTAATGTTGCACAAAGTACAAAATGAAAGTTTAAAATATTTGACGGTGGGATTGAGGGACTTATTTTAACAGGGTTATATCTAAAGATAAACACTGGAGGAAAAGCTTGTCCTGGATTTCATCAATGTCTCATCTGCAGTGATATGGGGACAAACCTTCTACTGGTGCAGTCCCAGCCAGTACCCCCATACTTGCACCATAGCCTCAGCAGCCTGAGGAATAACAATTCCCATTGTATTTTTCTGGAATACATTTACTTCTTGCTTTCTCCAACAACTCCCTGTCTCTTGGATGAGCCTGTGATAGCTCTCTAGGTCCTGCTTCTAGGTAGAGTCACAAAAAGCTACTGTCCTGACCAAAATTTCTTCATTCAATTTAAAAAAGATAATAACTGAAACATAAGGACATTATATTACTACCTCATCTTTAAGGTGCCTTCCAACCTAAAGCATTCTGTGTTTCCCCTTTTACTCGGCTCTGGTGGGGCCACACCTCGAGTACTGTGTTCAGTTTTGGGCCCCTCACTACAAGAAGGACATGGAGGTGCTTGAGCGAGTCCAGAGAAGGGCTACGAAGCTGGTGAAGGGTCTGGAGAACAAGTCTTACGAGGAGCGGCTGAGGGAGCTGGGACTATTTAGCCTGGAGAAGAGGAGGCTCTGAGGCGACCTTATCGCACTCTACAGGTACCTGAAAGGAGGCTGTAGCAAGGCGGCGGTTGGTCTATTCTCCCACATGCCTGGTGACAGGACAAGGGGGAATGTTGCACCTAAAGGGCTAAAGTTGCACCAGGGGAGGTTTACGTTGGATATTAGGAAGAACTTCTTTACTGAACGGGTTGTTAGTCACTGGAAGAGGCTGTCCAGGGAAGTGGTTGAGTCACCATCCCTGGAGGTCTTTAAAAGATGTTTAGATGTAGAGCTTAGGGATATGGTTTAGTGGAGGACTTGTTAGCAGTAGGTCAGAGGTTGGACTCGGTGATCCTGGAGGTCTCTTCCAACCTAGATTATTCTGTGATTCTGTGATTCTGTGATTCCTACTTCAGATATCAGTTCATGGACTCTCAGTGGGCTGGAGGTACACCATCTGAGGACAACTTGAACCCACGTTAATTGGGAAAGATTTACTAGTGAGGATAACTAATGGAAATGAGCCAGCTTTTCCCCGTGTAGCATGCCCTGAAATTTAAATACATGTCAGAAGCATACTAACTATAGCTCCTGGCATTATTGTTAGCATAAGCGGAGTTGGTATTTATAAAACCAATATCCTTTCTGCTATGGTATACTAACAGTCTTTGCCTAATTACTAGTATTTTCAATTGAGAGAATTTTGATATGATGAATTGCCTGTTACTTGATGAGACGTTTTGGACGCAATTTAAATTGTGTCAGTGTTCCAGCTTGGTAATACGCTATATTCTCACCACTGCTGAATCCACTTTACTCAGTCCAACCATTTTATTTTAAATTATGACAAGACTACCAAAACTCTAGAAGGCATTCAAGCACTTGGCTGTGATGAGTGATGCTGGCTAAAGCTATGTCACAGGTCATGAACTGAATGTATGTGTACACTGAAGCATCCAACAACAGTGTGATTGCCAAAAATTCTTAATTTCAAAAGATAAAAAATAAAAATCAGCAGATCATTTATTTTATTCTCTACAATGCTCCCTGCTGCCTTACATCCACATCATTCTACCTCATCATGTCCATGATTTTCTGTCTGTAGATGTTGTGTTCAATCTATCATTTTAACAAATATGTTTAAAGGTGCACAAGACATATGTGGTTCGTATAGGTCCAGTGAATATATTACAAACTTCTGTTTAATTTTGCTTTCTACCTCTGCAAGGATTTTTTTATTTTTTATTAAGTATGAATTTAAATTAAATTTCTGGTCTATTTTGCAGTTGTCCAAATGAGTTAAAACCCACACATTTAAATGTAGTTCTCCTAGGAAAGTGACTGAAGAGGAGGTGATGTTATGGTTATATATTGTTGTTGTCCAAGATTGGAAACTGCTTAACATTTTTAGCAGGGGCAAAGGAAAGGGTTGGTTAACAAGTGCTGTACCACGGTCAATAGAAGAGGTTTTCATTCTCTGTATAACCTAAGACAGAAAAAAAAAAGTAAAAAAAAAAAAAGTGAGGCCAGGCACTGGTACAGGCTTCCTTCATGCCTGAGTACCTGACCAGTCATAAAGAGCCTAAAGAAGTGCTGTAGAAAGGGATTTGAGAGCCCTCAAGTATTTCCATATTAACAACTGTGCTCAGTAGCCCAGAAGAAGGAGGAACTGCAGATGAAAGCCGTGCTGTAAGAAGAAATAACACCCTCTGTAATTCTGGGACATTTAGATTCTTTTTTATTTTAATGTGACTGTAGATCATGTTATACCTGTGGCTGTGAAGGTTTCCTGAGGAAAAAAAGGGCTGAGCCCAGGATTGCTGCTCCCACGTTTCATTACAAGCTGACGGCAGGATCAAATGCTCCGGCAGCATCCCTGAGGGGCAGCATCCCTGAGCAGCCTCGGAGGAAAGCCCTAGGAGGACTGAGGGGTTGAGCATTTACCCTGATGGCCAGAAGCATCATGTAGTGCTGTTGGGACACACAAATTGGGCAGAGTTTGCTTTCTCCTGTCTAAGGAAGGAAAGCTATGGGAAAAGAGATGCTCCAAGGTGTTGAAGCAGCAATCTGTGATGCCGTTGTGCTGTCCCAGGGGCCTGGATAGGCCGTGTAATTGGGCCTGGGGAGGCAGAGAGCCAGGGAGGGTGCTCAGCCTGCTCAGCTGGGCACCAAGGAGAACAAGAAGCCCCATTCTCCCTCAGTTTATCCTTAGATAAGACCCTCAACCTCACCCTGGCCAGCCCAGGCCTCTCCCCAGCCTCATCGCAGGCCTAGTGGCAATGCACTGTCCCCAGCACACTGCTTCCAGAGACAGGTTTTGCTTTATGTGGGCCTCGATGCTAAGTGCTGTGTGAAACAAGCCTGATGAGATGTGCAGTTTTGTCTTTGGGGTGCGGGTGTCTGAAGGCCCAGAGCCAGCTGCTCAGCCCCATTTCAGTCTCTTCAGAGCAATGACTTTTGGGCATGTTCTAGACTGACTGAACAAAAACCACACTGTGCAGAAAACTAATTCCCCAGTAGAAAATTTAGCATTGCCTTGCACTTTTAGGAGCGGAGTCAAACATTTGATGGGATGTCCTCAGGAGGACTACACCTCACCTGGGGATCCACATGCCTGCCTCCTGCACATTGGACAGGTGCCTGCATGATGAAGGATCATGACTTGAGCCTCATTTTAATTCCAAGGACTTTGCTCTGAGATAAACATACTTATTTGACTGCATATTCTTTATTGTCTCTTTTTAAAATGCTTTTTCATAGATATGAAATAGAATGCACCTTCATAATAACACCCATGCTTTAATTACAAACATGTATAGCAGACACACCGAGAAGCACAATGCCAGTACGAATCAAATGCAGTATCTGAAGGTTTTACCACTTTCTGGAGAAGTATTACTCCACCATGAAGATCAAGCCAATCTGTTAGTGTATTGATACATGCAATATAGTGATCTTACTTTGACAGAGACCTAAGAAAATTATGAATTTTTTTATGATGCCTTCCCTATGCCACTACCCATACATTTTTCTCTTCATTGACTTCAGTGACAATGTCCACTGTGAGTAAAAGGTCACAGCTGAGTCCTTCGGTTGGCCCAAGGGGAAAACGCAGGTGTATTTACCAAGGCCAAGCGATATGTACCACTGTTATCATGTGCAGCAGCAGTGGGATGGTCTGCATGCTCACAGAGAGGCCACCTGGGGCATGCCTAGTAGGACAGGAAGGAAAACTCAGGCAGGGAAACACTGAAAGTCTGTCTCAAGCAGCCAGCAGCACACTGCCCGATGAGGAGGCATAGATCTTCCATATCCTCCCTCCCCATTCCCTGTGAGCAGCTGGCAAGTGCAGACCAGCCCTGCAGGAAGCATATGCTTGTCACTATCAAGCTGCAAGTTCGCAGCTACAGGGCAGCCTGTGGTGGCACTGCTGGGCACCACGCCACTGGGTGTCACAGCACGCACCCCATCCACCCTCCTCCCAGCCCAGCACCTGCCACTGTGGACACACAGAGCAAGCGATCGGGAAAGGTTGGTGCATTTAAGCCTGCAACCTTGCACAGCAGCCCCAGGAATCAGAAAAGGGGAGTTTTCACATCCTGGGATGTCTAAGCAGCTGTTGCACTTTTTTTTTTTTTTTTTTTTTTTTTTGCAGAAACATGTATTCACACGTACAGCCCCACTGCCTACACTCAGAGGACAGGAGGGCCAAGTCAGCACAAGGTCACACTGTTGGGTAGTGATTCAGATGGCTGGGGTACCTTGCTCTTGCCTTGTCTTTGCCCTTAGCTTTCCAACCTCCTTGAAAAATAAGTGTGTTAATTTTATGTGGCTGTCTGCCGTGCTGCAGTGCTCTGGCAGGGAGCGGGTGCTGTGTTCAGGAGTGCAAATAGTAACGACAGAGAAGATTTGCTTCCTTTGTTGCTCTGTTGTAGCAACATTAGCTTTCTTTTTTTTAAAAAAAAAAAAAAAAAAAAAAACAAAAAAAAAAAACTGCTTGTTCTGACTTTTTGGTCACTAAATATTGATGATGTCTACATAGATATTTACACAGTTTTGATGCCTCTGAGCTCCTGACTCCCTACTCCCTACTCTGGAAAGATTGTCACTGCTTTGAACCTTGCACACAATTTAAGAAATCAAACAAGAGCAAAAGAGTCATGGTAATGAGTCACTAGACACAAAGGTGGCTGGATCAAAGAGGCTGTCTCATCTTCTTTCTTGCCTGCAACCTTACATAAACACCTCACTCTCAGATCCAGGCTGTGCAGATGTGTAAATTTTTCAAACCAACAAACAAACTATATACTGTACATGCCAGAAATGGGGAACAGGTAACAACAAAAGTCTTAGCTGAGAGATTTGTTTGGGGCAATGGAGGAAAACAAAGATATACAGCAAAGATAAGAGAGGCTGTGCAATGTAAGGTTTGCATTGTTCTTGGATTTGGGGAGGCCATCTTTCATTTTTAAAAAGGGCTCTGAGATGTCAGCTGTAGAATCCTTGGCAAATATAGTTCTTTTGAATGGAGAGTTATATATGCTTAGCTGTTTTTGTGTTGTTGTGCTTTTTTTTAAAGATGGGCAGAGAGTTAGCCTGACTTCAGTGATAATAAATTAAGCTGACATATACAAGTAAAACATGAAATTAAGTCAGTAAGGACACAGAAGCTGAGACAGAATGAATTTCTACAGAAGTTGATGTAGCATCTTTTGTTGAATTTGTCAGTGTAGGATTTCATCAACAGTCCTTCCTTATGTGGCTGTTCAGTCCCCAGGGTCCAAGTGATCATTAGGTGTGAAGACTTTCCCCAGATCCCATTGACAGAGACCTTGGGAGTTAGGGCCAAGTGGCAGCTCCTTCCCATCACTGCAGGGGTTTGGTGACACCATGGTTTTGCCTGCTCTCCATTTATAGCAAAGTGTCAATGACCTGAACAAAAAAATGTACTGTATGCCTGCTGTGAGTCCTGGGGTTTGGCATCGAGGCCTCTGGGTTTTGCATATGGGATCTCGAATGTGCTTGGGGTCAATTTATGTGTCCCCTTCTGGCCTGAAAAACAGTTGGAGCTGAGAAAAATGTCATGTTAAACAACATGTAGAAGGAACTAAACTGCAAAAAGCATCTCCTGTTCATTTTTGTTCTGTGTGTTGTTCTCTTATATTCTGGTTTTGAAGGTAGATGGGATGTGGACTTTCATTGCCTGCCTTTCTGGACTTCCTGACTTTTGAATCAAGATATCTGACTCAGGCTTCAACAGAGACATTTTTAGGTCTAATATTAAACTGCAAGTTTGGAACAGTCTCTTCTTTACTTTCTTCAAATCTAGTTGATGGCTATTTTTTCAGAACAATGTATTTCTGATAGCACAAAAAGTGAAAGTCAACCACTTGCCCCAGCTAATGTTTTAAATCATCCTCGGTTTCCTAATCACAGAATCTCAGAATCACAGAATAGTCTAGGTTGGAAGAGATCACCGAGTCCAATCTCTGACCTAACGCTAACAAATCTTCCACTAAACCATATCCCTAAGCTTACATCTAAACGTCTTTTAAAGACCTCCAGGGATGGTGACTCAACCACTTCCCTGGACAGCCTCTTCCAGTGACTAACAACCCGTTCAGTAAAGAAGTTCTTCCTAATATCCAACCTAAACCTCCCCTGGTGCAACTTTAGCCCTTTAGGTGCAACATTCCCCCTTGTCCTGTCACCAGGCACGTGGGAGAACAGACCAACCACCACCTCACTACAGCCTCCTTTCAGGTACCTGTAGAGTGCAATAAGGTCGCCCCTGAGCCTCCTCTTCTCCAGGCTAAATAGTCCCAGCTCCCTCAGCTGCTCCTCGTAAGACTTGTTCTCCAAACCCTTCACCAGCTTCGTAGCCCTTCTCTGGACTCGCTCAAGCACCTCCATGTTCTTCTTGTAGTGAGGGGCCCAAAACTGAACACAGTACTCGAGGTGTGGCCTCACCAGAGCCGAGTACAGGGGGACAATCACATCCCTGGACCTGCTGGCCACGCTGTTTCTTATGCAAGCCAGGATGCTGTTGGCCTTCTCGGCCGCCTGAGCACACTGCTGGCTCATAGTCAGCCGACTGTCAACCAATACTCCCAGGTCCTTCTCTGACAGGCAGCTTTCTAACCACATATCTCCCAGCCTGTAGTTCTGTTTGGGGTTGTTGTGCCCCAGGTGCAGAACCCAGCACTTGGCCTTGTTGAACTTCATACCGTTGGCCTCGGCCCATTGGTCCAGCCTATCCAGATCTTCCTGCAGAGCCTTCCTACCCTCGAGCAGGTCGACACACGCACCTAACTCGTCTGCAAACTTACTGAGGGTGCACTCAATCCCCTCATCCTGGTCATCGATGAAGATGTTAAAGAGGACTGGCCCCAGTACCGAGCCCTGGGGGACTCCACTAGTGACCGGCCTCCAACTGGATTTGACTCCATTCACCACAACTACCTGGGCCCGGTCATCCAGCCAGCTCTTAACCCAACAAAGCGTGCGCCAGTCCAAGCCATGAGCAGCCAGTTTCCTGAGGAGAATGCTGTTGGGAATGGTGTCAAAAGCCTTACTGAAGTCAAGTTAGACCACATCCACAGCCTTTCCCTCATCCACTTAGTGTGTTACATTGTCATAGGTAACTATGACTACTTCATTCATAATGAAGTGGTTTGGAGCTGATCATGGCTTACATGTTGTCTACCTTATGCAGTGGTCCTTGAATGTTGCTTATTTTAAAATATTCCATATTTTAAAATATTTCTTATTTTCATATTTCTTATTTTAAAATAATCCATAATAACTTCAATTTTAGCTTTCTAAAGCCACAAAGCTTTCTTTTTTCCCCTGAATACAGAAAAGTTGCTACTGTTTTGGTTAAACTGAATACATACCGCATGATTTTCATGCCAGTGAGAATACCATCATTCATATTACCAGTTTGCAAAAAGTGCTCCCTTTTTGGAGGCATTTAATTATTTATTAAAAAATACCTGATTTTATTAAATGAACCTTTTTTTCACAAAATGAGTGCCTTTCACTGCAAGTTTTTTTTTTTTTTTTTTTTTTTTTTTTTAAGTTTGTTTAGCTTCCCATGCTTCAGAAGTTATTATGCAATTCTTCAATTCAGCATATGGTGACCTGAAATCTTATTTCCTATGTCCCATCCATACTGCAGCATTAGCTACTTGTGCAGCACTTGGTACAATGTAAACATAAGTCTGTGCACTTATACAAACCCAAAGAGTCATACCAGACCTCCTGGACTTTCTGGTAATTTGGATTTTTAATATCATCTTTTTAATTGGTGCTTAATGACAAAAACATGTAACTTAGAAATGATCACCACAAATTATTTCCATTTAAAAAAAAAAAAAAAAGTAGTTTATTAGAGTAAGTCAACCTCACTGAAACGTAAAGCAAAATGCTTAGTTGACTCAGATTTTTTGTATGTGGCTAACAGCACCTTGTACATAGTTCATTTTGCTCTTCCTCTTTTATATTTAATGATTTTTTTTCTCATTTATATGAGTTCTACATGCAGCTAGAGGGTAGAGACAGTTATTCTTTCTGAAGACAAAAAGAGGAAATCCACCAGAGCTGGTGGAGATGCTGAGGGCAGAAGGAATACCTGGGGCCACATGCGTTCCCCGCTGGCCTGGCTTCCTAGGGAAGTGCAGTGCAGGCAGTCGTGTGTGTCTGCAATTCTCTTAGTTCTTTGAACCTTGAATTTGGATCAAGAACTATGAAATCCCTACCAGTTTCCTGCAAGTAAACATCTGTGTAGAGGGAAAGCTACCCTGCAAGCATTTGGACAGAGAAAAGGCTCACACAGAATATGTGCTCACACAATTAGCCACCAGAGGATCTCCATGGGATATGGCTCTTTATAAATATCCCAACTGTAAGAAATCTTTCCGCTTTAGACCACAGTTTTTTAGAATAGAGGAATCATCCCCTCCTTTGCTTATCTTAGCAAAAGTGACATTTTTTTCCAGTGGTGATAGCTGTATTTTCATTTTACTTACAGAATTTTTCTTTTGGTAAGCAAGAAGCTTTGTTTTTTATTGCTATTGATTTATATATTTCTCGGTTTTGGAGCAGAAAAGTATGTATCAATTTCAGTGAGACTTACAAGAAGGGAAATTTCTCTTTTCCTCTTTCAAAAATCCCCTTAATCAGATTATTGCAAACACATGTTTTTGTTATTTTTTAATCCCAGAACATCCAATTAATTGAGTTTAATCTCTTACATCTAATCATGCAGTATATCTTCCTCATGGGTGGAAAGTAAGTCGAGCTTAACCAAAATTTGGAAATAAGTGACTGGTCATTTTATTCTACTATTTTTTTTTTTCCTGAAAAAATTTGGTACTGTTCATCAACAACTATGTACCTCCCAGTTAAGATACTGGTCAGTCACAAGTAGCTTGTGTTGTGCCCGCTTTCATAGTCTATAATTATGAGAGTCATATCTTCAGTTTGGTTACTTAATGATATTTAGCTAAGAAAATAGACTTGTTGAATGAAACTGTGTGCTGTGATTTCACCGAATGACTTCACGCTTTAAAAGAATTAATCCATGAAATATCTTACATTTACAGGAAGATTGTCTCATTAGGGTAAAGCTCAGCTCCTTCAAATTGCCTTTGCTAATGCAGGGGACTTAGAAAGCTTGCTAAATCTGTGGCTACAGAAGCTTTCTTACACTTGACAAGCATACTTTATTTGTTGAGAGAGAATAACAGATGAAAGATTTTTATTTTTACAATAAATCCCCGTAAATTTCTTTGCTTTATGCCAATAACCTCTCATGACATGGACATTTTCTCTGACTCTATTGCACACGTGTATGAATAGAAGTTAATATATCCATAGTGCCAAAATTGTCAAAAGGCCCCCAGAATAAATGGGTTCCTCATGTCACAGCACAATTCTAATTCTTCATATCCTGAAATTCTGAATTATTGCACACAAATGCACCCGGAGCATCAATCTGACCCACTGTCGCAGACCCTGTATTCTCATGGAACTGCAGTAACTTGAATGCCCATGTTCAGGTTACAATCCAGCATAACACTGAGGGAAACACTTAACTGTAAACCTGAGAAGTCCCATTTAAATAAATAGCTTATTTGGGCATTCATATATAAGCATGTGCTTAAGAGCAAAGCTTGTTCCCTGTTGAAGTACCGTCCCCTGATGGTAAATGGTACTTAGTTTAGTCAAATCAGCTTCAAATAGCCATTTCTCACCTTTAGTCAAATCAGCTTCAAATAGCCATTTCAGCAGCATGTATTTGTCCTCTTTTACTGGCACTTCACAGCCTTCTAGTTTCTTTGTTACTTAACCAAAATGATGAAATCAAATAATATAATATTTCATAGTTTTCTGGATCTCATGGTATTTTACAGTTGAATAGAGAGATAAGTTTTTTTGGTGCTGCATTAATAGCATCATTATCATTGCTTTTAATATTATGGTCCATTGTATTTTTTTTCAAATGAGAAATTAAAGGAAAAGCAAATTAGTTTGGGGATTCATCTGCCCTAATTAGATATCTTAAAGTTAGAATTTCTCAGTTTGAAGTATTCACCATAGGCTTCTTTTCTAATCAGCAGAGACAAATAGGCCCCTCTTGAAAGTGGCTCAGGCCTTCCTAGAAGAGAAGCTCTGCAAACATCTCTTCTTATGGGCTTATTATAAAGAGGTTTTAGAGTGACTATTTCAAATTCCAGTAGCCAATTTTTTAGGGTGAATTAGTCCCATTTTTGCTGAGTTAATAATGGTCACAAAAGTGTCAGTGGCAAACATGAAAACTTGATACATGTTTGGAATGCATTACTTTTTTCCATCTTTAACATCTAGGCTTTGGTACCCCCCACAGGGTTTCAAGGTAATTCATCTCAGGACCCTGACTCGGTCTTGTTTTGCTAATTCATATTGAACATTAATGTGCTAATTATACCATAAAAGACCACAAATGATATAATTATATACCAAAAGACCACAAATGATATAATGTACCTGTAATGAGGTTTCAGCGACCAGTTCTTTAACTGTAGCCAAGCATAGAGATACTTGTAAACCATTGAAGATAAATACTATGGGAGAATCTTGTATATACACCCTGGATTATAACAGTTGGATATATCGATACCAAATGCCTGTGACTCTGTAATCACTACTAAAAACATTATTTTGGAGGCTATTTTTCTGAGAAGTGGTTGGCTGTTGTTTGTTTTGCCGTTGTTTGTGTTTGATCATTTGCTAAACTTCATTTTTCTGATGTGTAGAACCAGAAAGCAACCTTCAGTACCTCCCTCACCCCCACTGAAGGAGACATTGATTTGTGTAGTGGAGCTGTGAAAAGGGGTTTTCCTGCACTGCAAGACGCTGGTGAGCAAGCTGAAACCAGAGTTACAGATTTCTCTTTTTGGACCATGAGATATCTGTTGTCCCCAAAAGCCACTTTACATCATGACATGGATTTGCAGAGTGTTTCAAACAGCTGATCCTAATAGTTGGCATCAGATTTAAGGCTGGGCACATGCCTGACTATGGAGTCCCGCCATGCCATTACCTATTGAGGCAACATCATCACTCTGTCTCCTGAATTTGGCTCCTGTCAGGGCAGATTCTTCCTATCATCACTTTTTTCATGCTCTGGTAGGAGCTGCAGAGAGGGAAATCAATGGATATCACCTCTTTCCCTCTCCATTTTTTCTTCTTTCTTTCCTCATTCCTGTGTTTTAGGCAAGTGCTCCTTTTAGATGTAACACAATGCTGGTACTGAAGAAGGTCTCTGCCTTTTGCTTAGATTGTCCTGAGCTGTGTGACAAGTGGAGGGAAATGTTGGCTGGGCACTGACCCGCACAGGGACAAGGGCAGTGATGAAGCCATTACAGCTTCATGGGGCAACAAAAGGTCCAATGTCCTCATCACAGCCTCACTGCAGGCACTGCTGCACTCCACACCAAGTACATTATAGGTCATTTTGTATTTTACGGTGTCACTACGCATGCTGCTGTTCTAATCCAAGGCTTTGATGATTGTGCAGCAGGAAATAAAACATGTAGCTTCTTGACAGCACTGATTTCCGAAAAAGCCAGTCACTGACCCATGGCAACATACTTTTTCCTTCCCTGCAATGTGCCATGTTGGGCTGAGATCTCAGCTCTCACAGGCTCGTTTGGTATTGGACCACAAACAAGGAGCCCTGCAAGGAGCAAAGCTGGATTCCAATGATCATTTCATGGATCAGTGGATCAAAGAGATTGAAGAGATAAATTATTTGTATTAGGCAAATGATACCAGATCATTAAATTACTCCTATTTTCTTCATAGAAATCTGAATTTATGGTGTAACTTGTAACTAAAGAACCATTTTCAGCACTTACAGGACCCTCCTACTTGTTCAAATGCTGAATTCAACTTCACTGAAAATAGTTTACCCTCTAGCACTTTTGCCATGTCCATTATTCTCTTATGCCCTTATCTAGGTAAGCAGCTTAGTCTGAGTCTAAATATTTTCCCAATGTTATCAATAACCAATTTAACAGAATTACAGATACACAGACAGAAGAAGAGAATTAAATCAGGATTGACTACTCAGCAGGAAAACAAATGATCCTGTGCTCGTTCCTAGGCTGAGCTCCACCTCACCTAAAGTAAGGTCTCAAGTCTTCTCTTAGGGTTGACTTGGTTTATCAACAGATGTAATCTCGGAGGATGTCACCACGGATTTTAGTCCCTGTTTACCGTAGGTTGTCAGGATAGTGCCTGACCTCCAGTGGCTATAGAAGCGAATTGCTCATGGTTCCCATCGGGTTCAGCTGGGAACCAAGCAGTTTGCAAACCTTTAGGTGATTGTATATATAGTGTGTGCTTTTGGAAAATGAAAATCAATGAATGTAATGCAAAATATATTAAAATGGACTGTGTGGCCAAACCTGAATTAATTTGCATTTACAAATAATGTTTCCTGGAGGCAGAGGTTTACAGCAAAGCTTTCAGATGCTATTGCTGATGGTTGTAACAAGCAGGTAAGGAGCTCAGGACCTGCAAGAAATTTATTTCTCAGCAACGGGCTCTGTGTAGCCAGGTGATCTGTGTGGCTCTGTGCAGGCGGATTGGTTCCTATACCATTTCCAATGCAGAGGTCTGTTTTTCTTCTCTGTGCCTGAAATCTGCACAAAACAGGGCACAGTGAGGAAAGCGAATGACTCATCCCTTACACTCAGCACCCCTCCATGACACACATATGCCTTCACACCAAGAGAGCTGAAGAAGGGAAAGGAAAAAATAAAGTCAGAGGAGACCGCCCACCTTCTCTCCATCAAAAGTGTTTCCTGGTCATTAGGGCTTGGTCTTTATTATTGGACTCGCTCCAGTTGACGGGCAGCCAAGCATCTTTTCTAGGGAAAGAAAAGAAACAGCATATGGGGATCAAAATATAAGTAGGAACTGACTGTATAAATCAAATACTTGTGCATCATGCATGCACTGACTATACACTTTGGCAGAGGTCTTTAGAAATGCCTGGATGCTGTTCAACTATTCATTTGGGATACTGCTCGAGGATTTGCTTTCCAAATGGTGGCATCGCACTGTGCGAGGAACCAGCCTCATCACATACTCCAAACTGGGGCATCCGGGCCAAGTCTTCAATTTAAGAAAAACACACCCACTGTTGAAAGGTGGGAAGCACAGAGGTGGGGAGGCTGCAGGGCCAGGGCAGTTTACATGGTCTTAACCAGAGACTGGAGAAGTTTATAGAGGTGAAAGCCACTGAGGGCTCCTTTACACACAGAAAGCATCCTGAACCCGGAAGCCCTCGAAGTGCCATGCTTTTGAGGCTGGAGGAGTCTTGGGGTGAGGGGATATTTCACTCTGTTTTGCTCAATTCCCATGCTTTTCCCTGGGCCTCTACTGTTGATCACCACTGAGAGCAGAAAACTGAATTAGCTGGATGTGTTGCCTGACAATAGGGCTGATGTTTTGTTCTGCAGTGACCTTCCCAAGCCCAGGGCTTGGTGTTCTAAAAAGATTCAATGGCATCTTATCACCCTGCACCCATATTGCAGTGGTGAAACAGGAGCGCAGCCAGGCTTGGCCTCTCTGTGCTAAGGGCTGTGCAAAGCACTAAAGAGGGACACTTCTCAGGAACTCACACTTCTGCTTTGCTTGTCACTAAGGACTTTGTTACCTTTGACTGCTCCTGCTTAAAACTGTGGTATAGATACATCTACACACAGTTTTTTCAAAGAATTTCCATTGTCTTGGTTGTTGCTAGATATCCGACATATTTGTAATTGTGATTGTTTCTGTATCTGTATCTGTTTCATATTGTGACTCTGAGCTGTTTCAAGGCATCCTGTTAGCCATGCTAGAGAAGACCTTTTATAAATACTTAAAGGACCTTACTTAGACTGCTGTATTTTCAGAATTGCTTGTTGTGCAAGCAATTAAATGTTCACAGAAAGGGGAGTCATAAATAAAGAGAACTTTCATCTTGTAGGCTGGTAGAAGTTGACAGATGCTGCGTTTGTGTTAAATAAGGTTTGATAGTACTTGTTCGTATAATTAATAGCTTCATACTGTCTTATCGGATCTGGACCAGGGGAAGGATTACACCCTTGAACCAGCAAGTCTCTGCCTTTGTGACTGCTTGGCTAAGCCATGGCCATGGTGCCCCACACAGCAACCTCCTTGTGGCTCTAAGCCTTACCGTTTGGCAAGAGGTCCTGATGGAGTTGCCTACCACCTGGGGCAGCCCCTTAACACTTCATGCTCTACATGCCCAGCTTCAGGCTTTGGGCAAGTGGGATATTGGTTTGCTATGCTGGCTCAAAAAAACAGTGGTGATTGCTGAAACACCAGGGGACGCAAACACAATCCATGCCCTTTGTACCTTGGAAGAACACCAGGAAGGAGAACCTGGCAGCAGATCTTCACCAGCTCTTAATGTCCAGTTAATTTTTCTGCTTCGGGGGAGCAAATGGAAAATGTGACGTATCAGCTCCTTGTATGCAAGTGTGTGCTTTTTTATGTCTAATGGAGGATGCTGGGTGGTCCTGGTTTTATGGAATGAGACCCTGGGGAGACCAAGCCTCAAGGCTCAAGTAATCTGAGTCAGAGACTCATGTATTTACCTTCTGAAAAACAGTCAGGCTTTCAGAAGTAATTGTTCCACCACATAAAGAGTTTAACAACAACTTTGACAAATACAATGGAGGTTGATTTGGGGTCATAATCACATTGAAGGCAATCGTGAGGCTTTAAATTAATAAGACGTATTAAACATAGCCTGAAAGCAGTCGCCCTTCAGTAATCCACTCAGAGTCTTAGCTTCTGAAGGATTCATGTGGTGTTTAAGTTAATAATATATTTCTTAACAATAGTTCTTCTTTTAGTAGCAGATGTATGACAGCTGCATTTATTGTCAAACCTCCTAATTTAGGACTATTCTCCTGCTTAAATTGAAGTGTCCATACAGCATCAGAAAGGCTCCCCACTGCTCACCAGTTGGAAAGTCCAGCCCCAGGGTTCCCATCTGGTATCACTGCAGTCTTTTTGACAGAGGCAGCAAAGGGCTTTTCCCTCTTCCTTTGGGTCCCCAAGACCATCCCTGTCATTCCGGTTGGTGTTCTATGTTTAATTGATGTCCTAACACATGAAGTGTTTGGGTTGTCTCTCTCTCAGATTTTTTTTGCTATGTACAGTTTCTCAGAGAAACAGAAATTGGATAATTCAGTGAGATTAGTCCCATATCAATAAACTCCACTTTGCCCAACTCCCCTGTATTTTGAATTGCTCTGAGGGCAGAAGCCACTCCAGGTCCTACAGGTTTCTTAAGAATTAACTGGTTGCCAGATTAGTGTTTTTTCTCTAAGAAAAAGCCTTTCTTATGAGCTCAGTGGTGTGAGTCCTGTTTGGCCTGCTGGCACAACACCTGCCACAGCACCAGAGCCTGCACACCGGTTAGAGGCTCTGGAAGAGCAGCACAGATCCTGTGTGTTATTTATGTAGCCTTTCATGGGGAAGGGCTGAGGAGGATCTAACAGTGTTCATGCTGTACCTGATGGGGCACTGAGAGCATTGTGTTGGGAGTAACTGGGACCTGGGTGTGCTGTCACCATCGCTGTAGTGGAGACTTGTAAAACACACAGCACCAATTCAGAGGAGACTAGATTTCATGAGTTTTTCTATTCACAAAACAGCTTGCTGAAAAAAAAAAAAAAAATAGATGACTAGAAGTTGGCGATGATACTGACATTGTTAAATCTTCCAGATCACCCAATGAGCAAAAATGTCTTTGATTTATTGCAATTTATTGCAATTCCCTGCATTCTGCTAACAAGCACCAGGTGCAGATTCCTCATGAAGATTCCTCCCAAAAATTAATCTAATTCAGAGGCTTTTCAGCAGAATCTGTTACATTTCCAAATTCACTGGAACCCTGTGTTCTTCTTCTCAATTCCAGAGAATTCAGAGGATGATAAAAAGCCTTGACTGAGGTATAACAGTTACAATTTCATTACTGATTTTAATCATATCACAAACCTTACAGAGAAAATCTGGTGTGTTGACCAATATGAAAAAGCCAGTATATTTTTCAAATTTTCATTGTTTTTTCATTGTATAAACAAGAAAACAAGACCCAAAACCAAACCCAGAGGAAGTTCATGAAACTATGTCATGTAAATACTGAAGAAAAATTTGTTAGCACTTACAAAAACTGAAGCTGTTTGCTTTTTCCCAGCTACCAACAAGCCACTGAGTATTTTTGTGCATGGGATTCTGGTGGAGTGGATTTTCATTTCTAACAATGGTCATACTCGCCTTAGGAGACACATGGTCTGAAATACAGCATCCTACCTCAATGTTATCATTGCAGTTTGACAGTGTGCTTTCCATAACTTTTGTTAAAATGAGCTGTTCAAAGGGTGTTGCATCACCAAATGAGGTTCATTAGAGCACAAACTAGGAACAATGCCACCTGGGGAAGGTTTAAACAGCAGGACCTGAATAGGTACATCCCCTTGTTCCTTGCACATGGGTCCATTCCTACAATCTTGCTCAGTTTGGCCATTTTTGGTGACTTTCGGAGGTCTGCTAGCCCCTGGTGCCATGGGGGCATTATCATCTCTGAGGCTTGGCAATGTTGCTCCACATTGGTCATCTCAGGAGTCTCTCAGTGTCTTGTTGTTCATGAGCTCTAAAAAGCTGTCAGGCTGTTTGTAGGGAAGGATGCCAGGCAGTCCCTTTGACTGGTTGTTTGATGGAGTCTGAAACAGCCCATTTTATTTTTTTAAAGAAGAGAGAGCAGAGCAAACTCTGCACTTAGCAATACTAGCAGGTCTGTTAACCCAGATTCACCTCAGCCCTGTCAGAGGAGGATCATTCTTGGTAATTCATACCGAAAGCTTTTGCAAGGGATTACTATGCTGTGGTAACATATGAAAATCTGTACTAACCGTATCAGAGGTCATTCGTATGTCAAGCATCTGCATTTTGTAATGTGAATAACAACCCATGTGTAGTGTAAATGCCCTCCACCTACTGGGAACCTATTAGCAGCTTCACTTGTAGCGAAATGGCATGTGGTTTGGGACATACAGGTTAGGAAATGGGGAGTTTGTAGCTTGGATTCTGGATGGATTACTCAAAAGAAAGGCAGCTTTCACTGCTGCTCTGCCAGCTGTCTCAGGTCTCAAATTCCACCTGAAAACCTGCTCAGGGAGCTTCCACATTATCTCTCTTCATATCTTTCTGCTAAAATAACACAACAATAAGCTCAGGATTGGGAATTAGAGGAATAAGTATGTGGAACAGTACTGTTACCAGACCAAGTGCTCCTGTTCTGTGTCATATATTTCTTCTTAAATCCCTTGTGCAGATAATTTTAATTTTCAAAATCTGCCATGATTTTAAGGAAGTATTCTGTGTATGGTTTATATATATATCTGTATATATGTAATATAATTTATTTTTATCCACTTTTAGAATGAGTAAAATTAGATTAGGTGTTTTGCTCTGACAATTCACAATAAACCCCAGTAACATTTTATAAATATTTTAAAGTGCAATTTATTCCCTTCATATTTAAATCCATTAATTACTCATTACTTAGCACATCCTTCCTCCTGTAGGCAAACACCAGTATTTGCCACACTGTTTTAGAATGAAAGCTGTCAACATAAAGGTGGGTTTCATTAATGAATTACTACTAGAATATTACACCACAGGCACTAGCGGCATGGTTGGAGGTGGCTTTTACCAAATATTTTTCACATTTACCAGAATCATATGGGTACAAAGGAAAGCAGAAAAAAACTCACCTCATCTGCAGATAAATCTTTTTTTCTTTTTTTTCTGAAATGCTCTTAACAACAGCAACTAATATTTACCTAATGCCTTTCATCCAAAGCAATTTGCAATTAATTAATCTTCATAGCTCTCTTGCTAAAATAAGAGCACTGAGAAAATGATGCTGGAGAAGCTAGGCTGATTGCCCAGGATTCGCCTCTAATGCAGACAAAGTACTCTGTTACTAATTATCACAGATTTCATTCAGTTTTGCAGTGTGAAGACAAATTTTGGTTGCAAATACCTAATACTCTGAATCCGTCCTGAAGAAACCTTCTAACAGTGACCACAGGACACCGACTGTGGCAGTGGTACTATTGGCTCTCTTCTCCCTGTCTAGGGAAATTGAATAGAGGGCACCAGGTCAACCCAGCAGCATCTTCATTTATGTTAAATTCATTATCTACTGCCACTTAGGTCACAAAGAAAAGATAGGTTCACCTTCTTTCAGGCAGTACCTGTAGTTTACTTCTCAAGTGAGACCATGTTGTGTACCTGCTTGCTTCCCTCACTTTCAGGCACTGTTGGGAATGTGTGCTATAGAGCTGGGATGGGCTCAGCAAGTCTTACTTTTTGGAGAATTCAAGTAATGAACAGCAACTGTTTCTCTCCCCCTTTTCTCCACCAACATATAAAACACTTGTGATCA
Organism: Nettapus auritus; assembly: GCA_011076525.1. Lineage (NCBI taxonomy): Eukaryota > Metazoa > Chordata > Aves > Anseriformes > Anatidae > Nettapus > Nettapus auritus. The sequence goes on along the minus strand of CM021765.1, from coordinate 183,238,816 downwards.
CTTGTTTGACCCTCTACCAGCTACCGTAATTATAGCAAGTACAATAAAAACTGTCGGTATTACCTTGGGTCCTAGTGAAATCAAGTCTCATGCATACATACACTTTCTAATTTTGATGCAAAAAGAAGTCACATCTTTAAAAGGTTTACAAAGAAATCGAATGCTGAGTGCTGGCATTTCTGCAGTAGAAACGTCTTCTGTCTCCTCTAAGCCTCCTTTGACCTGGGGGCTGTCCTCAGTAACACTGCTCCAAAGCTCTGCTATTACCCATACATTTAAATGTCAGGCACTAGAACCCAAATGGCTTGAGATCTTTGTCTACACTTAATGGAGAGAAGGAGGAGCTTTTAAAGCACTTCTCAGAGCAAATACAACTTTAACTTCTGTGTTGTCACAGTAGTGTGATGCCATAGCAGTGTACATGCCCTTTCAAAATAAACAATATATTTCTTAATATATATATATCTATATATATCTTGGAGATGCTCTCAGGCTACATTTCCCTGCAAAAGAAGAGGAAAAGGAAAAGGGGAAAATAATAATAATAATAATAATAATAATAATAATAATAATAAAGTAGAATTTCTTTTGTAGTAAAAGCAGCTGTGATTTTCACATACTCACCTGCCTTCAGGGCCCAGGAGCATAAGAGAAACACCAAGAGCATGTGGTGAGCCTGTCAGATTGTACCACCATGGACAGGGAGGAAACTCTGCAGAGCCAGCAAAGCTACGTGGGAGTCTGCCAGGCAGATCTGCCACTTGTGCTCTCCTGAGGCCTCTGCTGCTCATTAGCAGTACTAAGAGCTATCGAACTTATTATCAAGAGCACAGGGCTTTGAAGACTTTTTCCTGCAACTGAAGTACTATGGAAATCACTTGAATTACAATTTTCCAGTGGGCAAAGCTCTGGTTTAATATGTCTGCACTCGTCCAGTACAGACAGTGTTAATTACATGCACCTGCAGTACAAAAAGCATTATATGTGTTAGTATAAAACATTACAGACCATACTTCTGACTGTACTTTATGACTCCTTAACTTAATTCCAACTCACCCACCCACACCTGAATATATATACACTTTCTTAATCCTGTTAATAAGTTCAGGTATCTTCAAAAAATTCACTGGGATTTAAAATTGTACAAAATGAGAAGCTCTCCTACTTCAATAAGCCATGTACTAAGTATAAGATTAAAAAGCTTTCATTTAAGTAGTCCCTTCAAGGTCTTAACTACAGGAGAATTCATACAGAGGTGAAATTAATAGGATATTCCTTGTTAATCCTTCAGTTCAGTTTTCACATGTCAGAGGTGGAAAAGTGAATTTATCTTCAAAGGTCCTAATTAGGGGAAAAAACATCAGCAAGGGTGCATGTAATTACGTCTCTTTGGAACATCAAAACCTTGCTTCTTAAAAGTGATGGATTTAGAAACATGACCTTACAAATAGAGACTTCTTGCAAAATTAAGTTACCTCTTCCCTCCCCAGTCAAAGCCCAAAATCCAACCAAGTGCCCAAACCCTTAAAAGACCATGGCCTGGAAGCACTGAATGGTCCCAGGGGGCCCTCATGGATGTGAATATGACAGAGTCACAATTCACAGCTATGATTTCGAGTTCAAGTTCCTGCCTACTAATCATTGCCTAATTTTAAACGAGCTGAATCCCTCACATCCTGGCCATGCATTTTGTAGGCAGGGAGCCTCAGGGTTTTCAACTCTGCTGCAGGTTGCTGAAAGTAAGCAGAATCAAACAAGGCCTTCCCACTTATTTTTAAATAGCATTGACTGGGTGCTTTATGACTAACTAAATATTATTCATGACAAATCTTGAACACCTTTGGTATTCAGATTTGGGTAAAGCCTGGTAGTTAGTTTTAAACAGCCAGCTCCAAAGGGAATTGCATCTCATTTTGACAGAACTGGAAAGATCCTGAAGGAATTTGAGGCCAGTCCAACCAAACCAATGTCAGATGTCTTGGCCAGGCCAGGTGCAAGACAGCCCAGTCTACACAGCTGTGCTCTCCTCTCATAAAGCGTGTCTCTTCAGAGAGGATTCTGTGCTATCTCCTGCTCATGTGGCTGTTACCAGGTAATGCAAGCAAAGGCTGTTGGAAGGGCTGTGGAAGGTTGATCTGCCCTTGGTTCAGTGACAGGCCCACGGGGAGCCCAGGTGGCATGTACTTGCCCTTCTCCTCTCCTCCTGACTGAGTACACAGGAAAAGGATGATGATATATACATCCTAATTTCACTACAGACCATCAGCTACAAACCACTGGCCTCCTCTCCTACTGAATTCAAAGTTTTGAGAAAGGAAATGTTTCTCTCAGGATAGATGGTTTATGTGAATGACACTCGGTTGTCTGAGCCTGATAATGTCCTCACAAGTTAATACACTGTCCTGACTAAAGCACCATCCAAGTTATTTTCAGAGAGGCCTTAAAGTATTGTTCTGACACAAAAGAATTAGGATGCTCCACTTAGGCATGTTAATGGGGAGTGGCCTTGCTGTCTTAAAAATGAAGAATTGTAATATTGCTGGAAATTGCTGGGACTGAATGCTTACAATAGACCAGAGAGGTATTTACAGACAACCGTGTTGGTTTAGACCATCAAATCCTTTATCAAGTTTACCAGTCATTTTAGTAATAGTGTCAGCGTCCAACCCTAAAGAAGTTTTTATCTGCATGGCTTGGTATTATATCACATTAAAACGGATGATGGAGTTATGTGTCCAGCCTGGCAGCAACTTGCCCACTGATGCAGAAGACCAGGAAAGGTTTAATGACCTCTTTGTAACTTGTATAATTTCAATGCCAGCAGCTAATACAAGTCAAAGAAACTGTGATGTTTTTGCCAGTGCCCCTAGATGTATTCATTAGCCTCTTAGTAAGAGTTATATCCTCAAATACCCAACAGAAGCCACTTGCTTGGAGAAGACTCCCTAAATCCAGGCTGTGTGTTGGAAGCCTGGAGTTGCTGCAGTCAGAGAGGGAATTTCATGTCTGGCTGCCCAGGCTGAGTTTTGTTCTCCGAGCTATAGAATTCCATCTCCTGAATAATCAGAATGGTCTCTTCCATATTTACAAGCCCAGAAAAGAAAGTATGTCTAGAGCATAAATGATAATATAATGCCATCATTTATATTACAGTTGTCTGAGCAAATAGTGGTGTACGGTCAGTATTGAAAGCCTGGCCTTGGAAATCAGGGTTCTTTGTTCATTATTCCCCTTTTACTGTTCTGCTCCAGGCTCTACCCTTATAACTCTGTGGAAATAATTTCTACATGCTTCAGTTAAATGGGTTTACATGTTATTATTTATTACTTATTACTAGCATTTATCAAATAAAGAGAAGCTACTAAGTTGAAGATTACTACTGCCAGTCAGTAAAATTTGAATAGGAAGGGGAAAAGGAACTGTAGAAGGATCAAATGAATAAAATGTTTGATATCTTAAGAAGTAATAAATAAATAAAAGTTTTTGTCCTATTAAAGGACAGGCAGCTTTTAAGAACTACATCTTCTATGTATCCTCTGTAGGTTTCAACACAATTTTGATTTTATAAACTCTTAAGAGCTTTCATTTTGTGAAATAAATGCAATTTAACATCTCTTCTCTGCAAAATACTATGGACCAATTGGCTTAGATGATTTCAGTGCACAGAAATATAGCTAAAACACTTTGCAAAACTTATTTAACTGGGTAACTGGGTCATAACATTTAGTGCTGCTGACTTGTAAAATAACTGAATTTTGCTCAAAAGCACCTATTCAAGGCATTTTTTTCGCAAAGATGAGGAAAATTTGTAATAGGTCACACTGAAAAATGAACACAGTCTTCATGGATAATGCCATTTGTAAAAGACACCTGTTTTGCATGTGGTTTTCTCTCTCCAGGTGTTTTTTGAAAGGCAGTTTTACTTCCAGGCTCCTCATAATTGACTATATTTATTAAAAAAATAAAATAAAAATTATTTTGATCAAATCAGTTAAGATGTTTTGTAAGGAAAACAATGCTTAATCAGCAGAGCTCTACAAGTCAAGCTTCTTTTGGAGGCTTAAAAGTCAATATAGTCAGTGCCTATGGAAAAATAAAGCTGTCCACTGAAACTTGCTTCCTGACTGCTGAAACTCTGGAATACATAATGATTTTTCTCCGAAGCTTATTTTTACAATAGATTTTTTCCTGTACGACATCTAAAATAACCAAAAACGCATCCCAAGACGTGACCCAGCACAGAGCAGCACAGTGCATGTTGCACATTACTTCCAAGTAAGTTCGTGAAAGTTAACTGAGAAAAGCAGGTTCTCATATGCTATCCAGAAGTAAACAAGTGCTTGCAGTGGATATTGCTTACCTGGACTTCAGTAAGGCCTTTGACACTGACCCCAGTAAGATCCTCATAGAGATGCTGTTGAAGTATGGGCTGGATGAGCAGCTAGTGAGGAGGGTCAAACAATGGCTGAATGGCCTGGCCCCGGAGGTAGTGGTCAGTGGTGCAAAGTGTACTTTGAGGCCAGTGACAAGTAGAGTGCCACGTGGGTCAATACTGGGTCCAGTCTGGTCCAGATGTCTAACATCTTCACCAGTTGACCTCCAGAAGTCAACCTTAACCATTCTGTGATTCTATGAAGTGACATTTCTTGAAAAGTTCATACTGCTAGAAGGAAAATTTCCAGTAGGCAATTTCAAACAGATGAAAAAAGTTGAAAACATCTAATGGTTCAACACCTCCCATTTGTACTTATCCTCACTGTAGGAGATATACCAGGGTGAAAGGGCAGGAAAATGTGCCCACTGTGGAAGCTTTTGCTGTTCTTGGCCTCAGGTGCAGCAGACATTTTGTTTTAGATATCAGGCCCTGATTCACATTTTTTAAAGACTTGAGATTGGCTCTGTGCACCTCCACTCCAAGTGCTAATGCAGTCTGTGGTCTTCAACAACAGGGCAGAGCTGTGAGGCCTGAATCCCCACTCAGTCTTGGCTGTTATTGGGTCTCATCTCACCTCTCTGCCCCCAAAGGAAACATGGAGGAACAGCTTATAAGTCTCTCATCTTCCAGCGCTGCAGCTGGCATTTCATAGGTTTCTCCTGACACACAAGCACTCAGTCCTGCCCCGTGCATTTTCGTGGAGAATTAAGCAGCTTCTTGGACATGAGTGATGGGGGTTCCTCTGACTCTTTCATTGCCCACTAGAGCAGAGGGGCTCATCTCCAGCAGGATGCATGATTGCACCCAGTGAGGCCACCAGGGGTGTTAGAGAAGGGGGCTTAAATGGTGCAGGTCAACCAGACTAACTCAAGCTATTCTACAAAAGGTTGACAAAGATTTTTCTTGAGCAGCATGTTGTTCATGAGGATGTGAAAGTCTGGTCTGAGAAGCTTAGGTTTTTCCCTGCCTTTCTCCAAAGCATGGTGCAGCTTTGGTGTCTGGCCCCACTTTTCTCCTCCAACCAAAGCACTGCTCAGCATTCACAGGAGATTCTGTTCAGCTGCTTGCGGGCCTTTATACTCTGAAATGGAGATATCTGTTGGTTTGAATCTCCTTCAAGGCTGAGAGGGTGATTAAGTCTATGTAATGTGTGCTGAATTTGAATGGGAAATGAAATAGGAGTTAAGTTCCTAAGCAGCTTTGAGGATCTGTGCCTGGGCTCATAAAATTCAATTAATTAATGACTAACTGGAGACCCTCTAGGGCTCTTCCATCTTTGAGGTTTCAGTATAGCATCTCCCCTCTGGGCCCATACTGCATGGTCTGAAGGTATTGCTATGCCAAGGAAAGAGGCAGACACATTTACTAACTCCTTAATCTATCACAATTCCACACAAACTGTAGCACACACATTATTGTGGCTTGGCAGGGAGGATCAAGACTGGATGCTGCCAGACCTTACACACTGGCAGTGGTCAGGGCTTTGATTGACCTCTCCTAGTCTGGTGAACTGTGGCATCCAGCATGGATTGCTACAGCTGATGGACATTCATTAACATTACTGGAATGCCATTAACATTTTTACCAAGGGTTATACCCCTTTTAACTTTCCAAATATGGTACTCCACACCAGTGCTCAAAGAAAAAAAAAAAAAAAATTAGAAGCAGCAATTCCTGGAAAGAGGCAGTTATTGATGATATAATGCCCACAAGTGTCAGCAGATATTATTCCTTATAAAAAGGCATGTGGCTCTAATTTGGCACTTCTTGCCATCAGGAGGAACTTCTTGCAGAGCAGATGTCACTTCCAATCCTATCTTTCAGAGGTGCCTGTGCCCTGTTAAAAATGGCATACCAGTTTAGAAGTAGGCATGGTGCCACTGGAGCAGATGGTTATGAGCACAAGTTGTGTTATAGAACTGGTGTTTGCAGAAATGTGGATGCTGGGACTGAAGTCCTACCCAGGAACATCAAAATGTTCCTACCCAGGAAAAATTCCTTCTAAGTAGGTTGATACATGCTAATTAATGCTTTAGTGCTGGTAGAAATGTATGTTGTCAGTACTGCCTTTATGGCTTTTCAAGCTTTTGGGCAACCATTGGTGATGCCAGGGGCCGTTTTGGCAGCTGAGGACATTGGAGCATAGATGTGTCCTTGGGAAAACTGCTATCTATGCTTGGTGTTAGTCCAACAGCTCTGCAGTGGCTGGGAACTGTTGCAGTGTGGAAGACTGCTCTGCTAGGCAATGAGGAGGAGAAGTGGCTCTGGACCTGCATTCACCCATCCCCTCTTTAAGGCAGTGTATCATTCTCTACCAGCCAAATATCTGAAGAAAAACTGTGCTTCTGTCCTGAAAGTCATGTGTTTTATCTCTTGCTTTGAAGTTAATGTTTCAGTTGCTCTCACTGGGATAAAATGCAGTATTTCTTAGAAGTTCAGCCTTCATGAAAAAGCTCATTTCAGTAAATTTAATAAACATGATATTAGAAATGTTGTTTAGATATAGCTACTTATTTTCTCTCCCAAAATGAACATGCTGAGATGAATTTAAATGTTAAATTGATATGCAATATATTCTTCTTAACTTGTGTCTTTAAGTAGAGCTTCCAAAAGCATGATGAGTACTTTCTTGCCTTGAAGTGTACCTCAAGCATTAAGAACCAGCCCTTCCTAAAACTAATTGACAGACTTTAGTGACTAAACAATAAATCAGGTGACTCTTATCTGATATGATTGAAGTCTTCATCCATATGTCTAGAAGCTTACAGCAGAAGTTTCTCTCTTCTCAGTTAGACAAGGAAACATTTCCCCCATATAAAGTCATGCTGCCTCAGCTTCTCAAGGTACCACACAAGATACTTCACCAGGGTACTCATGACATGGGATGTTTCTTGTCACTCTGATCAGAAATGTACACTGAAGAAGGAAAGTTTGCAGGAATGATCTGGTCATGAATAACCTTCTTATTCTGGACTTTTCACCTGTGACAATTCAGCTCCAAGGTATGTCAAGAGATGGCCCTTTCAGAAGGTGATTTTTCAGGCCCTTTTTAAAATGTCTGCATACTCCAGGTATCCTTGGAGGCATTCCAATAACCTTATGTTACCATTTCTGACAAATATTATGATTGACCAGCAAAACATTATGCTGCCTTCACTTTATACTCTGTGGGGCTTTGATTAACCAGCAACACAAATGAGCACAGCTAGCCAAGCAGCTGTGCAATCAGCCAGTGCTAGGCAAAGCTACCAGCAACATATGGTGAAATTTTACTCCATAATAGAATACTCATCTTTCCTGGTAGAGTTGTAATATTTCCCAAGAGCCTCAATAAGACGTGTTGAGTAATCCAAAGTGTGGCATAGTCAGCAAATTGTCTGCAGTTTCCACTAATAGATATAGAAAATTTATTTTGTGGTGAAATTTTCACCTTACCCAATGAAGCCTATAGCACTTCAGCAGGGAGCAGCATGTAACTCCACTCAAGTAAGAAATCCACTTAACTGGCTCCTAAAATATGTATTTTAATTGGTGAGATGAGATGAATAAATTAGTATTGATACAAGGAGGTGCATCAGCAGAAGGTTGTATTTTTACTATCTATTATGTATGAAGGACACTGAAGATAGGTGAGTGCTTCCAAAAATAATTTAGATTTCAAAAACTCAGAGTCATCAAAACTAGTAAAACTTGTAAAGGAGGGAATTTCAGATCCATGGCAATACAGAGAATTAGATTATCGATTTTGTTTATTTCTACCAAGTCAGTTATAGAAGTGCCACAAAGCTCGATTGTTTCTACCACATTGTTGCAGACCAGCAGCTATAGGATTTGATCCACACAGTGGATGAAACCGGTGCAGGCATGAAAAATTGTCCTCTTGCCTTCTGTGCCATGAAGAATTGGTCATATTTATGTTGAAAGAACAAAAAGAAGGGTAAATATTTATTCATGTAAATATAACTTTTATCTGTCTAGCTTAATTTAAAATATTATTCTTCCAAACTTGCCTTTCATCAGCTTTACAGACAGTGGACTCTTCAAATACATTTTGTTTAATGGAAGTGGGGCTAAATTTTGGGAAGTATCTGTACTGTAACTGCAATCTAAAATCATAGTGCTTGGCTCTGGGTCCAGCTGTGCTAGCAAGCAGAGAGGGCCTCGACATCTGATCCCTTGCCCTGTTCTTTGCAATGTGACTGTTGTTGGCACTGCTCTTCCTCCCTCCAGGAAAAGCTGCTATAGGGGGAATTAGCTTAAGCAGCACCAGGATTCAGCCAATGCCACTTAGCCCTCTATTATTTAGTAGAGCAGACACAGCCCAATAGATCAACCCTCAGCTAAAGGCCATGTCTGCAGAGGCATCCTGTTGTGAGTAGGGCTGCTGGTGCTTCCTGGGCAGTGCAACTGCTGGTTGAGTTAGGAAGGCACAGCCCAAAGAGGTGTCACTAATCATCAGTGCTGCTGGGATTCATCTGAACAGCCCAAGGGATCATGAAATCTGGAGAGGCACCACACTCCTTCCCCTGAGGATAAAGGGGCTGCCTCAGAGGTACCTACCTGCACTGCAGAGACTCAAAGCCATCTGAAGCTCAGGGAGATGGTTCCTGTCCTGACAGGCACTGCAGATTTGGCTCCTTATTTCAGTGGCAGTTATCAAGCTCAAAATTCACAATGCAAGTTTCTGTTGAATGCTAAGACTTGTGAAAAAAATAATCTTTTATAAAGGCACGTGGGCTTGAACAAGCCTTCTCTAAAATAAATATGATAAGGAAGGTTATTGTTAAGACACCTTTGTCTGAGCTAAAAATATGCAATGGGAAAAAATAATCTGAGGTAAGTAAACTCGGTTTAAGGATTATGTGAACGTCAGTCCTCATACCACTCCTTTTTCTGGATAGAAAAGAAACATGTCACCAGCTTGTTCCTGATCTATTGCCCATTTGGCCTTGTGTTTTGGGAAATACCAGGCATTGGCTCTCAGCAAAGATAAAATGACAAATTGACTGGCCAGTAATCTCATCTACTATCATAACTTCATAACAGCACAGTAAGCCCTAAGGACTAATGATCACACTGTACCACTTGGTCAATAGCATTGTTTCAGAGCTGTACATTCACTTGTGTCTGTTGATGATTACACTGCGAAGCATTATATTGAAATTTACAGCATTGAGATTTAAACCAGTAACCCTCAAATCAGAGAAATAAAAAGCTCTGCTGGCAAGCTACAAACATTGTAGTCAATCTATAAAAAATAACATTTTACAGCTAAAAATTGGAAATAAATAGTGGTCCTTGATTAAAGGATGGGCATATGTTACAGTTTAGTGAAAAGTGTGTCTTGCATTTTTAGTTTTAAACATCACATGATTATTCACAGTAGTTTAGACATTTTCCTTATCATAGTGTTACCCATGGCAGTCATTTAAAATTTCATTTTGAGCTTGTATTTGTGCTTGAAAACTGGGGCACAGAAGTGCAGCCTAGGAAAATAACAACAACAATAACAAAACAGAGGAACAATACATTCCAACATTTTGCAGGCAAATATATATATATATATATATATATATATAATTCTAGCCTCATTCATCATCAGGTTTTCCTGCTTGCTTTCTGTCCGTCTCTGTTGTTTTCTTGCTGCATGAATTTGGAGAGCAGCTCAACTCCTTCATCCCTTTGTTATTTGTAAAGCTCTTTGAGTCCTGCGTTTGGAAAGTGGTTTAGAAATGTTAAGTGGGATCACTGCTGAAACAACTAGACATACCTTTGCTGTTATTAAACTTGGCGTCAAGTATTGTCCAAAGGTCTCTAAGATGGAAAGGGCTTGCTATTACTTTGGGTAAATGTTTGTGCTTCGTTGAACATTCATGATGCAAGCACGTTCCCAGTGTCTCGGGTGTGATTACAGCTGCGGTGGAGATCTAACAGCTCCAAGCCACTTTTGACCTGCTATGAAGAGCTGGAAACTTGCTGTGTTTCAAAAGGCCGCACATAACAGCCCATGAGACAGGGAGCCGCAGAAGCAGCTGTGCTCTTGCTTTAATACTCTTTGGGGTCTGTTTCTCAGCAAAACAGAGATCCATAGGCATTGTCAGACAAGCTATTTTTCTAGAAAGGACCTAAGCTCTCCAACAGAAGAAGACTTAATTACCATCAAGTGCAGGCAGGACAGCTGTGGCTGTGCAGCTCCAGAATGCAGCCCTTCATCTCTCTCTCCTCTCAGAGCAAGACCTGCCCATGCCACATGGTTTAATTCACATCTTGTCAAACACAGATTTACCCCAAACCATGCTTCCACTGTTTTGCAGTCATACCTGTTATCATACCATATTTCATGCTTTTTTTGCCAATTTTATGAGTAATTCCAGAAGAGGAATGATTCCTTCTAGTGACACATACAAAACAGACTTCCTCTTCTTTCAGGGAAGTGATTGAGTCACCATTCCTGGAGGTCTTCAGAAACATGTACATTTAGAACTTACTAGCATGGTTTAGTGGTGGACTTTAGTACTAGGTTAAAGGTTGGACTAGATGATCTTAGAGGTCTTTTCCAACCTGAAGGATTCTATGATTCTATAATTCCAAGAGTGAGTAGTCCCTGAAGTGAGCTGCTTCAGGGTCAAATGGGGAAGGGGACAGTGGTGCATTTGGACAGAGGGTGGCTCAAGCCATCAGGGAACCTCTGGGATTTTGGTCATGGTTTTCTCTGAAAACATAGCCTACAGCATGTTGCTGGCCCTGACTTCTGTGTGAACCAGCTCCAACCCCAGAAGAGCACGTCATTCCTCATGGATTACTGGAAAATTCAGTTAAAATTACCAGTGAACCTCCTATGGGGATACTAATCTACACACTACGCTCTACATTTTTAACAAGGTAAAAGTAATATGGACTTTTTCTCATTAGTTTGTTTTAAATATTCCTTTCTCCGTGGGGAGAATTGATGGCATTCATGACTGCTGTGTAGCAGACCAGAACTTTGGGATTTTCATGTTTCCAAACTAAATGGCAGCTACAGGGTTTTGTCTTTGTCCTGTGCTGTCTCCATGTTTTCTGTCAATGTTGGGAAGAAAGGTGTGACAATAGTACCTACATGCATATTATTTAATATCAAGGTATACACATGCACAGGTATATTTAGAAAGATAGAAAAATGTTCATTTTTTACACAAGCTTTACCCAGTGGTGCAGTCTTATGAAAAACAAAACAAAACTGACCATGCAATTTCATTCAATGGTACTTGCTAACTTTGCTTAGCTCTTAATTATTGGTAGGTTTGACCATACCCATTCTCCCACAGAGTGGATTTATGCATCCAGATGTTCAAGCAATACATCACTACCCTATGTATGAATTCCTGTATTTAGGCATAAAGAAGGAAAATTATGAGCAAGGGTAACACACTGTTTGTTATTGTCTTTTCCTCTTTTCCTGCGCGAGTGTTGCTTGGTGAGAGGAAGAAGCAGGTGAAGGAAGAGGTAAGAATGGGGGAAACAGGAGTATCCCTGGATGGGCTCAGCTTGCATCCCTCCTAGTCCCTGGTTATCCCTGCTCTGAGGAATTTGGAGACAGATCTCTAAATTTGGTGCAAGTCAGCTGTGGAGGTGCCACAGTAACAAGCTTACTCACGTCAGCAAAGCATACCATGATAAAGGCAAGCAAAACTCTTTACTTTAGCCATCTAGTAATGTATTCAGGCTCCCCAGGGAAGTGCTCACAGCACCAAGACTGCTGGAGTTCAAGGAGCATTTGGACAATGCTCTTGGATGTGGTTTAATTTCTAGGTAGTCCAAAAGTTGGATCCAAAGAGCAGCCAAAAGTTGGATCTGATGATCTTTGTGCATCCCTTCCAACTTGGGCTATTCTGCAATTCTGTTAGCATATATTGTTGTGAACATAGCTCCACATGAAGACAAGCTTGGATGTGAGCAGGGTAAGTGTTGCTTTTAAAGTGAACTATGTCAACCAATACCCAGAAAAAAAAAAAAAAAAAAAAAAAAAAAAAAAAAAAAAAAAAAGAGCTATAGAGCAATGAGCTAAAAGAGCCATGTCAAAGCTACCTCATCTATAAATGCATCAATTACAGTAGCATGAAACATTCTTGGGAGAATGGGTGAATGTCTGTGATTTTATGGTTAAACATACAACTTGTAGCACAGAATTTTTTTTCCTTATTTTTTTTTTTAATAACTTATCATGATAATAATTCAAATGGAAAGCTGAAAGAAAAGGCTAGAAAATTTTAATAAAGGCAATCCATATGCATTGTTGACCCACTTTGGACTACAGTCAGTTCAAGTATATATATTTATTTTAATTAGCTAATTTCTAAGCTCAATACTTTAGAATGTGTGCCCTTTCCCCCCATTATTTTGAGCCATGGGTGTTTGAGGCTTACTACAAAAATTCCTGTACAAACATTGCCTTTAGTACATTTCTGATTATGGTATTTTAATTTTTTAGGAAAAAAAAAAAAAATGTAATGAGAAAATCAAACTATGCCTAAACTATGCCTAATCTAAATGGAATAAATTCAAGCACAGCATTGCTAGTCAGTCGAGAAAAGTGATTGTCCCGCTCTACTCTGCGCTGGTGCGGCCTCATCTCAAGTACTGTGTGCAGTTCTGGGCACCACAGTACAAAAAGGCCATTCAGATGTTGGAGAGTTTCCAGAGGAGGGCAACGAAGATGGTGAAGGGCCTGTAGAGGAAAACAGATGAGGAGTGGCTGAGGTCACTGGGCCTGTTCAGCCTGGAGAAGAGAAGGCTGAGGGGAGACCTCATCACAGTCTACAACTTCCTCGCGAGGGGGAGTGGAGAGGCGGGTGTTTATTCTCCATAAACAACAGTGATAGGACCCACAGGAATGGGGTGAAGCTGAGCAGGGAAGTTTAGACATCAGGAGGAGGTTCTTCACTGAGAGGGTGGTTGCGCACTGGAACAGGCTCCCCAGGGAAGTAGTCACTGCACCAAGCCTGTCTGAATTTAAGAAGAGATTGGACTGTGCACTTAGTCACATGGTCTAAACTTTTGGGTAGACCTGTGCAATGCGAGGAGTTGGACTTGATGAACCCTTATGGGTCCCTTCCAACTCGGGATATTCTATGATTCTATGATTCACTGGTATAACAGCATAGGGGATGACTGGGTGCAGCTGGGACTCTCCAAAGTACTTGCAAGTCTTCAAAAACATTTTCTTATTCCTTGTATTTTTTGTTTGTGTGTTTTCCGCAAGATGAAGAGTAGGATTCATTGATACTCGTAGTGAGGAGGTGTTAAAAGTGAGACTGAAGGCCTCTGGCTCTAGCAGATCGTTAATGCTCTGTTAAATACTCTCCTACAAACCCAACAGTGCAGCTCTGCATAGAACACAGAGTCTGCAAAAATACAGGGCGATTTATGTAGGAGAACCCAAATGACTTGCCCGGTGTTTCAAAGGCAAGCAAGGAGTCTCCCCTGGTTCAGGTAAAATGGAAAAGAAGGGGAGTATAAAGGAAGAGGTAAAATACAGGGGGAGATGTGATCACCTGGAATCTGTTATGCACAGCACATCAGGTGTTTCTCTTCAGGCTCTTACTTAAAAAATAACAACTATAAAGATTCTGGGAGGACTGATGCTACTGACTCAACTGCTGCAAATAATAGTGGAAAGCATTATCTCATGATGGACTGACAAATACCATTTAATTAATAATCTTTCTGATTATTTTTTTTTTGTGGATGTTGCCTACCTTGACTTCAGCAAGGCTTTCAACACTGTCTCCCATAACCTCCTCATAGGCAAGCTCAGGAGATGTGGGATAAATGAGTGGACAGTGAGGTGGACTGAGGGACTGAGAACTGGCTGAACGGCAGAGCTCACAGGATTGTGCTCAGTGGCTCAGTCTAGTTGGAGGCCTGTAGCTAGTGGTGTCCACCAGGGGTAAGTACTGGGTCCAGTCTTGTCCAACTTATTCATGAATGACCTGGATGATGGAGCAGAGTGCACCCTCAGCAAGTTTGCGGATTACATAAAACTGGGAGGAGTAGCTGATACCCCAGAGGGCTGTGCTGCAACCTAGCACTGCCAAGTCTACCATGAAACCATATCCCTAGGTACCACATATACATGTCTTTTGAATCCCTCCAGGGATGGTGACTCAACCACTTCCCTGGGCAGCCTGTTCCAATGCCTCACAACCCTTTCAGTAAATAAATTTTTCCTAATATACAACCTAAACCTCCCCTGGTACAATTTGATGCCATTTCCTCTTGTCCTATCACTAGTTGTATGGGGGAAAAGCCTGCCCCTCCTTCTTTGAGGTTGTAGAGGGTGATAATGCCTCCCCTCTCCTGCTGGCCACACTATTTCTGATACAAGCCAGGATGCTCTTGGCCTTCTTGGCCACCTGAGCACACTGCTGATTCATATTCAGCCAGCTATTGTCCAATATCTCCAGGTCCCTTTCCACCAGGCAGCTTTCCAGCCACTCTTCCCCCAGTCTGTAGCGTTGCATGGGGATGTTGTGCCCCACTTGCAGGACCTGCACTTAGCTTTGTTGAACCTCAAAACAGTTGAACCACTTCTTCCTTTTCATGCTTTTCCCATACTCCAGCATGGGTTTCTCTCCATGGGCTGCAGTCCTTCAGGATAAACCTGCTCCTGCGGGGGCTCTCCATGGGCCGCAGCCTCCTCCAGGCCACATCCACCTGCTCCACCAGGGGCCTCTCCACGGGCCGCAGGGGAACTTGTGCTGCGTACCTGGAGCACCTCCTGCCCTCCTGCTGCACTGACCTCGGGGGCTGTTGGGCTGCTTCTCTCAGTTTCTCGCTCTTATCACAGGTGCCATGCAGCATTTCTTGCCCTTTCTTAAAAACATTCAGAGGTGCCCAGCAGTCAGGCTACTGGGATCTGGTTTGTCACGGGGTGGTGGCTGCTGGAGCAGCAGGAGCCAGCTGGAACTGTCTGTGCCTAGCACAAGATAGCCCTGGCCTCTCCTCACAGAGGCCACCCCTGCAGACCCCAGCACCTGGCCACTGACACCCAATACAGCCATGCAGCTTGTCTTACTGAGCACTTTTGTATCAAATGATCAAAAGCTGAATAGTTTTTTCCTCACTTTTCCCCTCTGGCAGTTCTCAGCAGGAGGTGCACAGGGGGCTCTCCAGGCCTGGGGGATTTCTGACTCAGGGGACCTGACCAAGTCCTGTTTATCAGCCTTCCCATCCACTCATTTCTTTAATCAGCAGACTTCGTATGTTGTGTTTTGGACAGCAGAGGTGTTTGTAGCTAGCTGCACTTCATCTTCAAGACCTAGAAAAGCTTTTTAATTTTTTTTTTCTTTGTAGGAGTTTATGTAACTCCCCTTGGAACCTCATTCTTCAGCAAGAGAATTGTAGATTTGTGAACTGAAACATTCTCTGTATAATAAATTTTACAGTTGTGAATAAAAGATAGGCATATGAGGTTTCAATTAAAGAGCATTTGAACTGCACTTCTCTGCAAACAATAGGAATAATTTCCTCCTCAAGGTTAGCGTTTCTACAATTTAAACTTTAGAACAAAGAGCCAAGGAAATAATAATTTAAAAAAAAAAAAAAATCTACATGTGGTGCTACCCAAGCCAAGGGGGTGACTGCATATCCAAGAACACGGAGTAACTCTGGAGGAGGATGCAAACAGACCGAAGGAGACACATTTGTTTTAAGATACCCTGTCTTTGTGCACAGCTGCGGAGCAGCCTTGGCCAGGCTGGACGAGCCTTTCTGCTGACATGACTTTGCTGAAGTCAGCAGTGTTTCATCAGCAGACAACTCGGCACATGGTCTTTAATGGCTGCTTCACAGGTCAAAAATCTTTGTAATTTGGGTATAAAACAACCGTCTGCTCTGCTGTGTACAGCAGTGTAAAGATGACAAATGTTTCAGGTTTTCCTGTTCCTGCACAGAGTACAGTAGTCTTTTGTTGAATTTTTAATGTGGCTTATTATTTGAGCAAAGGTCAAGTGTTTTTGTAGAAATCCATGTATACTGCAGGTATAATACTTTAAATTATGCAAGCAGCCCTAAAGACAGAGCAAAATTTAACACTGTTTTGTCAGAGCCAAAAGGTATATTCTTCCTTTGTCAGAAAAGAGCATTTCATTTTCCAACCTGCACTTTTCTTCTAGTGGATTTTCAGTAAGAATAGCAAAATAAAATCTTTCTTGCACACATTTAAGAGAGCCTACGTCTTAAAAATACTGGAAACTTGGAAATGCCAATTATTTTAATAATGTTATCATTACCCTGCAGGCAGCACCTAAACAGTATTGTGTTGTATTATATCTTTTTAAAATAATAGAAATAAAAATTATAGCCCTTTTCCGAAATCCTATGTATTCCTTGCTGCTATCTTTACTCATTTTCTCAAGTAAAATCTTCATCCTTCTGCAAATGTTCAAGTCCAGACATACTGTAATCTTTTGCTCTTCTTAGGCTTCTACTCAATAGATAAAGAAGACACTCCAACTTTGCCTTTTTCAAATGTTAAGGAAAGATAGATTTCCTTATATCTACATGGAGTCTAGGATGTGATTATTCCCTAAATGGCAAATGCAGGAGGAAACCAAACCCGTAGAAAAAAAGGTGTTGACAGAGGTCAATATAAACTGGAAACCTTGGCAACCAGAAATTCAGTATGAGAATATGATTGAAGTGGATGTAAGAGTTAAGGCAGAATTATTTTTTTCAGTTTACTATTCAAATATCGAAGTGTAATCTGAGGAAAAACTTGTGGGAAATCTTTCTTAGGTGGGAGAATTTGGTGCAATGCACCACTGAAGCCTGCTATTGTTCTTTATTCTGAGAACCAGTAACACCCAAGTCTTTGGTGAGGGTATAGGATGGCTTCTGTGGCATCTACAGAGCCCCAGAAAACTGCTATACCCACAGATTTAGAAAGTCCCTGATTTACTTAGGAGCCTTGCAGCCAGATAACTATATGGAGCTAGCCCCAAAATAAGTTTTAAGTTCCTGTTGGAGTCAGACTCCAACAGCTGCCAACATTTAGCATTTAAGTAAATTGCTGGGAACTCTTTTTTTCTATATAACCATTTGTACTGGAGAAAATCCATGTAACTTAGTCCAAGTTGCAATGTGAATATGTTTTTGTAGCTTGTAATTGCTAATACAAGCTTAGTCTGCATGCCACAGTTCACATACATTTTTTATGAACTTATAATTAGGGCAGTTTTGGTCTCCTGCAGGTTCCAGCTTTGGAAATGAAGAGCAAACCACTCCTAAGGCGTCTGCACCTTCTAAAGATGCACCCAAGGGTAGCAGCAAGAGCACAGCACAGGTATCGAGCAGCACAGCAACTCCACGCAGGAGCTTACTTCCAGCACCAAAAACTGCCACTGCACCTGCTGGTAAGTGTTCCAAACTCGTGTACCTGAAATACCATCTGTGTTAGCCCAAGAAATACAGAAACCTTATCATGATACTATTTTACTGCTTACTTAGGTAGTACCGCAAAGTGAAAGTCAAGAGAGGGGGATGTCCATCACAGCCAGGAGTAACTGTCTCTTACTGTCAGAAAACTGTTTAGCTCCGTGACCTATGCTCACTAACTGGGAAACAGACCAATCTGTTAACACAATATATGGATTTCTGATGACCAGACTATAGGTGGCACCATTTTTTTTTTTTTTTCCATTTTGATTTTCCTTCCTTTATTTCTTTTTTTTTTTTTCCTTTGATTTTTCTTTCCTCTCTGCTAGTCCCTAGCTACGTTATGTCATTTCAGGCTACAGCAGTAGTTGATTAGTATCAGATTTGCACCTACATATCTCCAGCAAAAGCCTTTCTTTTCCAGTAAGTGATAATGGCATGATAAGCTTTAAAGGGCTATTTTGAGGTTTCTGTAGAGGAACTTGTCTGGCCTCTTTTTTTTTTTTTTTTTTTTTTTTTTTTTTTTTTTTTTTTCTACAAGCAAGAATATTGCTTGAAATCCTGTGCCTTTTACTACTTGCATAGCCTCACAAATGAGTCATTGCCAGGGAGGTTTCATTACTGGGGCAGTGCCATGAGCTGGAACCAGAGTGTTTGGTATGCAATCATGCTAGTGTGGACATGCAAAATCTAGTCTAGGCAGGACTAGCTAAATGGCTCTGGCTGTCATCTCTGAATTTGCACATCTTCCAAGTCTCAGACCCACACAGAAGAGCAGAAATTGCAAAATAATGCAAACCAATATTGATCAAGAGGGAGGTTTGCAGAAAAATAGATGGTTTGCCATCACATTGGGGAAAATAATTACTGAGGGTGGCAGAAAGCTACATTTGACTTTTAATTTCAGCTTTTAATCTGTGAAATTGTTTAATTTATGAAACAAAAGACCAATCTAGTACTAGATTTTAATTCCTCTAGAGACAAAGCTAAAAAATAAAACACAATACAGAATTGGGACCATTATGAAAAATTCTCCCAATTTCTGCCATCCAAAGAACTTTCATTTTCTATATCATCACTCAGTCTCAGTGTACTTTCCTTCAGACCATTTGTTATTGTCTCCACATGACCCTCCATTAACCACGGGTATGTTTATTTCCGTGAGAGCACACAAATGAAAACTCTTTTCCCGTTCTTCAAGCTGGCCATACATGAACTTGTGCACCTCAACCCACATAAAGAACTGTTACTGCTTTACTGTGCCTGAGTTAACAGGCCCAGAAGAGACAAGGCAGTGTAGCTTCTGAACTGGATTTACTTCCCTCCAGCCTACCAAGTGTGGTGAGGAGTCCTCATGTCTGTGGGTGCATGGGTCAGTACACATGTGCCCTGTGTAGAACGTGCAGGGTTCAGGCTTGCATGTCAGAGCAGTCTGTTTTGTTCTTCCCATTGCAAGGCTGTTAGTCTGACTCTGCTGTTGCTTCATAAGCTTTTATTTTATTTTATTTTATTTTATTTTATTGCACCCAGGAAGCTGTCTGTGTGTAGAACAGGAAGCAAGTTACAGTCCAGCAGCCCACCATGGCCTTTCCATGCTGTGGAGATAGTAATTGTGGTGGGGATTGTCCATACACATGCTTATGCAAGCCACAGTAGCAGAGAGCCAGGAGGGATGCCCCCAGAACATGTTTAGATACATTGCAACTGGAAAATAGTTGAGAGAGCAGCCTTGACCCTTCACTGTTCTGGTGGGCAGGAGCTCCAGTGGCATACCCAGCTTCATCCTAGCAAGGCACTTTGTGCCAGCAAAGACTGGAGCCCATTGCCACCACCTCACTGAAATTATAGTCTGGTCCTGATAGGGACACTCAGGTGAGTAAAACTGATTCCTGCTTTATTCTGGAAGAAACTAGATATGTGAAGTAAGAGTACCTGGCTGTGTTAATCAGTCAAAGGGCAGGCACTGAACAGGGACAGCTAGCAAGTTTGGAAGGTTGCTGTTGTACCCAGTGGACAGAAGCAAAAGAAACTACATTAGTCTGGTGTAAGTTTAGTATAATTCAGGTACCAGCATATGTATCTGTGGTCAAGTCAATATTTTTTTTAATTAGTATAATGTTGTGGTTCCTCACAATGATAAGTATCCAATGGAATCAAGGACCAAAATAAATCAAAGCAGTGATAAAGACAAAGTTTTTTAGCAAGTCTAATCCTGTTTCTCTTGCAATAATGCATGAATGCTGTCTGCAGATCCCACTGTGATAGGGAACCCTATAGAATATAAGGTCTTCTCTTTAAATATTTTTTGGACAGTTTTGCACATCTTTTAAATGATGAAGCACAAGACCATCTCCTTAAAATTGAACTCTTCATTAAATTGGAAGGAAGATGCTACAGATCAAATGAAGCAAGTGGATAAAGGGCAGTGAAGTGTTCATATTGCTTTGGGCTTTATGATCCCAGGCAAACAAAGGAATCTAACAAAAGCCCTTTACAACTCTGTAGACACCATATTTTAAATATGTCAGAGAAAGTGCATGGGTGTGCTGAAAAGGCCAGTCTCCAAAAGGATGTCCTGGAACAGATAGGGTCTAAAGGTTGAAAGACTGTTTGTACAGATACTGTAAAAGTTCTGCTTGTACTGCCTTTGCAAAGTGGAAAGTACAACAGCTGGCACAAGCTACCAGTCTGAGCTGGGCAAGTCTGGCATTAGAGCTGGACATCACAGAGCAGACATCACAGATAAAAATAAGGGAGCAGAGAGGTAAAATCAGTGTTTCAAAAAAGCTTGAAAAGGTACTAAAATTAATCCACCCCCCACCCACCACGTGTCTCTGACACCAGCATGTTTCCTGTGTAATGAATGCCTTGCTCGGGAAGGCAGTCAGCAGCAAAGGAAAAACTTTCACCAGTGCTCCAAACTGAAAGGAAAGTAAGGGCAGCATGCAGCAGGCAACTCTAAGCAGACCAGGGATTAAATGTCTTGAAAACAGCAGAAATAATAAATTTGTAATATTCTACCAAGCTATCAAATAATGGCAATTGCTTGCACAGAAAATCCAAATAATAGGAGGCCAACTGTGGCGTAGGAAGGTGGAACAATAGCAGAGAAAATACTCAAGATGTTCTCAAATTAATGGACCTACAGATCACCTTATTCCACTGATGCCCCATGTTGGATGCCCCTGTATTGAAAATAATCTTTGTTCTCAAAGAGAATGCAAGTACAAGAGATCCTGATTCTAGTTTTGAGCATAGGTGCAGAGCATGACTTTCCTGGTATTTTCATTTAAATGCTGGATCCAGGAGCATCTAAGGGAAGATTCAGAGTGTCAGCAATGTATCTCAAAAAGTTTTAGCTGGACATGGGTTTAGCCGTATCATGTTTTATCATGTTCGTGGTTAATACCATCAGCCCTTCTTTAATAAATGTGTAAGATAGCCAGCACTATGATGCCAGAGTAGCCTTAGAGGATAAAAGCGAAGGTGGTTCATCTGACAGCCCCTTCCTGGGAAGGAAGGCCTCAGCCTTGTGAGCCTGCTTGTTGCTTACCTTTTCTTTGCAGCTGGCTCATGAGGACAACACCTGCAGAAGGATGATTTGTGAGGCACATGTCTACCTTCCACCTCAGTGCAGTTTCTCCACAGCAAAACAGGCAGCAGCCCAGACCCCCGTGGAGTCATGGTTGGAAGGAACAAAACCACCACAATTTCCTTTTCCTTTTTTACCCTGTGTCAGGAGACAAGACACTGCACAGAGGCTGTGATGGAGGAGAGAGGGATGGTCTCTGCCATGGGTAGTCCAGGGATGAGTGCTGAGTAGAAGGTGTTATCTGGGTGTGAAAGACATGCACTTTCTTTGCACCATGTACCCCTCTTTATGTAGTGGGGAGAGTCCCTGCCTCCAGCAGGAAGGACTTTTGACACAAACCAACACTATTGTGAAAGTAAGGCATATTTTCCCATAAGAGAAAGTAAATAAATAACATGACCTTAGGGTGAATCTTGCATTAAGTAAGAAGTCACCAGCCCCATTCAGTTGACATCAGAAGGCTAAGCTGCCCCATAACCAACGTTACTGAAGTCAGCCATATAATAAAACTTTTGAAAAGCAGAGAAAACATGATACTTCTGGTTCTTCTATACTTTCTGTTTATGTGGAGAATGGTACAGTAGATATTCTAGGTATAATACTCTAGCAGTAACCTAGTATTAATTGCAGTAGAGCTTGATGTTGCATATGCATTTTATAAACACATACTTCGAATCTCCTGTGCAAGATATCATGGTTACTAAACTAGGGTTTTTAGAGTGATGCGCTGCTACAGCTAAAGTGCACAGACATTATATATGTGTTGTATTCAGCATCTTTTATGAAAGTAAAGAGGAGATAAAGTATTTCATAAAAAGGATGGCAGTCTTTTAAATATAAAGAAAGTTTCTGAAAGAGTGGAATGTCAGGTGATGTAAGAAATGCATTTGTATTTCAGAGAGGTACATGATTTAAACTATGTATAAGTAAGAAATGAATTCAAAAAGAAGCATATCTACCTGTACTGATGAATAGAAAATAACAAAAATTACATTGAAGCTTTCACATATTAGATATTACCTGAGAAGAGCACCTGTGCTGCAAATTCTCATTAAAAAAAAAAAAAAAACTGCTCAAGAGAGATTATACTCTTCATATTGCACTCAAATTGCTTGACAAATAAATTGGACTAGAGCATAGATCACCTTTAATTAATTAAAATTGATTCTTACAGCTGCTGCTTTGCAGTGATTCAGATGATCAAAAAACTCTGGCAAGAGAAAATAGCAGTGGTAATTCATTGTCATGAAAATTGTTTTGAAAACATGAACTAAATGGTTTTTGACTGTTGTATGGAAGAATTGCAGTTAATTAGCATTCAGTGTCTTGCACTGCCATATTTTGTGTGTTATTAGACCCCTTTCAGATTTGCATACCTGTCAACATATAGAAGAAGGAAACACACACACACACACAAAGAACAAAACAAAACAAAACAAAAAACAAACAAACCACAACATCCTTTCCTTGAGAGGAAAAACTGAGTTAGATCCTTTAATTTCACTTAAACTTCTTAACTATTTTGAATGCAGTGATAACCCAACTAGTACTTACCATTACTCTTTTTCTCTTATTGCTTCATATTCTGTTTAAAGACTTAGGTGGAAGTAGCTCTTCATCTGGAACTTTACACCAAGATCCACCTTAGAAAACATATAGGCTTCTTCCTACCACACACTGATAAACATGTGTGAACTTTGAGGCACACACATACTGAATTTTCTCTTTTAAATTTATCTGAAAATGTGGGAATATCTGCAGAAAGAAATGTTCAGAGACAGCAGATGAACAATTTCTCACCCTTTGGGGGATTTGTTTTACAAACCCCATAGGTTAATGCCCACCATGGGACAATTCAGATTCTAAATCAAACCAGAATCTAATTCTGTCATGATTTGGACCAAAAAGAAAAAAAAAAAGAAGAAATAAAAGCATGCTTATGACCTGAACCCTCTTTCTGCAGTTCCCTTTTCATGCTCAGGTTCTTCTGTGACTGTCTGGGAAAGTGCTAGAGTATCTCAACTTTCTGCAGACCTCGGATGATCAATTAAGGTGGGTGGAAAAATGACTAGAGCATCAGCATCGGGGTGTTGAGATCAGAGGTACAAAGCCCAGTTGGCAGACAGTTATGTTGGCATCTATTAGGGATTGATACTGAGAAAATACTGCTTACCATCAATGAAAACCTGAGCAATGGGATAGAGTACTCCCTCAGCAAGCTGACAGATAATAACACATCAGAGGGAACTAGTCAATGTGCTGAAGGGTATGGCTGCAGTTCAGAGGGACTTCAGCAGGCTGGAGAAACGTGTCAGCAGGAACTTCATGATGTTCGACAAAGGCAGATGGTGCAGAATAATGCCATGCAACAGGACAGGCTGGGGCCAGATGGATGGAAAGCGGCTCTGCAATGTGCCCTTGCAGGAAGAAAGGCCAGCTGTACACTGTGCTATATTAGCAAGAGGGTGGATCAAGTCACTTCCCCTCATTCAGCACTTGAGGCCACTCACAGTTGTGTCCAGTTTGGGGAATCCCTGGTCAAGAAAGATGTAACACATGACGTGACATAGTGAAGTGAGCCCTATGGAGGTCCATCAAGATGGTAAGATGGTCAAGAGCAGGCTGGGCCAGAGGATTGGTCCCTCCAGCACAGGAGGTGTGTACAATTCTGTGTGCCAAGAACATCTTGGGCCCACACATGTACAAATGTTGTGCCCCTACTGTGTTATTTTGTACTGTGGTGCTCTTTTGCACACTATGTAGGAGTAACTTGGGGGAAGAGAGATGAATGGTAGGTCTGTTCTGGGGAACGAGTGCCTGGCTCCCATGAGGACAAGTAGAACTTGCATACAATTCAGGGAAAAAAATAAAGTGCATCTCAATCATTGTGTGTAAGGATTTGAGGTTTACATCTGACCACCTCTGCACAGTTTTTGTTTTCTTCATGTCATACAGCTTCCTCTACAGCCTCATCCCTGTCTAGTCTCATTCAGCCACAGCCTTCTCTCAGAATACAGAACCCCACAGAACTGTGCTGTGCTTTGATAATTTGGCTTACCTTCAGATACTGATACAGCTCTGGGCTCCCGTGTGTGTGCCTGCACTCCTGATCCAAACTCCCAACCATCAGGTTGCCTCCTGTTCCAGACCTCAGCTCTATCCATCAGGCTGGACTTGTCAGACACCGGGCTATGAAATTAGAGAGCTGAAGGGTTTTATATTCTGTATGTCTTGTTGTGGGGTTTGGGGGGTATGCGTGTTACAGAATACCTATTTCAGCTTGACTATTATTTAATGTTCATCTCACAGAACAGTGACTGTTATTCCCCATAAGAAACATCATAATTCATGTGCAATGACAGTAGCAATAAAGAATTCACTTGAGCAGCTTGTTTCTACTTGGCCCATTAAATTAAAGACGATCAAAAGTATTGTTCAGAAACTAACCCAGTCAATTCCTGAGCTTTTACAAGTACCAGTAAATCATATGTAACAGGGCAGACTGCTAAATACAATCAGTCAAGATGAAAAATAGGAGGCCAGTGTTATCCCAGCCCTCACTGGCAAGCTCACAGTGTAAAATCTGCTTCTTTTAATCAGCTGCTGCAAATCCAGACAACACAACTTCAACAGGAGGGAGAGGGATGAGCTAAGGTCAGTGTAAGGGGGGGGGGGGGGGGGGAAAAAAATCCCGGGAGGGCTTGCAGGGATGTAGGGGGAAGAGTTGGATGCTGTTGTGTTCTCGTTTGCAAACACTTTCCATTAGAAACTGAACAATAAATATGTGGTGGTTCGCATTCATTCCTGTACTGAGTATGGGGATATGGAGTAGACGCTTCGCGTGAAAGTGGGACATTCAACTGCAAATTTTCCAACCTGTTTCCCAGGAACTTCACTCTGAAACTTGCCGTACCACAACTCAGTGAGGAAGTAACAATAAGATGCTGTGGGATCCATGTAAAATGATAGTAAGAGGAAGAGTAGCTATCTTAGCAGCTAACTTCAGGTGTTCTAAGTTACTCTGAGTTTTCCTATTTAGTCCAAAGAACTAAATCAAAGAACAGTTAATTTCTTCATTTTTCCTTTATTCTTTTAATGCCAGATGGAGACTTCTCTTTTTAATAAAGAAAGTAATCACTTTGAGACAAGTTGCTGAAATAGCCCTTGTCCTTATCTTTTTTTTTTTTCCCTCATCAGATCGGCTTTAAATGTGAAACAAAAACAAAGGGGAAAGTACAAGCGTTAGTAGTTTCTAGTTCAACAAATAGGTAGTCTTTCTTCTACATCTACTTATTTATTCAAAGCCTTTTAGTGTCTCATAGATCACAGGATGTACAGAGTCTCTAGAGGGAGTTGGACTGCTCTTATTCCACAGAATCCATCATATTTCCAGCTTTGCTCATTTTGTCTCAAGCAGTGCGTGCGTGGATGTGCCATTACTCAACAAGGACATGACCAGCCATGGGTATCAGGGAGAAAGGCAGAAGCAAGCTCGAAGTGGCTATCTGTGTCTGCGAGTGACTGAAAACACTTCCTTGGGGTTTTTCAAACTCGCAAAGTGCCTTACTTAACTTATAAAACACACCTGAGAACAGCTGGAATCTGACCAAATGCAGCCTGTCCCACTGAATTGTTAATGGTGTCTGCAGCATCTTAGGGTCTGCTTTGGAATAAATGCTCAAGGTGTAAGGTAACAGAAAGATTTCAATCTGAAGTGTGTAAGCAGATTGAAGCCTATCTCATTTTACTAACTTTTACAGACTCAGAAAGGTACATGTAAATACACGTGCTGATTCTGCAGCAGCCCTGGTGAAGATGTCTCAGATAGTGTGTGTTTAGCTCTGGTTCCTGGGCTAGCATTCATGCTGATGAGAGAGATTGGCAAGCAGCTTTCTTTGTCTGCTGTCTTCCATGTGATTGCTGAATGATTTAACACATCTGAAGTGTTTTTTACATTAATTTCTAGTGATTTTTTCTTTGCTTCTTCTGTTAGGTTTGAAGCAGACTGCGTGTTAATTAGGAAATGTAAATACCTTTACAGAACTGTGCATTTGGATGCATTTGTAATCACAGGAGTAGAAAACACTAGCAAGTATTTATGCTCACATTTACCTTATGGCCTGAAATTTTTATTTCTTAATGCAAGAATAGCTTTCAAAAGAGAGGAAACTTGGAGAGATTTATACTGTCATTTAGCACAGAGTTAACTGGAGTTCCACATTTCCAGTCTTCAGGCAAAAATAGAGTTTGAAGTAAAGTTTGTTCATGGTCAGAATTAATAGACTTTTAAAAAAATATATCAAAATTCAAACAGTGTGCAGCTTTGAGAAATATACACTTGTGATGCTTAGTTTCCTTTTAAAATTGCATTTTACATATTTTCTATTATTTTGATTGCATGCACCGTACCTTTTAACTTTTCATATTCAATATGATGATCAGAGCATTATTTCAGGCTTTCCAAGCATTCAAGCCCACTGTAATGACCAAAATGTTTGTCTTGTTTCCTAAGTGACAGGGGAATATCAGACTTTTTACATAGAATATAGCCTTTGAGTTACTTCTAGGACACTTGTAGGTAAAAAGCTCAAACTGCACAACCTCCCCCTGTGCCATGCCCTGCAGTACAGCATCATGTCGATCATCACACCAACAATCTCCTTTTTTAAGCCTTTGGGCAGGCTATTTTGAACGTGAAATTCCAGATTTCTGGGAAATGAAAAATTCTGAACCCAAACTCTCATCATTTAGAAATTAATCTTCCCTGCAGGAACTTCTCTTGAAATCAACATGGTTTATGAATGTTTTTCTTTTAACAAGCTAAGAGCTGTTGTTAGAAAGGAAAACAACAAACCCAGTTTTTAGGAAAACTTTCAGCTCAAGTTTTATCTGAAGTCTGATGCCAGGGACATCTCTTTTCTTCAGATTTCCTCATGGGTGGTGAGTTTAGCAGAGCAATAGCATTTTGCTCCTGGGGACTATTCTGCCTTCTGCACTCTTCCTAAATCCTTCCGCACTAAGGAGGGCCACAGAGCAGCCACCAGGATGCTTCAGCTTGGGAAGGAGAACCCAAATAACCTTACAAACTGATGGCGGGCAGTTATCTCCATTTACCCCCTTTTTTATTAATCCTTCTCTCCCATCCTTGCCAAGATATCTATTTGCATCTTTGTCACAACCTGCTTGAGGCTCACTCTGCTGATCTGTCCTGTGCAGCAGCCCCTGACGGGCACCACCATCCATGCATGGCTCTGGCTGTGATCCACAGACCTCACATTGCCCTCTGCAGAGTGATAGTGCTCTCAGGGCTTTTTTTTTTTTTTTTTTTTTCTGCTTTTCTCTTGTTTTGTTTTGTTTTGTTTTTCATCTGAGCTCTAATTGGTGAATTGTTCTTCCTTGCTTTGTGATTAAGGTTAAGAGCCTGAACTAATTCCCCAGGTGTTCCTCATTCAAAACTTCTCAAAAACAAAAGTAGTTAAGCATTTATATGCCCCTTGTTACTGCTGAAAGCATGAGGAAAACGTACTTCCCTTATGAATCTACTACTGTACGTGCTTGACATTCGCTGTAGAAAAATTTACAGAGGAGCTTGGTGCTTGGCCCATTTATGCACTGTATTCTTATTCTGAAAACCACAATAAAACCAAGACCTTACTGCCTTGGAAAAAGTAATGCTCAGATCTGTAACCTTATAAACTATATCTTATAAAACAAGCTCTGTTTTTGTCTCACAACTCACATCTCAGGTTGCTTTCACTCAGTCCTCAGTAATGACATGGCACCATAAACTTGTTTTATGTCCTGCTCTGTAGTAAAGTGCAGTGTAGCAGGTGGCAGATGCGGGAAATTTATATCCTCAGTCACTTCACTGCAGAAAGTATTCATCACAAACCAGAATCGCAGCCTCAACATCTCCAATTTACAAACAGCAGAGAAAACAGAGATGGACCAAAGTATGAAGAGTTCATTCTTTACCAGCTAGTGATGACTGATGGGGCAATTTGCCTGCGAACTGTAGTAGGGAGTCAGAGAGGGTGTTAGACCTCCTCCTGTGCCATCCTCCTGCAAATACAGTTGGACTCAGGGCTTGTGTGTGTACCCGTGCTCTTCCCAGGCATGCTCCACAAGTAAATGCTGAGACAGTGCTAGAAAACATGAACCACACAGCTTGTGGTGCTTGGCAAATGCTGCATCTGCAGCTCGCTGCTTGCAAGTCCTGACCCAAGCAGACATGGAAGGGCGACTGAGGCATCAAAGATAAGCCTGATACTGCAGTTGTGACCAGCTGTGGCTTTATAGATGGGGGAAAGCTAGTCATCCAGTAAGTGTCCCTGAAAGTTATGATCCCCATACAAAATTACCACTTTTTTCAACTATTGAAATAGCCAGAGCATATTTGCATTGAACAAAATGGAAGACACTGTTAGTTTTTGGACTGATGCTTTCTTTAGGCATCATAAAAAAAAATATGTGTTTTTTTTTTCCTGCTTCAGATGCTTCAGTTTCTGTGGGTCATTTTCCTGCAAGACTTCCGTGAATGTACTCAAGAGAGATGTGAAAGCTAATAAGGCAAATGTTTTTCCCT
This sequence comes from Nettapus auritus, assembly GCA_011076525.1. Lineage (NCBI taxonomy): Eukaryota > Metazoa > Chordata > Aves > Anseriformes > Anatidae > Nettapus > Nettapus auritus. The sequence goes on along the minus strand of CM021765.1, from coordinate 183,209,788 downwards.
TTTGAAAAAACTCTTTGCTTTTCCTCTGAATCGAGGGGCTGCCGCACAGTCTTGCAAACTGTGCAACCCCCAACAAGCACTAACTGTTAAAAAGGAAAGCAAACATTAATGTCTCAGGGATTAGCTTCTTCTTGTTGTTCATTCTTAATTCCTTGGGAGTGTTTGCTGATTGAAATCCTGTGGCTGTGCCTGTCACACCATGGGTAAAACAGCAGGGCAGGTTTTTTGTTTGCACACTCAGCCTAGTCCCTACAGCTACTTTTGTGGCAGTTGTATAGGCCAGAAAGGACAAGTTGAGCTTGTGTGGCTGCTCTGGCTTTCACATGTTTCATGTTTCTCCTGGTACAAGAGGCAATCAGTGACTGCAGAGCTTGGACAATGAACAGACCATCCTGAGCCTGTAAACTAATTGCTCCAGAGGAGGGAGGAATCTCCCAATGCAAAAGCAAAGGAAAAAGCTAGCAGAAAGTTTCTGAAGATCATAACCCAAGAGAGCCCTGGGGCATCACGTTGTCAGTGGGAAGGATGAGTGGCTGCAGGAGAAAGGAAAAAGGCAGAGGTCAGGAGTAATCTGGAGAGCCACAAAGAGAGGAGGGAGAGCAGGCAGCCTGGCATGTGCCTGGGTCACTGGCGAGCACAGACCAGGTGCTGGTTCAGCCTTGTGGACAGCAAAGGCAATGCTGTGGTCCCGTTGTGTCCTGCATTGGCACAGTGTGCTTTAGGTTTGTGCACTGGATGTGTTGCACCTCTCTGTTCCTCTGCAGACATCAACTCTTCTGCCTGGGGCGCCACATCTAGCAGAGCCCTGACACGTCCTGCCTGCTTCTAGCTCTGCAGAAGCTCATCTCTTGCCTGTAGGAGACCCTCTTGGCAAAGCGGATCACTGTGAAAGTCAGTTTCTAACTGGGAAGGGTGATCTCTAGGGAAAAAGTTGAAGAGTAGTGCCCTGCAGAAGAGGCAGGTGGCTGAAGTCAGCTTTGCACAGTCCTACTCAGCTTCTCTTCCAGCCCAGAATGGCTGGGTAAGGTAGAGACAGGATACAGAGCCCAAAGCAGATAGTATGAGCTGCCTGTGTAGCTGTTTGTGCCTTAATGGCCACTGTGCAGATGGCCAAAGAACAAAAATAGTGTGTAAGGCTTTATTTTGCCCTTCCCTATTGCTGTGCAAGTCAGCTCAGCCACATGCACACAGTCATGCTTGCAGAAGTGACAAGTTGGCATCCAACACAGGAGTACAGTGTAGCATCGTTCTGTCTGTGCAAATGCCAGTATGTGTTCTGGTGAAATTTTTGTATTTTGCCATCTTGATATCTATCTTAGTGATGTAGTTTTCTGCAATTACAAATTGAATTATAAAATGGGTTTATTTCTACCTTTTTTTTTTTTTTTTTTTTTTTTTTTCTGAAACAGCCGTGAAGAAAGAAGTACAAAAAGATCAGGATGCTAGCAGACCAGCTGTCTCATCCCCTAAGAGATCAGCAATAACATCCACCAAGCTCCATTCACCAGGTATTTATGAACCCAAAAGCACTCTTTCAGGGAAGATTTAAAGTTGCCGACTTTGCATCTCTACTTAATACACTGAAATCTGGGACCTACTATTGTTGAGTGAAGATTGATTATGTCCAAGGTTCATTGAGCTGGCTGTGAGTACAGCAGGCTTTTTTCATAGCAATGCATGAGCTGAATAGCTTTATGTTTTCTTTGTTACCACCTTGCAATCATCTGTCTTTCAAAACAAAAGTTGTTGCTATTACATGTTTAAGGGTCATAGGAACATTTCTTGTACCGCTATAATTTTCTTATTTAAAAAGAGAACAGATATAGTGAAACAAAAGGCACCTCAAACAATTACTTTAAATGACAGTTTTTTTTTCTTTGAATCTAGTGTCACTGTTGTGCAGAAGCAATATATTTCGTGCATTTCTTCCATGCATAATTAGAAAAGAGATCATCTATAGATATGAGCTTCAGACTGCTATTGGGGCATTGTCTATTTACCCCTTAATATTAGATGCAAACACATGGTTATAGTATTTCTAAAGAATGTCATTGTTTAGGTACTAAAATGAAGAGAACTTATGTCTATTTATGTCTACTAGTGCACATTAAGAAATATGTAAGGGACCTGAAGACTTTTGTAAGGCTGGCCTTTTGACTGATTTTAAATGTTTCTGAAATGAATGTGAATAGTCCCACTGATTTTGTTGTGCTTGCTGTCTTCTAACATATTACATCATTTTTCAGACTCTACTTAAATAATTTAAATGTCATATATGCATCAGTGTGATACATGAATGATAAATATGGGGAGTAGAACTCCATGTTTCTTCATTTCACAGTAAAGAATAAAACATGTAAAGCAGCTCTTCAGGTCCTATAACTTGCATCAAGAGTCTCTTCATTTTTACTGAACTCAGTGGCTATTCTACTTCCCAACCAACAAAATAAAAGTGGAAACTTAAATTTAACCTTCCTAAACACCAAGAAGACTCAGAATTCTCCTTCCTCATATGCTAGGGTAGAAAGGTGAACTTAACACTGTCCTCTGAAATGTATAATTTCCAGGCTATTTTGGATTTGGTGAGGTCACTAAGAGAGACCCAAAGAAAAAATTACTGCAGAGGGTGCCAGACTAGCAGCTCACCAATGTTTATAACAGTGGGAGTCCAGTTTAAGAACCAGCACTGACTGTGGTTGTAGAAGCATGCTACAGCAGAGCTGATTTGCTTCCACTAGAATTAGAAAACAAAATGAAACACAGGCATATTTGTATGGTGGACTTGTTGGGTTTTAAAGAAGCTGAAATTTCTGTTTGTTGACTGATTTTCAAGGCTTAATGTTTGGCATTTCCAATTCACATCGCATCAAACCTTCAAATGAAACTTTCTTGGGAGTACCTGCCCTCTCTCCATCAGATTCATTTAGATTTTGTAAGCTTGGTTGTCTGAAATTCTGTCCTAAAAAAGTTTAGCACTGTATAGATCAAATAAGAAAATAAACCTCGTGTTCAGTATGTTTTCTTTAGAGTAGCCTTGAGCATTCATTGAAATAACAGCAATAACAAAGCAATAAAGAAAGAGAATCTTTTCACCTATTCAACAATTACACAAAATAATCAAATAAATGATTAAACAGGACAAGGAGCAAGTGTAGCAGGGATTAAGGGGCAGAATCACAGCCTTTCCCCCACCAGGGTCACTAATCCATGCAGCATTTATATTTTGTGACAGAAAAGCATGGCTTCCACAGGCATCTGAAGCACAGCTATATGTGGCTGTGAAATAGGCTCTAATATTTCTGAGTGCCATTTCTAGACTGTTTTCCTTGTTATTGTCCTGCTCATTTGCAATTCCTGATCATAAGCATGTTTTTGGCTGTCATACTAACCCTGTTACAGGAGGATTTAATACAATTTTTTTTTAGCCTTGGATCTAATCCTTAGAATTTGGATCAATCCTTCTAAAGACAATCAAAGCAGTTTTGAAATGCAGTCTTTTGAGGATCTTAAGTTTATCTGTTGATACCATTCCAGAGATCTGTGTATAGACACAAGTGTACATAGATGCAGATGGTATCTCTCCACTCCATTTGGAGGAAGATGTCCTCTAGTCTGATATCTGTCACTCTACGGATTACATGTCATCAGTACTCTCAAAGCAAAGTTCCCACTTTCCTTACCAAAAATGTTGGAAATTGGACAATTGAGAGGCAAATAAATTGCATGCCTCACATAAGTCCTCATGGACTGAGTTAATTATGACTGTCTTCTTGTTATGGCACCTTAGTTCAAACGCGCAGTTAAATAAAAAAGACCTGGGAGTTTTGAAGCAGATCAAAGGCATTCAGTTATTTTAACGAACACTGGATCTGCTCCCCTGGTCCCACCACCAGCACAAAGGACATTCAGGATCAGGGCCAGCATCATTAACATACACCCTGTTTTGTTCAGAGCAACAGAAGAGAAACATCAGTGGTAGAATAAGCTTAGTAAGCTGCTTTTCAGGCCCAAATGAACTGAGAAATTCAGATTTATCCCTAAGGAGAATATCACAGTTTAATTTAAAAGAACAGCTTATAATACTGACAAGGACAACATGGAGATATGCACTTGAAATCTTCCACTGAACAGGAAAGCTAGAAAGATATAAAATAAAACAATGGGTTTTATCCCATTGTTGTGTTCCTGTTTTAATTAAAACTGGACTGATTTCAAGGGTTTCCTCCTACACTTCTATCTGTGGCTTCTCTTGCAACATCACAAAGCTGCCTAAACAAACAGATATTTTTATACAAAAGAGACAGATGTTTATGGCTGTTGTTTTTACAAATGGCTAATTTTGTGATAATACCTATGGTCCAGTTAAGAGCTCCTTTATGAAGGAGACAGCCCATAATGAAAGCCCAGAATTACAGAAAAAAAATCTGCAAGAAAACATCATTCTTGGAAAGAGAGAAAGAGAGAGGGAGAGAGGGAGAGAAAGAGAGAAGGTAAGAAAGAAGGAGGGAAGGAGGGAAGGAAGTAATAAGAAAGGAAGGAAGGAAGGAAGGAAGGAGGGAAGGAAGGAAAGTGTATTGAGTTAAATTGACATGAAAATAGATAGAGGACAATGACATTGCTGGTTCTTAATGGCAGAAAGTCCTCTTTGGCATCCTCTATTGTGTTATTTGGGTCTTGCAACATCACAAAGTTAATCTTGACATGTTGCAAAGCCTGGTATTCCTCTTTGCAAATATGGGTCATGGGCACAACAAGTTTTAAAGTCTGTTTTGTAGCTGTGTCTCTTTGCAGCAGCATGAGATACTTGAAGACATGAGGGAGCATCTCTGCTGGGGCTGGCTCCCTGTTAGTTTAGCCTGGAGCAAGAACGTAGTTGAGCAGGTTGGAGGATATGCTCCCAGTGGCTCCATGTAAGCTGGGAATGGATCTGAAATGGTAGGAATACTCCTGGGGCATTGCTCTGACAAAGCAGTACTGCTTTCCTGCCTGACCTAGTAAGACTGCTCTAAGGATCCATTTGCACAACCAGAACACAGTCTTAAAAATCTAAAATATCTAAAGCAGGTCTGTGAAATTTCCTCTGGAACAATGTATTTCTTTACAAATTAGCTCAAATTCATATCACCAGCTGCATCCCTGTGGGAGAATTTTATATATATATATATATATTTTTTTTAGGAAAGGGGTAGTTAGTCTCCACGGCAAAATACTGTTCCCTGTTACATTCATTGTTGAGGACTGGTTGGAGATAAGGTTTCTGTATTATTTTTCAGAAACTGTATACATAAAACTACAAGACACCTTTTATCAGATTCTTGAATACCTAACCCTTCCTGCTAACACAGAATTTTTCATCTTGTGTCTGTATTCAGGCCGGTGCCCACCATCTCTAATAAGATCTGGGAACAAGGTGTCTGACTCTATTTTCTCACTTTTTCTTACTGGCTCTAGCTTCTGGGTTAAAAGCTTGAGACTAGTGGGAGAAACCAAGGAAGAGAACCAGAGATTCCTGACCAGTATTCAGGGAAGAGTTAAAAAGCATCACCTGATGTGAAACTGAGAGTAGTAAGAAGACTGAATAAGCTGTGCAAAGGTGTTACCCAGCTGACCCTAAATGTTTTCAGGGGAAGCTTCTCAAAAAATTAAGATTAAGACAAAATACAATGGCCAAGTAACAGCTTGAGCAACTTGATGCCACCAGAGCACCGCCCTTTCTTTCTTCATCCTCATAAGCAGGTATTAACCTCCAGAGAAATGGATAGTTATCTCAAGCAGGATATGAATTTAGGATAAAAATCTCACTTCCCTATAGCAGCTTATCAAGAGCAAGCACACAAAATGCTGTGATCCCTACCACCACTTGGTGTCTCCATGAAGACAGCTACACTAAGTGAAGGTTTTATGGGGTTTTGTTCAGTCATCTCCCCTAGCAATTCCAACTGTGGGAGCAAAAGAAAATGTACTTCTGCTACATTCTGAGTGTAGACGTCCAGAAAGAGAGGACATGACCATAAAGTGTGAGCTCTAGGTTTTATTTTCTCTGCCTGTAGTGTAACGTACCCATAACTTGGTACTGAAACAGTGGCTGTACCCAGAATTTGCTGACAAATATGGGTGTGCAAAAATGTACAAATTCAGCTCATGCTCCTTGACTGCTCTGATTTTGCTAAAAGGAGCACGGCCTTCTGGTATAAGATAGTCAGTGTCCTTACTGAACAACCAATGCTGATATAATTTCACACAGGCATCTTTATGACTCTGTCTTGCACTGGAGACAGAAAGGAGAAGCAAAGGTCACTTTAGCACCTGCTTGGGGCACCCTATCCCTGTGTAAGGTCAGAACCTATCCTCTTTCTTGCTACCGGATTCTCTTTCCCATATACAGTCCCTCTCAAATACAGTTAGTCCATGGTCTTCTTTCAAGCACCAATGGCTTTGGTAAGAATCTGTGGGTTTGACCCTCATGGATGCTGAGTCAGTGCAGAGCTAATTACACAAGTGAGCAAACAAATGTAGTAGTTGCTGTGGGTTCTCTGCTGTTTGAATCAGTGGGAATATAACATATGTCTCTGCTGAGGATGCCGTGCCTGGATTCAAAGAGGATGGAGCAGCAAAAGACAGAGATGTGCTGACAAGCTGAAAGTTGCAAAGGCTGGCTCCACAGAGCAGTGACACTTCTGTGAAGTCACCATGCTTGGAGTTCAGGAGGTCAAAGAAATTGTGTAGAGTGTGAAGGTCATCTGAGTGTTTTCCACACCCACAGTAGGATGAGGTGAATCTCAGCCTGCAGGTGCACTTTTCTGTCATTGACTTTGAGGTGAATCTGGCATCACACTTCAAGATGCAAGCCTCGCTTTCTGCAGATGTCTAACACGGGTGAGCTGAATCCCGACTCTAATAACTTCAGTTCTCAGTAAGACACTGAGTCTTACTAGGGTCTAGTAGACCCTAAGGCTCATATAGTAAGGTGAAATGACTGTTACAAAGCTTTGAGCTTTAGCCTCTAGGGAAACATATTTTGCAGCGCTCTTGCTTTTTTAGAAAGTCATTACACATCTGCATGAATGCTACAGATGTTTTTTATTTTTTAGGACTGATTCCCAAAGACTTTCAATACACATAAAGATTATGTCCATACATATAAAGTAACTGACCTTGAGGATCCTTGCTTCTCTTTTTTGTAGGACATCCCAAGCAAAGGTCAACCACCCCAAAGAATGGATGCTCCCCCAAACCAGGAGAGAGTCGAGATGCTGAAAAGCAGTTCATTCAGAGACTGAAGGAAAAGTGTGATGAGCAGTCCCGGCAATTAAGCAATATTCGAGATGAGCTTAAAAGGGCCAGCTGTGGATTTGATGTCTTCGCGATAACAACACAGCACTTTTTCAGGCAGGTAGGTGCAATGGGTACTTTTTAACATTGGAAAGATACTTTGCCTTTATGTCAGTCACTCTCCCAAATGTATTTCATAGTCATTGAAATCCTGTTCTTGGAAGCAAAGCCTGTAATTTCTTGCAATTGTTACTATGAAGAGGGAAATATATTTGATACCATGAATTACAGTTCAGGAAACTGGAAGAGAAAGAATTGCAACTGAAGCCTTTGTTACAAGCATGAAGGACTCTCACAATGTTTTTATGGATGAAGCAGACATAGCAATGTAAAAGTCCCAGACCCTGATTTATAGCAGGAATAGGGGATGTAACTGAGATACTGACACTTGCAAACAAATGCAAAAATAATCCATGCATTTAGTCAACAAAAAGCGATGGATGAAGGAAAAGATATGCTTTCTCACAGTACTTATCTACTGTTCCTGCTCACCACAGATCAGGCAGAATGGTCACACTTACAAAGGTGCAGTTTCCAAAGTTGGAGTAACATCACTTCAGTATTTAGGAGACTACATTTAAGAGGTATAGCGAACATAAAGAAAACATTGTCAATAACTAGAAAAGCTTATTTGTTCATTAAATCTAAGAAAGAATGAGTGAAGTTTGACAGATGGACACAGTGACCATGAAGGAATCGTAAGTATTATTTATTTCAGTCCGGACCTGGTTCACCTGATGCCCATCTATTTGGTACCACCTCAGGTTAAGCAGCTGTCCCAGCTGGCAGATAACCACCAGCAGGAGGACCCAAGGTTCTGATAATGTCCTTGATTGACTCTTTTTATACTTTTGGAATAGAAAAATAAACAAAAAATATATAATAAAGAAAAAAAAAAAAAAAAAAAAAAAAAAAAAAAAAGTTTCAGTCTTCACAAATTCAGAAACATGTTATGCAGTTTTGTTTTTGTTTTGTGTTATATTAGTGGGAAATCTTACCTTTGAACAAATGCCATGGTTCACACTTCCCTAACTAGGAGCTGATCTTGCTGGGGGGAGCTTGACTGAACTGAAAAAGCAGAGAATTTTTTAAAAGTTCTAAATATTTTACATACCTTCCCAAGGGATTTTTTCCCCTCTATTTTTCTTTAGTCTTGACATTTCTGTGCCTGATGGGCATTTATAGATTTATTTTTTTTTTCCAGCTGACTGTGGAGTGTCCTTGATTAAAGCAGAGAGAAATAAAAAATAATAATAATAATAAAAATAAAAATAAAAAAGGGACACAGCAGCATCTGCATGGCTTTGTCTGTGCATTGTCCACTGGGGAGAGATTTTTCGTCTCATGCATCATTCACGATTTGCTGAAGGAATTCTGAAAGTTTGGGCATATCTCTTTCGTCTCCTCTGGATATGTTTTAAATGAGAACAGCTGCTGCAGCTGAGTTTTCAGACTCATCCTTTTCAAGTGTGTTAGATCTGTCCTGAGAATGCCTCCTGAAGTGAATGTGTCAGGGGACTTTATTTAATAGAGTCCCCTCCAAGTCTTGGCCAGACATAGCTGTGCCTCATCTCCCCAGTTCCTCTGTGCTATCAGAACCAGGCCAGTTGGGGCTTCACAGTAATACTGCTCTGAGTGCAATATTACTGTGAAGAGCAGTATCTGGGGGGACTTGGAGGTTTTAAATAAATAAATGAATAAAAGATAAAGCACCTTCAGGTTTAGGCAGAATGAGATGTAGATTTTTTTCCAAATCTCTTATTGGACTTGCTTAATTGTTCAGCCCACAAATCAGTCCCTTTTGGGCTTGCCTGGCCATCCTGGAGTATATATATGGGGTATATATGGTATATATATACATCTGCACATCACTGTCCAATGCAGTGCAGGGCACTGGACCCAGCCCCGGAGGAGCTGCCCTGGCTGCTGGGAGCTGTATAACATGGACCTCTCCCAGTAAAAGACACCCCAGCTTCTGCAGGTAATGAGTGCACAAAAGCCCAATTGTTATTATCCTTTAGGCACTCAGGTGTGGTACCACATTAGGAGGACTTGTGCCTTAGGCTTCATTTTTAGGGAACAGAGGTAAGTGGACACTTCCAGAAGGCTATTTGTAGCACCAAAGACCTGAATTGGTAATTGAAGTACTTGCCTGTCTCATTTGAGAGCTCCAAGGAAGCCTAAAGGCTGCTGTGCTTTTATTTCAGTGCTTGAGAGCATACTTGTGTGGGATGATCTGGGGCTACTCAAGTAATTGCATAACTGCACGGTCCATTGCCTTGTAACACAGACATAGGCTTCCAAGTTTGTGAGTAGCATTCGAAAATATGATCTGTGGACATTTTCTGAGGTGGCATTATTGTCTGAAAACTTGAACAAAATCTCTTTGTCTGGCTTTGAGTTAGGGCAGCATGGAAAAATAAACTTTTTTCCATTATGAAAATAATAAAAATTGTGTGTGTTTGTTTCTGAGAAGCCTGCAGGCAGAATGATTGAGGTCTGAGCAGGACTGCAGTTTGGCAAGGGGATAATATGCATTCAGGAATGAGGTGGGGCCTTACTCCAGAGACGTTTGGGTTTGGTTTGACCAAGTGACAGTTCTGTTCTGCTAAGCAAAGAGAGGGACAGATCCTACTTCAGTGCTAGGGAACCTCCTTGGTCTGATAGGCACCTATAGGCTGATCTTGGTATGTCTCTGTCTCCTTGCACCACACCAAAATAATGTCTAAAACAGAGATTCTTCTCTGTATTGGAGATTAATTTATGTTGGAAAATGCTCTCCCAGGCCATGAGGACTGGACTAAGTCTTAAAAGCCCACCCAAGAACTGGTGTTTTGCACACAAGTATGGATGTCCCCATGCCCATGATAATCTTGTCTTGTTTACACTGTTTCTGTTCTCTCCAAAGCTGGGGGAAACACCAACTCTCTTTAAAGACTTCTTAATATCAGCCCCCCAGTGCAGTCAGAGAGACTGAGCTGTGCCCATGCACAGAGGTGGCTCTTGCATGGTCCTCCAGATATAACCAAGGAGCCTTGCACAGACTTTTATGCAGGATTTGATCTGCACTTACTGGTCCTGCCACAGTTTGCCCTCCTGAGTGCCTGCAAAGTCCACTAAACCTCTTTAGTTGTGAGAGAAAAAGGGTCAGTATATGTAGTAAAAAGTGTTGGTTCACACTGACAGTTTCTTTGAGCACTTTCCAATTTTCAGCACTTGTAGCAGCCTCAAGGTTGTCTTGCTTTTGTTGGATTTGTCTTCTGGCTATTCCAGACCACGCTGAATTGTATCCTGCAACCATCTCTCCTTCTCAGTTGAAAATTTAACAGGCAAGATTAATTTAATGGCCATCGAGGAGTGCACAGCATGTAGCAGAACTTCATACAGATCCATTAAATGTCAGCTAAGCCAATCTGCTATTCTGGGGAAAAGCCTGAGCCATCAAAGCAGATGATGACTCAGGCAGATAAAAAAAAAAAAAAAAAAAAAAAAGAAAGCAGTGGTTCTGACACAGGCATCTATGAAAAGTAATGATTGCAGTGTCTGTGGACAGCTGTTTTTAACTATTACTTAATTAGAAGAATAATTAGTTCAGGCCCTCAGATATGCACTTGTAACTCCTTTTGACTTTGAGAACCACTTCAAACTTACTCTGAAGAGGAGTATGCTAAGCTTATGCTGTGAGAGATACTCCATAGTGAAAACTGGCTGATGGGAACAGAAATGATACCTTGAAGATTCTTCAGAGCAAGTATTATGAGCAGACGGGCTGACTTGGGTCACTCCTGACCTGCTCTGGCTCATTATTAGCCCAGTGATAAGGATGGTCCTGGCCCAGCTTCAGCCCTGTTCAGCAGCACGACCAGCAGCAGTCCCTCTTGGAAGTGGTAACAGTGCCACCTAAAGGAGAGTAGCCCAAAGTGACAGATTCTGCAGGGTGAATCCTTCTGGACGTAAACAGGTAGGGAAAACAACAATGTCAAAACACAATTTCATATCTCTGGTACACTAGGACACTGGTGCAAAAAAAGGAAAACTTTTTTGCCCATTCAAATATGTGCATTTTTAAGAGTGATGTTTCTGTCCTGTGAATAGACAATACACCAACCAGTGTCATGTAACTACCCCATCACTTCCCAAGGAAATACATTCTGCTACCCCAAAAGCAAAATCTGCACTACTTGTCATAACAGTGGCTGTGAAAAAGCCACTGAGGACAGAGAGAGAAGCCAAGAGCTTCCCTGCACTTTTTTCTTTCTGTTTTGCAAGGGAGAAGCCGAGTAGGCCATGCTGTCCTGGAGCAGTATAGGATATCCACAGTAGTCTGAGACTTGCTGCTGGCTTGGCTAGGAAGTTGGCAAGCAGTATTTCTGGTCTGTCCCCAGCTCCACCTGCCCCAGGACACCTATGTTCACTAGTGAAAAGTTCTATGCAGTGACAGAATAGCAGCATTTCATGTCTTATCTAAATTGACCCTCTGAGACTGCAGTGCCTGAGGATAGAGCTTGTGCGTGGGGTGGTATCATGAGCTTCCAGCTGGGCTTGCTTGAGCATCACCCTTTAGCATTTGAAAACTCATCCACAGAGCCTTTGTACCTGTTCTGCAGCCTCACAGTTTGAGGCAGGGAGATTAGCTTGATGCACTCCTTTCCTACCCCTCCAAATTATGTTGCTCTTGCAGCCCACTGCTGCTTCTCCAGGGGTGAGTTACTCACTCCTACTCCTTGCCCCACAGGACTGGGTCTTAGAAAACCCAGTACCTTGAGCTGGTGGAAGGGGATGGGGAGCAGAATGTGGCCCCCACAATCCACAAGGAGATGGTTGGCGACCTGCTTCAGCATTTGGATGTACACAAGTCGATGGGGCTGGATGGGATCCACCCGAGGGTACTGAGAGAACTGGCGGAAGAGCTGGCCAAGCCGCTTTCCATCATTTATCAGCAGTCCTGGCTATCGGGGGAAGTCCCACTTGACTGGCAGATAGCAAACGTGATGCCCATCTACAAGAAGGGCTGGAGGGTAGACCCGGGGGACTACAGGCCTGTTAGTTTAACATCAGTGCCAGGGAAGCTCATGGAGCAGGTTATCTTGGACATCATCAAGCGGCAGTTGCAAGGCAAGCAGGCGATCAGGCCTAGTCAGCATGGGTTTATGAAGGGTAGGTCCTGCTTGACGAACCTGATCTCCTTCTATGACAAGGTGACACGCTTAGTGGATGAGGGAAAGGCTGTGGATGTGACTTCGGTAAGGCATTTGACACTGTCCCCCACAGCATTCTCCTCAGGAAACTGGCTGCTCATGGCTTGGACTGGCACACACTTTGTTGGGTTAAGAGCTGGCTGGATGGCTGGGCCAAGAGAGTTTTAGTGAAAGGAGTCAAATCCGGTTGGAGGCCGGTCACTAGTGGAGTCCTCCAGGGCTCGGTACTGGGGCCAGTCCTCTTTAACATCTTAATCGATGATCTGGATGAGGGGATCGAGTGCACCCTCAGTAAGTTTGCAGACGACACCAAGTTAGGTGCGTGTGTCGACCTGCTCGAGGGTAGGAAGGCTCTGCAGGAGGATCTGGATAGGCTGGACCAATGGGCCGAGGCCAACTGTATGAAGTTCAACAAGGCCAAGTGCCGGGTCCTGCACCTAGGGCACAACAACCCCAAACAGAACTACAGGCTGGGAGATGTGTGGTTAGAAAGCTGCCTGGCAGAGAAGGACCTGGGAGTATTGGTTGACAGTCGGCTGACTATGAGCCAGCAGTGTGCTCAGGCAGCCAAGAAGGCTAACAGCATCCTGGCTTGCATAAGAAACAGCGTGGCCAGCAGGTCCAGGGAAGTGATTGTCCCCCTGTACTCGGCTCTGGTGAGGCCGCACCTCGAGTACTGTGTTCAGTTTTGGGCCCCTCCCTACAAGAAGGACATGGAGGTGCTTGAGCGAGTCCAGAGAAGGGCTACGAAGCTGGTGAAGGGTCTGGAGAACAAGTCTTACGAGGAACGGCTGAGGGAGCTGGGACTATTTAGCCTGGAGAAGAGGAGGCTCAGGGGCGACCTTATCGCACGCTACAGGTACCTGAAAGGAGGCTGTAGCGAGGTGGTGGTTGGTCTGTTCTCCCACGTGCCTGGTGACAGGACGAGGGGGAATGGGCTAAAGTTGTGCCAGGGGAGGTTTAGGTTGGATATTAGGAAAAACTTCTTTACTGAATGGGTTGTTAGGCACTGGAATAGGCTGCCCAGGGAAGTGGATGAGTCACCATCCCTGGAGGTCTTTAAAAGATGTTTAGATGTAGAGCTTAGGGATATGGTTTAGTGGAAGATTTGTTAGTGTTAGGTCAGAGGTTGGACTCGGTGATCTTGTAGGTCTCTTCCAACCTAGACTATTCTGTGATTCTGTGAACCATGGTATTAGAGCACGGTTGGCACAACAGGTTTCTGCCTCTTATTTTATCAGTTGCCCAGTTCTCTCTTCCTTAGCCATCTGGCCATAGGGAACAAGCCTGGAGCAGGGAAACCCAGCCAGACCAGGGGGAGGGGGTGCACCTCAGAGGCAGAGATTATCTAATTGCTGCATTTTTGGTGATGAAAGAACTTGTGCGAGTGAGTCCATATTGAGGAAGAAGTCCTGCCATGGGCCTGTCCTACAAATAGGTACATCAGTACTTATTTCTGACTTTGCTTTTCCTTCACATTCATTATCATAGAATCCCAGAATGGTTTGGGTTGGAAGGGACCTTAAAGCCCACCCAGTCCTAACTCCCTGCCATGGGCAGAGTCACCTCCCATCAGACCAGGTTGCCCAAAGCAACTTCACTTTTTCTCCTCACTGCCCTCATGAGATGGCAGTTCCTTGGTGTCCACATTTAGCAGCTAGTCACGGGGAAATTAAAACACCTCCTAGATTCTGTGCTAGGGGAGAGCTGGGGTTTTTCTGGCAGACCTGAAGGGTGCAGTGCGGCAAGCCTCCAGCTCTGCAGTTCCAGCAGCACAGAACTGAGCACTGGCGAGTGCTGCACAAGCAGAAAATGAGGGACAGGATCTGGCACAGAGGTGGAGAGCTTGAATGAAATGATTTTCCTACAGACTCTGTGTATCAGAGCAGGAACGTCATCCAGTTAGCCAGGGGATGAGGAGGTGAAGCATATTCATCTTCTTTAAGATTTCTATTCCTGCAGCATCTTACCTTTTCACTGCCCTCAATACCAAACCTTGTGCATTTCTACATAAAATCAGTTTAGAAAGCCTTAAATGAAGACAAAGCTTCTTTCTAATTTTTTCTACCAAAGTATTTCGTCGTACAATAAAATGTTTTTGATTTATATCTCTAAGCTGTTAGACTTTGGTGAGTCCAAAATGGATTTATTTTTTTCCTGGGACACAGAATGAAAAGATTGAGTTATTCTGACTGTTCTAGCCTCCAACAGGAGCCAGGAAAAACTGAACTTGATCAATAGAGGAAATCCATCCAAACTGTAATAGTAGTGAGGGAGGAGTGGCACATTTCTGAGGATTATTTTTGGGTCAAGTTCTAAGATATTTTGCAAATGTTGGGAAATTGTTACCCCTGAAAGCCAGAAAGTCAGTTCTTCTGACAAGGGCTAGGTTTTTACCACTGTGACAACCACCAGGCACAAAAGATAGGTATTTTTTCCTTGAACTCTCTCTCAGAGACAGTTGTGAAAATAAACAATTTACAGCTCAGCCTGAGATAAATACTTGACGTGCTACCCCAAATTACTGGCTTGGAGACAATGGCAAGAGCTGCTGAGCAGCTTATATGTGGTACAACCAATTTTGCTTCTAACACAAGAGGTCATTGGCATTTGAACAGTGAGCCTTGTTTTGAAATTTCCTAAAATTAGACTATGTTTGTATGCCTTGACTGGAGAAGCATTTTGTTAGTGATACATAACTATTCTGAATTGTAAGATAAAAGATGAAATAGTCCCAGTCATTCTAATGCTCGCATTGAAGAAGTTTTAAATCTCCATTAAAAATTAAAGATCTCCCTATGTACATGTTGTCCTCAAAGATAAATGTATTTAAGCTGGGTGCCAAGCATCAGGTAAAGGTGAACTTTTTTTCCATTATGTTTATATTAGTGATCTCCATGTAAAGAACCATCTTCGACGGCCTTGATTTTATATTGCATGCAGAGGAAAAGAACAGAATGAGGGTCAGGAGTGGATCTTGTGAAGATGACAATGTCCAGGTAGGGTGGTTGGCTTCCTGTGGGCTTCAGAGATTTAGCAGTGCAGTAGGGATTATGTGAACAGCAATGGTGAGCAATAGGCTTCAGTGGTAATGCAGCCTTTGCTCATGCAGAAGGCAGAGCTAAACCCAAATCGCAATGTTTTCACGTTGTTAAGTTTAGCAAAGAAGTCAGTGGAAATGTGTCTCTATTGTAACTCCCATGCATCTTAAATACCTGTTTCACAGCCAGCCAAAATTTCGTTCTCTGAGATTCATAGTTGCTTTTCCACTTCACACTGGAGGATCTATTTTTAGTCAAGGATCCAGTCTGCAAGAAATGATGGTTGTGCCATCAGCTGAGGTTACAGGGACACCATAAGTGACAGAACCTGATCACTTTCCAGCCTCTTTTTTAGGCTTGGCCTTTTTTTCATAACAGGGAGCTTGGAAGCTCTGTTATGTTCTTTTTTTTTTTTTTTTTTTTTTTTTTTTTTTTCCCTGGATCTCTATCCAGCTTGAACTTAGCACCACAGCCACTAAGCTCCATTTTCCCTGGATCTCTATCCAGCTTGATCTTAGCACCACAGCCACTAAGCTCCATCCAGGGGAGCTTTTGCAGAAAAACCCTGAAAGTGTCGTTGTCCATCCAAGGCAATCCAGTCGGAAGCTGGTCAGGCTTTGTTGGAGCTATTGTTTCAAGGTCTCAAAATTAAAATGTTCTAAAGGAATTTTTCCTGTTTCATCAGAATAAAAATAAATAAATAAAAATAAAAACGATAGTCAATAATGATTCTGGCATCTGTAGACCTCGACACCTTTGGATCAGTACTTTGTGTCAGAAATACACTAACATTAATACATTAATATATTAACATTGTTGCTTGTATTGTGTTTTTGTTGATGGTTTGTTTTTTTTCTTTCATTTCCTTTGGTTGCTTCATTGCTTGATCTCCACAGACACCGTATCAAGATTTCAAATAAGAATGTGAAAGAGCAAAGGCTTTCGCTATAATTGGTTATAGATCAATAAGTGCAAAATTTGCAAGTATACAGAAACATTTAACAACTGAAGTTCTGCAGATACTTTTAAGGGAGTTTGGTGAGGCTGGACAAAGTTTTCACTAAAGAAGAGCAGATAAAGAAGCCATAACTCTTATTAGCAACAATATGGAGGGGACTGCTCAGGTAGGAGGGATCCCATCCTCTCTTCAGGAGTGAAAAAGCTGAGCCTCCCTTCAGAGATGAACCTTTTAGCACAGCTCTTGTTTTATGCACATATTCACAAGATTTCACTTTCATTTCAGTGTGTGATGAGACCAAATGTCAGCCTGTAAAGCTGCTGTGAAGCTGCAGGCCATGCACCCATTAACCTTTCAAAAGTAATTTCAAAACCAAATTTTTGAACAGAAACCTAAGGGAAGTCACAGTCAGCCTCAAGAGGGAGCAAATACCAAGTTACTCATCCAGAAGAAGCAGTGACCACCAAGTTACCTGACACCTACTTACATGATGGTATTTATTCTCTAGGTCCCCTCGGGGAACTTCCCGGTCACCCAAGGGGACAACCTCTGGCATCACCAGAGAGCTAAGCCTGGTGCTGCAGCCTTTCCTGGAGCTGCCCTGCATAGCATCCTAGCAAGTCTCCTGCCCCCAGATAGGGGACCAGCTATGCACACTGAAAAAAGGAAGGTGTGGTAGGTACATGCACCATCATACATGGCTCTGCGCCCTACAGGGATTGGTTTGGGTGAACACCTTCAGCAACCCTTCATGCTGCACAGCAGCACTGCCTCCTCTGCCCTCTTCCTGCTTGTATTTTTAGACCTGTGGCAGAGAAGGTTTTTTTTGGTGGCTTTTATATCACTTCCATGTTGAAGTGGCATGGCTCCATTTATTCAGATGTCTAATGATTACATATATAGGCATCATAATAATGATGGCAATAATGGGCAGTGTAATAGATATTCAGCTTGTTTATGAGACATTACTGTTTTTACAGCCTACTGAGAGGAATAATTTATTATCTGTAACAAATATCAGCTAAACCAGCTATCTGCCTTGATTTGTTTTTGGCCATCACAGTTCATCACGGGCTCATGAAGGGAAAGTCCTGCCTTATTTATTTAATCTCCTTCTATAGCAATGTTGCATGTGCAGGATATGAAGGGAAGGCAATGAATGTAATATTTCTGTATTTTATCAAGGCCTTTGATGCCATCCCTCGCAGCATCCTTCTGCATCTGGGCAGTGCCAGGCAAAGGCACAGGCAGGGGGATGAGGCTGGGGAGCAGCTCGGCAGGAGGGGACCTGGGGGTGCTGGTGGTAAAAGGCTCAGCATGAGCCAGCAGCGTGTCCTGGGCAAGACACATTTTAAGTACATTGAGCACAGCACAGCCAGCTGGTCAAAAGTGTGATTCCCCACTGTATTTAGCATTGAGGAGGCCTCACCTTAAATATTGTGAGCAGTTCTGGGCCCCACAAAATAAAAAGGATGTTAAGGTGTCTGAATGTGTCCAGAGGAGGGCACCAAATCTGGTAGAATGATGATATTCTGGCCCTGAAGTGCTTAGCATCTAAATAAGCAATAGCCCAATAAAAACTGTGCAGTCAGTATGACAGAGTCTTGGATATCAGTACATGCCCAGTTTCTTCTGGGATCTGTGTGGAAGGATAGACCTGTTTGTATAGCTGGGCACAGATACACAACCAGCATGCACACATCTACAGTCTGCTCTGCTGCCTCAAATGTTTTCTGGGAAGACGTGAGTTTTCAGTGGTTGCATAGGGACAGGGCTTGGGGGCAGTGGTGACTGCCTCAGTATGAGCAGTAGAAGAGAGCACAAGGAGTACAGTTTCTCTCCTACAGACAGGGATGTTCCACTGCTTGTCTTCATTTACCCCAGACCAGTGACGTCCCACCACGCTGTGGGCCTGCCCTTGGCAATGTACCCTACAGAACTGTGCATGCTGCAGATATGAGCAGCAGCGCACATCCTGGGCAGCATCCCTGGGTGGATGGCTTCCTCCAGGGTAAGCAGGCTGCACATCTACTCTTATTATCCCACTCTGATCTCATCTGCAGAACTACATTTCTTCTTTTTTTTGATTACTTAATACACAGAGAAAAGGGACCTCGGTATATAAAGGCATGTATAGTGCAGAGAACTCTGTTTGGAGAGGCATAAACAAGAGCTGTGTTGTGTAATTGCATAGATTGAATACTACTGCTAAAATAAGGAGGCTGAGGGCTGAGATCAGCCTAAGAGTTAAACCATTTATCTAAAAGCATTGTCCAAATGCTTGTTGAACAACATCAGGTAAATTTGCAGTAAAGGAACATAGCATACTCAGAGCAGCGTCTAAACACCTTATTGATTATTTTTCAAATTAATCACGAGTGATTAATTTTAAAATAAATATGGAACAGTTGAGTATATGCCATAAATTTGTGTAGGTGCCACACATTATAATGTTTGAAGTTCTTTCTCATGGACTTACAATATCTTCTGGTGCATGTAAAACAGAATTTCACCTGTCTTTAGTTAAAACAAAGTATTGGAAGTTACTAGGTCTAAGTATTAAAAAAAAAAAAAAAAAAATGTTCTCTCTTCTCTCACCTCCCCTCAGAGGTATTTTTAAATGTCATTTGCAGAAAGATTTCAGAAATTATTTACTGTCTTCTCACACCACTGCATATTCCTAAGTTAGAAACTTCTGCTGATTTAATTCTCTGTCTCTCCAAAATTACTGCTGCAGTCCCAGGAGGTGAGAGCGTAAATATCATGTCTTCTTCTGCAGATCCATCAGCAGACACATTTTGTGCTGATGCACAACAGGGACTGTGCAGCAGTGCAGTGGAATTTTCCCTGTTGCTGAAAGTTCCTGGCAGATGAGAGGTTGCTCCAATGCAAAGCAGGGCTTGAAAATTTGGGCAGACTATGAGTACAATTCCCAACTTTAAGCTCTTCAAGACTACGTGCCACATATCAGAAAGATTTTGTACAGATATGGTATCAGAAAAGGAGTGCTTTCTTTATTAGCAAAAGTGATCTGATCTTTAATTTAGCAGGTGCAATTTCATATCCCCATTGCATCCCACGTGGATTGTGATTACAAGTTTCAGCAGATAGGTAGCCACATATTCGACTCACAGACTGCAAGCTAGCTACTCTTTTGATTAATTAAAATGGCATACTTGCATTCCCACTGATTTCTTCTTGATGAGTGACAAAGGAAACCCAGGCTGAAACCAACTCTGCCTGGAGTTCTCTTTCAGTATGATCCTGATTCACCTCTGTGCAAAACAAAACCCAGGACTTTATCCCTTCATCCACATCATCCCATGACAGGATAACGGCAGGGAGAGCCTGGCTCAGAAGAGGGTATTTGGACCTGGCAGTAGTATGGAGGGATTTGGACTATTTAAATTAAATCCATCATAATGCAACAAGAATTTAATGAGTAAATGCAAACACAGAATACAGGTCATGCCTACAGAACTGTGGTTTGGGTGTCAACTGGAAAGCAGTAACTCCAGGAGTAATTAGGGTTTCTGGTGTCAAAACAAACCAAGTGAACTCCTACTGTGACAGTGTTAAGAAAAATGGTCAAGACCATTGGGTGAATAAGGAGAGACCTAGCAAACAGAAGTAAGAGCATGATACCACCTGCATGTTCAGCACTATGGAGATTGATACTAGAGTATGACGTTTAGCATCAGCGCCCTCACTTCTTCAGGAAACAATGAAAAAGAGAGGAGGAAACAGAGAAGAGGAATAGGCAGCTGTGAGGGCTGGAAAAATCATTTGCTGTGAGAGACTGCAGAGCACAATTGATTTTCTGTGTGAAAAAGGACAAAGTGACTTATATCCCATGCAGAAGAGTCTTCATAAGAAGGTACTACTGCACACCAGGAGGCTCTTTTCTCCAGCAGAGTAAGGTTTAGCAGAAACCACTGGATGGAAGCAGACTCTGTGCACCTTCAACATGTGAAGGAAGGCAGGTAGTTTTGCCGGTAGAAGTGATCAGTTATTGGAACTAACTGCTCTGAGAACTAGAAGCCATTCCACATCTTTATGTCTAAGGTTTACAGCCAGGTACCTTTGTAGAAGGGATGCTTTCATCAACCACAGCTCCAGAATGGTAACTGTGTGTAAAATACAATGCCCTGCAATACAAAGATCGTGTTATTTGATTAAATCATCTTTTTATCCTTGAATTCTACAAAGCTTATTGACAACGGGAGTATCCAGATGTGTTTACTGGAGGGGATTAAGATGAGATTTCCGTGCAGAACAGTTTTTCAGCACACTCTCTACTGCAGGGCTTCTTGTTCTTGCACCTTCTGAAGTTTGTGGAAATAATCACTGCTAGATGCAGGACCTGGATTAGATGGACTGTTCCTACATGAAATAGCCATGTGGTAATAACTGTGTTACAAAGACTTTGGTATTTATTTTAGCTATACTTTCAAGTGGACAGCATACCCACTTGATATTATTTTCGTGTCCCCACAGCCACCCAAGAGCTTTTGAATCAGATACCCAAAGCACAGCCCGTCTCCCTCTCACCTGCCCTTCAGGACTGAGCCATCTAGTTTCAGAAATTAACTCTAAATTTCTCAACTGCAGTTTCCTGGAATTCCCTAGCCTTTCTCTCACCCCTAGGATCTGATTCAAATGCTGTTTCCTACAACCACTTTCACTCACAACAGAAATAATTTCAGAAGATGGCATTTGTTGATGGTTTCTTGGTTGGTTGGTTGATTTTTAGTAGTGATTAGAGCAGTGTTTATTAGGATTACATCTGTAAAACAGCTATAAGTACACAGATGCTAGAGAGAGAGAAATTAGTATATAAGATGCATTTTTAAAATGAGTTATCAAAATTATCTTAGGTCTTCTTTGCATAAAAAAGTCCCAAGCTCACATCTGATATATTGCATTCTCATTATTATCAGTACGTGGTGTTCCTCTCAGAAGAACACCATGGGGAATCTTTGTTTCCCAATAAGAGAAACCATGGCCCATGTGAAGCCACTGACTTTGCTGTTGCAGGATATCAGCACTTGTCCCTTGCTTTGTCCAGCCTCAAAAAGGGGCAGCTTGAAGCTGTTGTTGGCTTTGGACCTGAATAAGTCAGTGACAGACAAGAGAAGAGGAGATTTCCAGTTTGTTTGGAAAAGAAGGGGATATTTCTCTGCAAAGTTGATTTAAGAAAGTGGCCATCTGCTTCCAGCTACTCAGAGGTTTGAAATTTAGCCTGGGGATTTTGTATTCCTGGGCAGAGGGCAGGAGAGGACTTCAATGAAAACAGACTTTAGTTTCAGTTCCTTGTGATCTTGGTGGATAAATGATGTTTCATATGAGGAAAAATGAATTTTTTGTCAGCAAGAACTAGTTGATTGGAAATTTGTAGCAAATGCTCATTTTGTACCACTCCAGACAGCAAGAACTAGAAAACTCAGTAATAAAATATTGTTCTCTGGTACATTTTAATCCATGGCCTTACAAGCTACAGCTATAAAAATAGGTGTAAGACTACACTGGTAGAAATAAAAAAACTCTGAAAGAATACTGTATAGATCCTCACATTCTTTTCATATGAGAAGTGAATTAAAAATTGAGTCAGCTGGCTGGGCTCTCACTGGAGAACAGAGAGCATGTAGTCTGTGTTAATTTGTTAAATTCTAGAGTAAATACTCTGCTCTTCCAGATATACGCTGGTGTAATCATATAATTGAAAAACTATATTAAAAATATTTCCTTCCATATAAGTTGCTCAAGGATCATTAAAACCTCATGGTACTAAGTAATACACAAAATGTAAAACCTTAGTGTAAATCTAAGTGAAACTGGTATTTCAGAGACATCTGGCATTGACCTTCAGTTCTAGCTGAATCGTCTAGCTGAAATTTGTGACTGACTGCTCGTATGTTTAGAAATCCCCAGATCACTATATTTTGTTTTCTGTGTTTTTTTTTGTTTTTTTTTTTTTTTTATTTGGTTGGTTGGTTGGTTTAGTTTTTATTTTATTCTTTTGAAGTTAGGCAAGAGTAAAAATAATAAACCTGACCTGGAAGAATAATGTGTTTCATGTGTGACTGACACAGTATTACCAACAGTAGAGCTTCACGAAGGAAAATTTCTAATACACCTTCAAGAGGGAAAATGTCAGCAGAGCAGGGATGCTGCCAGCCCAGAAACACAACTGGTTTTGGCCCAGAGAAGCAGGTTCTGTGCTAGTGAGGCTCTCTCCCCAAGTTCTCCACGATCTTGTTGGTTTAGTTCTAATCTAATCTAATTCACTAACCCAATCTAATTCACTGCCCAAACACCTGTGTGGCCATAAGGAAGGAAGGGGAGGAAACAAGGGCAAATGAAGTGAACAGGGAAGGGAAGAGAGGATGAAATCACCTTCTTTGACAGGGGCACTCATTTTTGATGGGTTCAAGCGCTCACAGAAGTACCATGAGACTATCACTATGGGCTTTGAAAGAGAATTTAAGACTAGGTGAAACTGTTTCCAAATTTCCTGCTTGCAGACTTAGAAAAATGAACAATGGTGATAATACCATTAGCAACTAGATTGCATGCTCCGAGGCCCACACTTGGAATAAATTCAAATCTCCTCAGTTATCTGATATTCTGACAGTGTACTCGACTTTTCTCTTTTAGATACAAAAACTGTGAGAAAGCCCACCTGCATGTTCTGTCAGACAGTATATAACTAGCAATGTTTGAAAGGAGTATGTGAAAAAAAAAAAAAAAAAAAAAAAAAAAAGGCTGCTGTAATCACATAGGCAGAGATAGGTCTTCTTTCTCTCATCTGTGTCATGAATTATAATTCATGGCATGCCACTCAACAACTTCCTGAGCCTCCTGTTCAAATGCATTACTGGAATAGCTTTGTTCTACCCGACCCTGGCACTGCCTTAGACAAAACCCTGGCCCCTACTGAATGCCACACCAGGCTTCTCCTCAGTCACCCTTCAGAGGTGCTTGATGTCAGTGTCATGATCACCTCTCAGCACTGACTGCAAGGAATGCCAGGAGGTGGCAGTTGCTGATAGCCCGACTTGTCCCCCACCCTCTACAGCTGAGACATCACAGAACTTGTGGTGTCTTGGTTGTGCATGAGGTTATCTGAATCCAAACTTCACCTCTCTCCTTATCTCCTCATTCCTGCAGTCTCCTGTTCCCTGTCTCCCTTCTCTGCTGCACAACCCTTCTCTGCAATGCAGTCTTCAGAATGATTTTTCTTTCCTCTGTTCATTAGTTTCCAACCATGCTTTGCTTGCTTTTTCAAGGGAAGCAGTTTTTTAGCTTCTGGTATTCACCTCTCCTGTGAAGACAGACTGAGGGAGCTGGTGATGTTTGGTCTGGAGAAGAGAAGGCCCCAGGGAGACCTTACAGTGGCTTTCCAGTGCCTAAAGGGGGCCTACAGGAAAGCTGGGGAGGGATTCTTTGTCAGGGGGTAGAGTGACAAGACAAGGATTAATGGCTTTAAACTAAAAGAGGGAAGATTTAGATTATATATTAGGAAAAAAATCTTCCCCCAGAGGGTGGTGAGGCCCTGGCGCAGGTTGCCCAGAGAAGCTGTGGATGCCTCATCCCTGGAGGTGTTCAAGGCCAGGCTGGATGGGGCTTTGGGCAACCTGGATTGGTGGAAGGTGTCCCTGCCCATCGCAGGGGGTTGGAACTGGGGGGTCTTTAAGGTTTCTTCCTACCCAAACCATTCTGTGATTCTGTAATTCCCAACCTCAGCCTTCTCTCACCATTATCCCTCTCCATATCGCTATGGTGTTGTCTTCAGTATTCTTGGTCCTCACTTCTAAATGTTGTCTTCATCAGCTTTCTCCTAGTTTCCTATATTTAGTGCCATAACCACTAACGATGTCCTACCAACCTATTTCCAGAGCTGGCAGTCCTCTTGAAAACAAACAAAAAAAAACAAAACAGAAAACACCAACAAACAACAACAAAAATAACATATCTCTTGAGGTCCTCTGTGCTCTTTTCCAGATCTTGTCCTCAGACTGTTTTCTATTCAGCGTAAGTTAAATATTTGTTTGACATATTTCTCATGGTATGCTTCTCAGCAGGCCTTTTCAGTGCTTCATAAAAGATGGATAATACACAGTTCACTTAAGGATTCTCCTGCTCAGTGACACACATAGTAGTGTTACTACCATTATCTCCCTTCAGATTCAGCAAATGTAACAGAAATTTTTCTCAATACTTTGGCTGTTTTTCATTCTCTTGTCTTACTCCATGAATCTCCATCTTCACAGGAAACTGTGCTTGCCAAGTAAAAGAATTAAGGATTTCACTGTGGAAATCCAGGGAACTCAATATGTATCTCCTAGGAAGGGCAGCCAACCTACACGAAGCAGGGAATCATCAGGTCCTAAGAGTTAAGAATCCAAAGCTCCTTATATATGTTTCTCATCTTAGAAAAAAATAATTGCCACAGCAAAGCAATGCTGTCTCTACACAGCAATATATATCCTTAAGGTCTTACTTGCCACATGCAAGTAAAAAGCAAATACTGGAGTCAGTGGAGTTGTAATCTGGTGTGAAAATTTTTCTTTCTGGATTTCATACTGTGGCCTCACTGCGTTTCTTAAACTCCCATAAGCATTAACAGTCAGACAGTGGCAGTGGTAAAAATTACCCCAAAACTGAAATTCAGAGTGCCTGGTAAATGGATATTCAAACAGCAAACCCAGGCTGGTGAGCGATTCACCACAGCCAGCAGTAGACGCAAGACCTGCAGCCCACCCAGATGCTGCCGCTGAGATCGTGTCCCTTCACCCAGTGGCCCTCTCCAGCCCCTGCATTTTTCTCTCCTCCCACAGCAGGTCCATGCTTCACTACATAACTTTACTGTGCTCCAGATGTTCAGCTTCCCCAACAGCTGCAATGTCTGACTGCTTTTAACTCATGTGCTCTCCTTGTGTGTGTCTCCTCCCTGACCATGCTGAGCCATGTTACACTGGCATCCAGCAGTGCCACCACTAGGACCTAGGGAAGGAGGGAAAAAGGGTGAGGAAGGGGTCAGGCACTGAGCCTTGCTTGTTTTCCCCAGCACTCTGCTCCTTGCTTGTGTTGTCCCCTAAGGTTTCCAGGGAATGTGGAATCATATCCCTTGCTATCCACAGAATTTGGTGCAATTTGAATCTTTTTACATTACAGTTCCCACTACAATAATGTTCTGCCTCTAGCTAAAGGCTCTGGCCCTTGCCATAATACTAGCAGTGCTCGTTAATTATAAAGATAACCATGTTGCTAATTAGAGGAACACTGAGAGGGTGTACCTGCTTGCCTGGAGCTGTTATTGCGGCAGTGATTTTATCACAGGCTTTGTGCTAATATGACTAAGAGCGCGTTTGGAAAGTTATGTTTGCAATTAAGATTTTCATTGCTTATGTCACTGTTTGCACCCATGGTGCACATCATTATAGACTACAGACTTTTAATGTACTTTATTAAATGTTCTGTCTCACATGCAAAGACTTGTAACAAAGACCAGTCCCTGTCAAACACCTCATCAATCTCAGCTGTGCTTTTTGGCCAGAAGAAAGCTGAGTGTAGTGTAGAGATGCCTTTGGCAATGGAGGAGGCTGGTCCACTATGCTCAGGCACAGGGGGCCCTGGGGTTTAATCCTTCTAGTGATGGAAGTTCCCTCCGTGATGCTGGCAAATTGCCCTGGCAATGCTATGAGAGCCCCGTTTGCTTTGTACATATGGGAACTGTGAGGATGAATTCATTCATATGTGCTGGGCTTCTAAGCATGAAAATAAATAGAGTACACACAAAACTAAATATAAAATTTGTTCATATGCACAATGCAGTAGGCTCTCTTATTGTTATGTGTATAGACATCATAGCAAAAAAAAAAAAAAAAATGGATGCATGCATGTTTATTTATAACTATACGTACAGTTCTGTGCTATTTATGTAAGTACATATATACAGGCACATATACATACACAAAAGTTAGGGGGTATATGCGTTGTAGGTTTACAGTCAATTCTTCACAATAGTGTTAAGTATCCTTCTTTATGCATGTGCCTCTGTGCATTGCAGTACTATGCCAACCCCCTGAATCATCAGTTAATTTAAACACAGGAAAAAGGATTCACAACCATGTTCATGGCTGTTCAAAGGACGTTGGCACAGGATGAAAGGTCTGGTGGGAGAGTGGGACCTATTCTTTTGAAGGAAGTGGTAGATGTGAGCAGGGTGTCATGTCAGAGCCAGGCTCGGTCACAACCATCATCTGAACCCACTTCTTGAGTGCTAGATCCATGGCCGTGACGTTGGACTCTCCCATTGGCCTCCTGGGAGTTTCACATCCCTCCTTCATCTTGGTGAAGGTATACTTTGAGCTACGTGGTAGAATGGGACATGTAATATCCAGCTGGCTATGATCTCACTGGAGAATTCAGCCTGATCTTTTGCCAATTAAATCCATTTATTTGATAAATATCTTTCTTTTTTTTTTTTTTTCTAATTTGGAATATATAATGTAGAACATGTTGAAAAAGGGTAAGGAAAAATAGAATGTGTGTATGTATACTACTTATGTGTTCAATGTATTACCATTATTTAAAATACAAGACATATATACAGAACTCACAATAAGAGCTTTCAAATTTTCTGATTATAGTTAAATATGTCATTGTTGGAAGAAGTCTACAGATTAGCTTGTGAATGGAGAAAAAAAAAATGAAGAAGAAAATAAATGGATTTGAGCCTGATCTTGGAAAGAATTGGGGTCTACTTCTGACTAGGATAGAAAATACATAATAATAAATTATCTCACAAGATTTCCGTTGTTTATTTTCTGTTGGGTATAAAACAAGCAGGCTCTTTACTGATGTTTTTATAGTAGTCATTTGGTAACTAATCTTGGGCTAAATAGTTAATCATCAGTTTTAAATCTCTGTTGAGATGGTATTTTAAGGCAATGGAGACTGGAAACATTTAGAACTCTGATTAAACGATTTATTGCTTATCCTCTACTTAATAGAGTCTATGGACTGATATATAAAGACCATTATGGAATTTAAATGAATAATGTGCTCCATTTGGGGATCTTAGTAAATTATACAAAAATAGCTAATTAAACCCTACCTCTCCCAATTTAATTTGGATAGCTGCAAAATACTGTAATTGTTTGAACAGTAAATAGGAATTGTATTATGCCTGTTTTAGAGAAAAGCATTGATTCTATCAGTGTAGAAAAATATTTATGCCCATGGGGCCTTTTTGCAATTAAAATAGGTTGTTTACAAACAAGCAGCTCCCCTGGGACATTTAAGAAAATGTAGATGTCCTCCTTGGGCTTTAATTACCAGGAGCTTTACCCTGTGAGATGCTAACTACATTTTGTTGTTTCCACTGAAGTCAATAAGTGTTGGAGTACTCGGTGCCTTGTAAAACATATCCCATTAAGTAACCTGTTGAGTGCTACTATTTTGATGTTGTCAAATGTAATTTTAACATCTCCGTTGCTAATTCTGTAGACAACAAAGAACACCTCTCTTTGTGGACCTTATCTGAATTTTCATAGAAACATAGAATCATCTAGGTTGGAAAAGACCTTCCAGATCATCAAGTCCTACCATCAGCCTGACATACTGAGTCCCGTCATTAAACCAGGTCTCTTAGTGCCACAATTTCTCTTTCCATTGAGGAATCAGAGCAACAGCTTATATGTAAAGCGGGTTTTAACTAACAGCCTGGGTTTCCCCAGGCCCTGTTGGTTTCTGTCTTATCCACAGACTTCTCCTTGTTCTAGATCATCAAATACAGTCCCTTCCCATTGTGAACAAACAAATTCAATGATCTCTTCCCCAAAATGATCAATTTCTAGCTTAAAAGTAGTTATCTTTTCCTCTGTACCTGAGGGAAGATGTCTTCAGAACCTCTTGCAACTCAAAGACCTGTATTTCCAAGTTCACATCCTTTTATTCTTATGTACCTGTGTTTTGACCTTAAAGGACTTCTCCATCTCCTCGTGTTCATATCCACAGTGTGTTTGTAGAAAACTGTCATACTTAAGCTTTACCACTGTTTTGTTAGGCAGAAGCAGATAGTGTACTTGGCACCCCACAGTGGTACAAGCTGTATGTTTCCCAGGTCTGGCATGATAGCCTCAAAACTTGAGTGACCAAGGCTGTGTTTAGTTCTAGATGACCTCTCACCGGGGCTTCCCATAAAACATTTAAACTTCCCTCTTATATCTTTCATACTGTCTAGGCTTATATTCCCTTTATTCAGAGTTGTATCATAGACATTGTTCACAGTCATCCTATGACTGAAGAAGCAGTCCAGTCCTTTCATTTTGCTGTTACTTCCAGCTGATGAGACTCTGTCTTCCATTCAAAATTCCCGTTAATTGTGCCTAAGATTATGACCTTGGACTTCACAGTGTTTTATTTTTCTTCTCATGTCCACTGCCCTCTCCCTAAATATCATCCAGCCTGACAAGCAAGGTGTTTTGACTCTCCCTTTGACAGATACATACTATTATTTTGCTGTGGTAGTTAAATGGCTTCCTGTTGGGATTTAGTCTGAAAAAGATACAAATCACAGACATGTAGCAAAAGAAGAAGTTCCTACAGTGAGGATGAAATGATTTCACTCTATGGAAAGTCTCTTTTTACCTCTACTCTGTAGATGTTCAGTAGCCAGCCAAATTGATTTCCATGTGCTGCAAAGAAAAATTAGACCTTGGACATTGAGTGAGATTTAAAATTTATTTTTCACATTTACTTTTCCATGATGTTCTGAAACTTCATTTAAAGCCCTGGCTAAGCCAAGGAAAAGCAGGAATGAGAAGCTAAAGCAAACTGGGAAGTTACCCAAGCATTTAAATATGGTTTAATGCAAAGTTTCACTGGACATTTTTGGTACTGGTTCCTACTATTTTCCTGATCACTTCATGTATTGTTAGTCACAGTAGAAGTAAAATTAAGCAAAAATTGCCCACCAAAAATTGCGAGGCAGCAATATGAGACATGGTAGTGTTGCAGCCTTCCCACAAGAAGACAGAGCTGCTTCATTCTGTGAATCACAGAATCATTACGGTTGGACAAGACCTCCAAGATCACCTGGTCCAACCATCCCCCTACCACCAATGTCACCCACTAACCCATGTCCCTAAGTACCACGTCCAACCTTTCCTTGAACACCCCCAGGGAAGGTGACGCCACCACCTCCCTCGGCAACTCGTCCCAATGCCTGACTGCTCTTTCTGAGAAGAAATGTCTCCTCATTTCCAACCTGAACTTCCCCTGGCACAACTTGAGGCCATTCCCTCTAGTCCTTTCACTAGTTACCTGTGAGAAGAGGCCGACCCCCAGCTCTCCATATCTTCCTTTCAGGTAGTTGAAGAGAGCAATGAGGTCTCCCCTGAGCCTCCTCTTCTCCAGACTAAACAACCCCAGTTCCATCAGCTGCTCCCCATGGGACTTGTGTTCCAGGCCCCCCACCAGCTCTGTAGCCCTGCTCTGGACATGCTCCAGGGCATCACCACCCAGCCTCAGTGTTTCTATCCCGCTTATGCAACCGATCGCAAATATCCACATTTTCCCTGGGGGAAGAAATAAGTCAATAAATAAATAAATAACCCCCTGAGCGTTACAAAACTCCCCGCGCACATTGCAGAGGGCTGTGCTCTTTGCAGTCCCCGGCAGCGCCGCAGAGCTCCGGCGGGCAGCGGGCGGCCTCGGGATTTAAATCAGCGACTGGGGGACGAGTCCTTGCTTCGGGGGCGGGTGTGGGGTGGGGATATGGGGTCGCAGGGGACGGGCACGGAGCTCGGCGAGCCGCGGGCGGCGGAGGCAGAGCCGGGAGGGATGCGCCGAGCCCCGGGGGCGTCTGGCTGGGGTGCGGAGCAGGAGGGAGATCGGCATGAGGAAGACCCGCCTTTCGCCGGGAGCCCGGGCTCCCCGTCGGACCGCAGCTCTGCCAACTTGCCCGACCTTCCCCACCTCGCCTCCCCCGGCCCTGCCCGCGGGCCCCGCAGCGCTCCCGGGGCGCCCCCAGAGCCGGAGCATCGCCCTCAGGCCGGGGGGCAGCTCCTGTCGCCATGGGCCACTGCTGCTCCGCCGGCTTTCCCTGTTCCCGGGGCCAGGACGGGACGGTAACCGTGTCCTCTTCTTCTCCTTGACGGGGGCGGTGGGGTGCGCGTCCTAAAGGGGGCTGCGGGGTTTGGGGGCAGCGCCTGGCCCCGCGCTCCCAGGGGAGGCGCAGAGAGGAGGGTTGGGTGAGGATGGGTCCTGCCCAGCAGCCGGTTGGGTTTTTGGGGGGTTTTCGGCCAGTTTTCGTAATCCCGTGGAGCACGAGTGAGGAAAGAAACTTGCCGAGCTTGAGTTTTAAGCCTCAGGTTTACCTCTCTGCTGCTCCTCCTTTCTGGTGTGTTGGAAGTCCCATCCAGAAGTGAAAGGGGGGCAAAAGTGCATGTTTTCGTATGCCGTTTCTTATTTATGAACTTAAAACAAGCAAATTCCCAGGCATCAAACAGGTCAGGTAGCAAACATCAGCACGGAGGCAAGGGCATAGCTACAGGTAGCAGGGGAGCAGCCTGTGCGGGAGCACAATGCCAGCACACAGCTTTCATGCGATTTTTCTGGGCATTTGCCTGGTTTTCAAGTGCCTACAGAAGAAAGAGAGAATGAGCATATGCATTTCATTTGCTTAATAGAAAATATTTTGGCGGAAACACATCCTGGTGCAGTATATTTAATTAGAGTTTGGCTTTTGAAAGTATTCACATACGTAGTCTAATTAAAGGCTGACAATGTCTCCTGCTTGCCTAATAACGTGTTTAGCTTGGGATATGCTGATAACCAGGTTAAGGAAAAGGTATGGCTTAATATAAAATTTGTTAGAGTACATTCACTGGGGGATATGTAGGTGATGAGCTGTGCCTGTAAGCTTTACTAAAGTATATTATGGGGGAGGATTACCTGATACCCAGCATGATTGAAACAGCACCCTTTCTTGAAGGACAGCAGCAGATCATAGTGAACATCAGCCTCAAAGGGAGCCAGTTATTGCTTCTACAACTATCGTATGAGGTATTTATTGGTACAAGAGAATTCCCAAAGCATATGCTTTTCTTCCCATTGATAATATATGGCCTGTCCCCAGGGAACTCTGAATAAAGCACAGCAGTGACTAAGCAACACCTACAGGTCAGTCTTCTTCTTCTTTTTTTTTTTTTTTTTTTTTTTTTTTTTTTTTTTTTTTTTTTTTTTAATATTTGGAAGTGCTGGATACACACAAGTCATTCTGAAGGAGCAGTTTTAATAACAAGTGCCAGAGAGCATCTGCATGCAGTGCATTTTCTAAGCAGTATTGTAGGGAGCTAGGAAATGTTTGTGGACATACCGTGCATATATTTGGACCTACAACACAACACGCTGCAAGTGTGTTAGTTAGCAAGGAGGAAAAATGTGTCAATTTGGAGATGTAATCCCAAACTACTGTGCAAACTTCCTAGCTGCAGCTCTGTTTCCTGCCTGGGTCTGGGCAATTCTCTGATCCTCCCAGCCTAATCTGTGCCATTTGTGAAATAGACCTACAATTGCTTACCTATTGTTAAAAAGTATTTGGAGGTTTAATTAGCATTTCTAATGAATTAGTATCTCTTGGGCAGTTTTCAGAGGAAACTCAAAGGCAAACCTCAGCTTTGCTTCCCTATCCCACAGTTATCCCTGGTCCAAAGCAAAACCTTGACCTTGCTGGTATCTCCTTAATGTCTCCTGATGTCCTTCTGTCTAGCTGTCAGCTGGGGCTCCAAGCACCTAAAGGGTTCCTCACTACTTTCCTTTTAACTCTGTTCAGACAGCACCAGCATCTTGCACATCCTCAGGCATCCTTTACAAAATGGTTTTCCCAGTTCCTCACAGTTATGCCTAAATCCAGCATGTTTTCTTCTGAATTACCCTGCTAAGTTATGGCCACTGACATTTAATTGGGTGAATTCCTCCTTCTTGCCTACCTGCCAGTTTTCCTGGAGCTACTTGGATGCTGTACCAATGGAAGTCCTAGCTTGGTCTGTCCCCAGGGAGTTTTAAATTTAATCGAGAATACACAAAAAACCACCTTTGGTGTCTGTTTCATTTGCTGAAATGTAGTCCATTGCTGAGTCTTTCACAGGAGAAATTTTGGGAGGTCGGTATGCTTTAAAGCTTATGATAGGAAAAAGAGTTGTTACTGAGGCTTATATTCAACAGAGCATTAGTTTAAGCAGAGAGCAAACACATCATTCTACCTATTCTGTTCTATTTTTCTTGCTGGCTGAGGAGCTGGGACATATTCCAGACACAAGACTTAACCGTTGTTATAGAGTGAAATATGAGGAATAAGTTTTTCTTCATCTCCATCATGAGCGTGATTTTATTTTATGAAAAGTACTTCAGTATCAGAGTCATTTCTTGGGATGCAGCCAATGGAAGACCTTTCTCATGGGTCTTCCAAGCAATAATTAAATCCATCATTCATTAAAAGTACCCCAAAAATAAAAGCAACATTTTGCTTTGTGCAAAAATCAGTCTTGCTTTCACATTTTGAAAAAAATAAAAATAATAATAATAAAAAAAATCCTGAGTCAGATCACATCAGTATTTTCTTGCCTGCCATTTAATTGCTGTGGTGAAAAAAATAATATTTGCACAACCTTCTGATAGTGTCTGTGGCCTTTTCAGCCATTGAAAACAGCTGTGCCAGTAGAGTGGTAGCTGAGACTTTTTAAACATAAGTTGGATTTGGCCCTTGGTCGCTCTAAGTGGTTCAACTCCTACTTTGGAGCTCCGTGGAGATGCTGAGCCTGTTAGGCACAAAGCTCATGGAGGGCAGAAAGGGTCCTGCCTGCTCTGCCTTCTCTTTCAAATACTCTGTTGGGAGAGATATTAGAGAAAGTTGATTGATCGAATGGGATAGCCTGTTAATTTTGTTTCTCGCACATTTATTTTGTCAGACTTTACCTTGCATGCTTGTGAATTTCCTAATTGATTTGAAGTTTTGACAGTGGACCCCTGTGAATCTCTGCATTAGACCTGATAGCTTTTTGTTTTCTTATCAGATCCAGTTTTGCTCTACTGCAACATTCGGTTTCCTAAACACTGGCATTCCCAGTTCCCTGGCTGTACTGTGCTGGTGATGTGCAGAGTCCCACTGATGATAACAAGGAGAGGCTTTTTCATTTCCTATTAGCATTGTGCTGACACTCGTCCCAGGAATACATGCAGTCCAAACCGATCACTTTGCACTGACAAAGCAGGTTACAGTACCAGAAAATGTCAAGGATTTGTAAGTGTACATCCAGGAAACCACGAGGCTAATACAAAGATTAGCCAAAACTACACCTTGCCGCTCAAGACAGCCCCAGAGAGAGCCCCAGTGTGGTGGCAGCCCCACTGTCCCAGTGGGGTGCTCCCCATGCTTGAGGATGATTTATGGGACAGCATCTTAAAGCTGGCACCACAGTGACTCTCCACTCCTCTGGAGAGCATCCGCAAGGGTAGGACAAACCTTATCTAAGATAATTTTTAAAAAAGGAGTCTGTAGTATCTCTTCTGTGGGAGCAAAATTTTACCAACTTTTTTTTAACTAAGATGTGTTGTTGTGGTTTTTTTTTAAGCTTACTTTTTGTTTTCTCCATGTAAGTAGAATAATACCAATCCCATTGAGTTCTGCTCATCTGTAGGTGCTGGGAATTATTTATATGGGGCTTCCTTGCCCTAAATTGTTTTAAATTCTGGGAGCTGGTAGCCTGAGTGGATTCTTCCCATCTGTGAGTCCTGTATGCAGTACATCCCCATGCACATGCCTTCAAGGGCACCCGTCCTGGCAGTCTGTCAAGAACACTTCCTAAATTGACTTCAGTGAGCTAACCAGACCGCATGGGCAGATGCAGTGATATTCTCCAAAAGGGGAAACGTTATCTCTGCAAGACTGCTGTTTTAGGAGTCTGTGCAAGGGGCTATGATTTTTAACATACCAGGCTATTTTTAGCTGGATCTTCTTTGTTGCTTTGTGGCTTTTTTACTACAGGAATGAATAAACAAATAAATAAATAATAAAAACCACTGCATTTTATTCTGAGCCTAATGCAGTCTGGAGACTCTGCAGTCCTGGCACACGATGCCCTGTGCATTAGTCAGCAGTGTATGGAGCTGCTTAGAGAAGCCCAGTGCTGCTCATCTGGCTTCTTCTCATACCTGAGTAAGAAAGACATCCACATAGCCTGGTGCTCCTCTGGCACCCAGGACCCTCTGGTCAGCTCTGATGATCGTTTGGTTTACAGAAAAGTTTTCTGGAAAGTGAGGTCCTTGGAACTGGCAGAAACCATCCCAAAAAGGACACTGTGTAAGGGATTACTTTGAATTCCAGATTACAGTTTCCTGGTATTACCAAAACCAAAGCAGTTCTGTATTTCTCTTAACAGCATTAAAGTTAAATACAGGAAAAAAAATAAAGAGAAACATTAGGCTCTGAAAACTTTTTTTTCCCACTTTCATTAGATTATTATTGGTCTTGCTTGCTTATCACTGAAAAATTTACTTTATAGGAGTCGATTTAATTACATTTGCTACTACGCTGCCTTGTCTCTTGAACGTGATTTTTCTGTGGTGCCCTTTAAAGATTCTCGGTCTTTTCTAACCTGGGACATGTTTATAGAAGCCTGATCTAGTTTTCCTAATCACCAGGGACATGGCCAGCAAGATGGTTTCTTTTGGCTTCTTCTTAACAGGAGTCAGGATACTTTCCAATTCAAGTGTCTTTATGCTTGTACCAGTAAGCTGATGTTTACTGCATTAAACCAAACTCCTATAGATTTCCCTGAGGCTTTTCTTTGTCAGTTTGCACAACACTCATGAAATGTCTGCTGCCAAGGTCCTTGCATTTTGGTAATAAAACCTGAGTATTGTTAATGTAATCATGTTTTATCTTTCCTTTGTCCAGCTCATGTTTTAGTTCCTTAAGAATTCAGATCTCTTTTGAAACAGGTCAAGGAAAGGTTTTGGCACAACAAAATATCAGAAGTAAATGTGGAAACAGACATGAGCATCAGGCCATTAGTGGTGTCTGTATGTGTAGGGCATGCCCACCATGTCTAAAATGGTGTAAGCAGAGTAATCTGCTCTGCAAATTCAACTGTGTGAGCATATTGCTATATTATTGCATTACTGTGGTAAATGCAGGCACAAATAGATGGAAGATCCAACAGAGCTACGAATACCATCTTGTACACGCAGTCCAACCATGAATGGTTCACAGACTAAATTAATGCAAATGTCTTTTTAGACACATAGTGGTAATTAGTGTATTCTGTGCTGTTGTGTGCACATGAGTGTGTGTATTCGTCCAGAACAAAGGTATGTGTGGCTAATGAATGGTGGCTCCTAAACTTGATTTATAAACTGAATGAGTTCATTATAATCCTCCCTACCCACCCTGCCACCCCAAAACAAATCTGAGGAATCAATCTAATCTGCTTTGCTAAATGAACATGTGAAAGTGCTTACCTGGCATATACCTGGGGACTACATATATTTTTTCTCTCTTTTCTTCCTTAAACAGAAAGAAAATGCCCTTGTGAAAATAAACAATTTAGGAGTGGAGATTGCAAAAATCAGGGATGAAGTTGGTAAGTAGCACAAGCAAAGTAACAATAAAAGCATAAGTAACAATAAAAGTGAGAAAACACAGCATGATGAGAAGGGGGAGCTTGGGACCGCTGTGCACAGTGACTGGGAATGCTTTGCTTACTTGTGTATATTCGTATGTTTTGTAGTCCAGTTACAAACTGAAGGACAGCAGGCTCAAAACTTGAGTATTAAAATCTCTGAAGCCTCTGCCTGGTTTAAAGACAGCAAATGCAATGTGTCGCATTCAGTATATGTATTCCCTGTGTCTCCACATCTGCCACATTTCTGTTTTGTTTCTGATCAAGGCAGGAGAGACAGGGATAGGGTAAAGACATCATAACTCTTGGAAGAGGAGGTGAGCTTTTGTGCTAGGTTCAGAAAAAAAAAAAAAAAAAAAAAAAAAAAAAAAAAAAATTGTTTTTGGCTGAAATCTCCCAAGAATGGGTATGATGCTGGGCTCAAATGGAGAGGAGACAGGACACCCGGAGGGACACCTCAGGTACCGAAACATGGTGCA
The DNA here is from genome assembly GCA_011076525.1 of Nettapus auritus. Taxonomy (NCBI): domain Eukaryota; kingdom Metazoa; phylum Chordata; class Aves; order Anseriformes; family Anatidae; genus Nettapus; species Nettapus auritus. The sequence continues at coordinate 183,173,089 of CM021765.1, read as the reverse complement.
ACCACCGCTGGATCTCTGAGCAGGACCTCTCAGCTTTCCCTGCCAGTGGGACCCAGGTGCTGGGTCAGGCACTGAACAGCAATCACGTTGTGTGGCAGGAACAAGGCTTGGGTAGTACAGGGTGGTTCAGGCCAACTATCTGGGGGGGGGAAAGGGCTGTAGATCCTTCCTGGCAGGCAGGGCTATACTTTGCCTTCACTTTGTCCACGACAAGCCACTGCAGAAGAGCTGGGCACAGCCTTTTTCTGTTGCTCCACAGTTTATGCTCCCTGTTGTGCCCCTCTGAAATGTTTAGGCTGGTTGTCATTTCACAGAGAACTTTATTGTCCCCTTGGCCAAAGGATACTGTGGCAATAGCAAAATAGCTTTTCCAGTTATACCTTCATATCTGCCTTCATCCCTCCCCTGCGTCCCCACAGCTTTCACAGAGGAGCTTTTTTTACTGGCACTTTCTTCATGCAGGGCACATAAGGAGCTCTCTGCTGAATACCCACTTCCCATTTGAAAGCCCCATTTTGAAAGCAGGGACACCTCCCACCAGACCAGGTTGCCCAAAGCCCCATCCAGCCTGGCCTTGAACACCTCCAGGGATGGGGCATCCATAGCTTCTCTGGGCAACCTGTGCCAGGGCCTCACCACCCTCTGAGGAAAGATTTTCCTCCTTATATCTAACCTAAACTTACTCTCTTTTAGTTTAAAAACACTCCCCCTTGTCCTATCACTACACCCACTGGACAAAGAGTCCATCCCCAGCTTTCCTGTAGGCCCCCTTTAGGCACTGGAAGGCTGCTGTAAGGTCTCCCCAGTGCCTTCTCTTCTCCAGACTGAACAACCACAACTACCTCAGCCTGTCTTTGTAACACAGAATACAAACAGAAACCCTGCACAGGTTCAGTCCAGGGGAGGTTTGAGGCAGCATTGTGGTCTCATAGGTCTACCTTTTCTTCTGTTTTTCACAATACTTGTTGAAAAGTTATTGGATCTTTTTAGTGGTCTTTAAGAAAGATTGGAAGGATATTCTGCAATTATACCCCAAAATGTGAGCATACGCAGGTGTTGCACTCTGCAAAAATTCATCAGTAGTATGTATCAGTATGTATCTTCTGGTATCAGTATGTATCTTCCTGGTATGTATTGGTACATATGGACAGTGAACATGGATCTTAGTGGAAGTCAAAAAATGTTGGACAGCTTGCATTCCTTTGGAAGAAAATTATGAAATGTTGTGAAACAAACTGTGTTTTAAATCTATGAGCAAGATGAGGTGGCTGATGCCATGCACATGGGAGCAGTTCTTGTCAGTGCAGCTCTTTACTGTCTCTAAAGCAGTGCAAGCTTTGGGTGCTAGTGGAGACATGTAACCCACCTGCATTAACAGAAGGGTTGTGTTGTTCTCATCATCAGATGAGCCTGTATGATGTACAGTATTTTACCCGTTCTGACAAGCTTTGTGCACATAAAGAACAAAACAGTCATTTACTTGACAACAGCAATCACAAGCAATTTGAGGTAAAAATATAAGAAAAATGTAGAGTGAACCAACTACTTGGTTATTTTCACTGCAATGAAGTCGTGGTTCTGACTTGTCTCAGTCACTTTGATAAGCAGTCTCTCATTCATTTAAAATTAATCAGCCCAGATGAACAGCATAGGCGTTGGTCAGAAATTCCAGATTTCTCATGTGTACTTTCATCATGTGAGACTCACAGATGAAAATGTCTGGATTAATCAGTAAAACTGTGCTAAACCATTCAGGGTTGATACAGGTGGTTGGTCCAATGTTTAGTTGTTTATACAATAGCTCTAATTCAGAATTATTATTTAGGGGCTGAATGTGCCTTGTGTTGAAAGCACATAGTGTCTCATGGCTTCAACAGAAACTGATGGCAGGATTCTGGCATACAAAGCAACAAAACCATGAGATATAATCCACTGTTCAGAAAGTTAGAGTGCATTTTTAAGGAAATTTTGTTTGGTAGATAAAATCACTGCATAAGTAATAACAGTGACAGAGCTTGTGCATGAGGATCCATCTCATCTGGCTTCAGATAGGGCAAAGTTGGATGTCTGCTGTAGGCTGGTCCTCAAGCTTCCCCATATAGTCAATGAAGAGAGAAGAACACCCGTAGAAGGTGGTCCAACTTTTGCAGTCTGATGTCCAGGAGTGTCCCTCTAATCACAATTATTCACCTAATTTTAAACGTCTGCATGCGAGCAAGGTGTCAAAGCCCATATTAGGCAGCAGAGACTGAGGTCACATATGGGTGATCAGTGCTATTTGAGATGCCCTAGGGAATCTGAGACATCCACATGTGTAAAACACAGCCTATAGAGACCTGTACCCTTCTGGACCCAGGCAGGATATTTAGGTTCAGATAACACCATCCACCTTTACCTCTAGCACAGCTGTGAAGTAACACACCTCATCTGAAACCAGCAAACAGTGAAATAAGAAAGTGCTCCTCCCTTCTCAGCCCAGGGAGGAATGTGTGCATCTACGGCTATATAAACACTGAGGGACTTGTTATTTTATGTACTAAAATTTCCTCACGTATTTTGCTAGAAATAACAAGGCTAGAAAAACACTACAAGCAATTGTTCTATACTCAAGATGCCCATCTTTATAAATTATAAATATAAGTACTTTTCAGCTGCAGCACTGAGACTCCTGGAATAAAGACGTTTTGAACACCTTCTGTTTCCCCTCAAACTAATGGAAATTAAATGCCAGAATTACGTGTTCCTTTGCTGTCAGACAAATGACATGTGAAATGAGTTGAGAGAGGTCTGGAGATGCATAAACACCTGGATGAATGGAAGACAATCATACGTTAAGTTTAAAACCTGTACTGTCTGAATCTGCAAGAGTTTGAAAGCCCATGCACCAGCTCCCTCTGGATGTGCCTCCTGATCAGAGGAGACAGCCTGAGCGAGGGCTCTGTGATTTGTCTTGACCCTGTGGCTAAGGGTCAGAAGTAAGAATACAGCCTGCATGGTTTGCTCTCACTTTAGGATGAAGAGCCCATTTCTCATGTCAGAAGTAGCTGGTCCCAGTATGCATGACATCAGCCCCCCAGTTCCCATGGGGCTTACCCTGCAGAATGCAAAGAGGCTGGGCTGCAGCTCAGGCTGGCTTTGTGCGGGAGGATCAGTCCATTAGTGACATCTCCCTCTCCCTCACCTTCCCAGCCCGGCCTGAAATGGGTTTTGTTCATCTGTTGTGCAGTGTAATGAGGCAGGGATACGACCAGCTCGGGGAGCAGGGGCACAATGGCAGCTGCTCTCGTGTAACCCAGCACGGCTGCAATCCTGGGAAATGCCATTTTCTGTTAGAGTCATTTCCAGCGTGTAAGCAGCAATTGAAATACCTACAGAGAAGGAAAAAGAAAACCAGGCTGTTAACTCTTCTCAACAGCAGCTGATAGCAGTTGCATTCTGCTTGTCTTGTGCCTTTTTTTCCATGCTGATATTGCACAGGTATAACTTTTCTTACTGATTTTTTTCTTCCACAAAAGGAATTCAGTTTTACAGTATCCACATCCAGATGTCTGAAAGCAAAATTCACTCTTTTCCAGCAAAATTAGTGGAACTTCTGCCCAGGCCTCCCTGCTGGAGGCGAATCAGTCTGGTTAAAAGCTGGCTCCAGCATGGCAAGCTCTCCCATGCCATTATCTGCTCCCAAGACAGATAAGAGAGGCACAGACCTTGTGTTTGTCTGCATGATTGTCTCCTGCTCCTCCTGTCCCAGCAGACTCAGACCCAAGGGACCATCCCCGGTCTAAGAAGGTTCAGTCTTTCCTCTCCACCTCACACACAAGGTCTAGGTCTGGGAGACAGTGGTAGGGAACACTCCTTCTGGCATTAAAGGTGTTTTATATTCAGCATAGAGCAAATATCCTGGGAAATTGCCTCATTACCTGTCTCCACTAACATTTTGGGGTAAATGACACAGACGCACTTTTCCCACTTTGCTCTTCCCTCCATTTTGCATCTACATCAGGATTTGATTTGCAAGGTGTGAACACTTTTGTGCTTCAGGTTACGGAAAGCGTTTCAGGTTCTGGAAAGTGTTTTAGATTGACTTTCTTTTGGTTGGAACACGCCACTTCATTGCCTGCCCTCCCTGTGCACTGGGTAATCTCATTAGAGAGGCTGCAGAGAGACAGATTTCATTACAGCTCCAATTTAAAGCCTGAGTAAGTTTCAATTATTCTGAATCCAGAACTGCAGGCTTTACCCTTTGTCTCCAGCTCCATGGTAGCTTTTGCACACTAAGGAAAACTGGTAAAGCAAAAGAAAGAGAGAGAGTGTACAGCTATAATCCAAATGGCCAAGAGATGGGCCATTTCAGCTAATATCTATATACATTACAGCTGTTCCAGTTCAGGTATGAGGCAGGTGGGAAAGATTTCTACATACCATTGCTGCTATGCTAAGCTCACTGGTTCAGCCTCACTTTCTCCCTTTCAGTAAGGAGTAGGGGGAGCCTGAAAAGGGCATGGCATCCATTTTAATGCTCAAGAAAATGTTGGGATCAGAACAAGACATCAGTGATATCTGTCTAGACATACTGAACAAGTTTGGGTGTTACTGGCCACTAAGTGAGGAAGCAGAGCTGAAAATAAGATGAAAAATAGCTCTGTGGGAAAGGGGATGGTTAGCTTAGGTGCCCAAAGTAGCTTGCATGGATACATCTAATAAAAGCTGTGGTCACAGAAGTAGGCAACTTAGACAAATGGTTGCTATCCTGTAAAAGTGAGCTTAGTCATAGAATATCCTGTGTTGGAATGGACCTACAAGGAACCATTGAGTCCAACCCAAAAAAAAAAAAAAAAAAAAAAAAGGTCTACCAGTGTTAATTAAAACATATATTTTTCTCTACTATTGTTCTGAATGTTGTGTCATGATGATTTTAATCACTTCTTACCTGTTGGATCTTTGCAAATGAGCAGACTTGCTCTCTAATGCAGTCCATTTGAACTTGCCCAACTTGCGTCAAGCCTCCGATATCTGAATTGATTACAGCCATTCAGTGGCAAAGTAAAAGCTGAGGAACACTCTGTAGCACTGCTATCCTGGGACTCAGGGAACAATACAGGGGAGGGAAAAAAATGGGGAAACAGACTGACCATGCCTGACATGAAACTGTTGGAGTTGCACCTCTGGAAACAAGTTGTAGACACTCTTGTGAGTGTCTACAGTGTAGAGACATGGTCACTGGGTTAGTTCACAAGAGTAAATAATTCACACTTTCTCATTGCCTTTCCTGAGTGCTCTCTGATTCCATGAAGCACACAAGATAGTGATTTGAATATAAAAATGTTTACAAGGGTGAATTAATGGTTTTAAGAGGTTCTTGATGGAGCTGGTGTAAAAGACAGGCCTATGGGCTGAGAAAGTTCTGTAACACATGGAAAATGGGATGCATGAGATGTATCTTCTTTCAGTAAAGTGGCCAATGACACCCCCACATAATGTGCATACAATGCTCTGAGAACCCAGGGGTCTTCTGCTTCCCAGTATGTCAATGCACATGGGGCCATGGCCAAGGCCATGTCTTGAGAGGATGAGATAAGGAAAATCTTGTATCACAGATGAAAGGCTTTGTGTCGAGTGATTGTCTCATGTGCCATTTCTGGTATCCAAGACAAAACAGAAGCCCCAGGGACTTGATTTGCAAATCCAAGACTCTGTTGGCCAGGAGAGCACGTCCCTGCAAAGGGATGGAAGTCCATGGAGTTCCCTGCTTTTTATATTTATCATTATTATTTTTAATCAGATCCCAGCTTTGCAAGGGGTTTTGCAGGACTCTGCCAGTGCCTCTGTTTAAACAAATGCTTGTGTGTATGTGTGCTGGAGGGAGGGAGACAGAGAAGGGTCTGTGAGAGCCTGTTCATGGCTTGGTGTTCATGGAAGACCCAGTGCTGGTGAGAACCACTATGCTCAGTGCTGCACAGAGCTGGTGCCACCACTCACTGACTGTGTGGTCTGGTGTCCTCAGCCCTCAACACAGCGAGATGGAAGAAACTACAGAGCGAGAAGGAGGAGCTGGAGAGGCGCTTCGAGGAGGAGGCGAGGAAGCTTCACTGGCAGCAGCGGGAGGAGCTGCAGATGCTGGAGCAGCGGCTGCGGGAGGAGTACAGCGCCAAGATGGAGAGCCTGCAGGAGCAGCACCGGCTGCAGCTGGAGCGGGTCAGGTCCCAGCATCAGCACCAGGTCAGTTCCAACCTGCCTGCTGTTGAAAAGCAGACCGTGCCAGTACTGAGTTCAGGTAGTGAAATACATTGCCAATCTCCAACATGAAGACACTGGTAACAAACTGATGGCTAGAAGAATATATTCTAGACTCTCTTTACTGCATTTCTTCCTTATTATCACAGAATCACAGAATCACAGAATAGTCTAGGTTGGAAGAGACCTCCAGGATCATCGAGTCCAACCTCTGACCTAATGCTAGCAAGTCCTCCACTAAACCGTATCCCTAAACTCTACATCTAAACATCTTTTAAAGACCTCCAGGGATGGGGACTCAACCACTTCCCTGGGCAGCCTATTCCAATGACTAACAACCCTTTCAGTAAAGAAGTTTTTCCTAATATCCAGCCTAAACCTCCCCTGGCGCAACTTTAGCCCATTCCCCCTCGTCCTGTCACCAGGCACGTGGGAGAACAGACCAACCGCCACCTCGCTACAGCCCCCTTTCAGGTACCTGTAGAGTGCGATAAGGTCGCCCCTGAGCCTCCTCTTCTCCAGGCTAAATAGTCCCAGGTCCCTCAGCCACTCCTCATAAGACTTGTTCTTCAGACCCCTCACCAGCTTCGTAGCCCTTCTCAGGACTTGCTTGAGCACCTCCATGGACACCATTTTTTTGACACTGTTCCCCACAGCATTCTCCTCAGGAAACTGGCTGCTCATGGCTTGAACTGGCGCATGCTTCATTGGGTTAAGAGCTGGCTGGATGGCCAGACCCAGAGAGTTGTGGTGAATGGAGTCAAATCCAGTTGGAGGCCGGTCACTAGTGGAGTCCTCCAGGGCTCGGTACTGGGGCCAGTCAATGATCTGGATGAGGGGATTGAGTGCACCCTCAGTAAATTTGCAGATGACACCAAGTTAGGTGCGTGTGTCGATCTGCTCGAGGGTAGGAAAGCTCTGCAGGAAGATCTGGATAGGCTGGACCAATGGGCCGAGGCCAACTATTATTCTTAATGGTATTTCATCATAGTATTTAAATGGTATATAGTATATACATATATATACTATATATATATATAGTACATAGTATATAAATGGTATTTACCATTATTCTTAATGGTATTTCATCATAGTAGCATGTTACATTGCCATATCTTTTCTTTACATGGTTCCTTATGTTTTACAGCTAACACAAATATTAAGACTAACTCTGCTCCCCATACATTACTTGCTCCCCATTCCACCTAGTCAATTCATATGAAACCAATGGTTGAAAAAGAGTCTGCTACACAGAGGTAAGGCCAGCAGAGCTCTGCTCTTGTATGCTGGTGGTGATATAGTGAAGTGATGGGACCCATGTAATACATACGAAGTATGTACCTAAATACGAAGTGGGTGAGACACTACAGGTATCAAGATTTCTGCTCCAACATTCAATCTAACGTCTCAGATGGTACATACCAAGCATTTCTTCCTGCTTTGCTTTCTGCATGTAGGTAGGACGGAATGCCCCCACATACAGCTACTTTAGTTGTATTTTTACAAGAAGAAGGCTTTATGTCCACATGCTCTGTGGGCACAGGGTGTCTTCAGTGTGCATTTTGGGGCTGAAGCTCCACAGGTGCTGTTCCCACCCTGTCCGTGGCCAAGGAGCACACACAGCAGGCACAGAGCACACGCATGCCCCATGCTGTTCCCCCTACCAGGGATGGTGACAGGGCTTGCTGTGGGCTTGGAAGCAAACCATCTGCATCAGCTGAGCCTGTGTCTGTGCTAATTTAGCAGGTTTAAGAAATAAAGGCTGGTGCACCACTGTGCTGCTCTAGCTGAAGCTCCTCCAGGAGCCAGCAGGAGAAGGGGCTACCCTGCACTGAGCTCAAGGAAGGGGAAAACATCAAGCTGGGGCACAGCAGAGACAGCAGCCCAGGGCCTTTAAGCTCAAGCATTTGTTAAAAAGGGAGATGACACCATTTACTCCCTGTACTTGATGTACTGTAAAACTCCTGGGATGGGAGCACAAATAGAAACTGAGATGATGACAGTTTTATGTCACTTGTGCCATGGCTGCCTGATGCTAGATTTACTGTGTAATGCCAGTGATACAGCAGGGCCGGGTACAGCACAGTCACACAGACACACAGACAGACACACAGCAGCCTAGCCCCTGTCCCTGCTGCCCCAGGTGCCACTGTGAAAGCTGAGGGGACAGGAGCACTGTGTGCAGCTGGGCTCTGTGCAGCAGATCCGTGTTATGGGCTCCTTTGTAGCTTTGCCTTGAAAGGGAGCTGTCAGTAAAACCTCCCCTCTCCAGAGCTCCCACCCCAAGATGCTGGCTGGGCTCTTTTTCATTTGCTCTGCCATCAATGGACTCGTAATCTTTGACAGCTGATTCCAGCAAATGCCTTTTCTGAGGATGTTTCTTCTTCTTTCTCCTGTGTGAGGATTTGGGTTGATTCCTCTGTGAGGGAGTCTGAAGCACTCTCTCTGGATTTTAACCCTTTTAATTGCTGTGCCTGTTAGTTGCTATTGATTTGCAGAGCTTGTAGAGCGCAACACAAAGGCTTCGTGTAACTGGGCTTTTCTGTCCTAAACTAACTACCTTTTTCTGTTAGTGTATTGATTTTTAAAGATGTGTTAGAAGGTGCTGTAAAATAGTTCTTTGTGCCCTAAACTAGAGTTCTCAAAACCTTTCTTTATAAGTCTGTAGCATCTGTGCTGAGCCATGTCTCTTGGTTCTCATTTCAGTATATGAAGGATGTTTTTCTTGCAAAACCCCGCAAATTTTATGCTTTAGTTTCTGATATGAAGGAGGAGCAGTGTTCCCAAAAGCTTTAGCTTTTTTTTTTTTTTTTTTTTTCCCTTCACTGTGTCAGTGGGCCAGTTTGTCTTTCAAGAGACACTAGCTCTAGCTGTGAGCCTTGCCCCTCCTGGATCATCAGGCATTAGCATTTATGAATGAAATTGTTCTGCAAGTTAATTTTTTGCCTCTGCTCCTCTTTGAAGTGTTCCTGCAAGCTCCTAGGAACACAAGGATTGATGGTGATTTTTTTCCCCTCAGGCTGATTCCTGCAAGTGTGGGTTACACAAGTCACAGTAGGACTTGTCTATCAGTGTGCTCATTTTTCTAATGTTCCCATCTATTGTTGTTCTATTAATCACCACACTGAAGCAATGGAAATGCATTTTTCCCTTTGAGGGGCAGATGTTCTCCCTCTTCCAGTCCTTTGGTTTGCTCCACAACTCTTTGTTCCCAGAATTACAGGAGATAATGCCAATATTTCTCTTCACTGCTTTGAAACCACTGTTGTGGGTACCCTTGTATCTCTGTCTTTTCAATCCATGGTTCCTCCAGCATATTACAAGGAGTTTTAGTAGTTTTTTCCTCCCAGTTCATACTCAGCTGTACACACCCATCTGATGTTTACCTCTCTCTGGTTGGAAAGGGCGACAGACCTGGTTGGAAAGCTGCTCTCCTGCAGCACTTCTTGGCCTCGCTGCCCTTGAAGAGGATAAGAATTCTGCTAGCCTACGAACCATGTTGCCTGAGGAATAAGGATCCCTAACAGCTGCAGACCCAGAGGGTTTGTAATCTGTGGTTCTTCATCCCCTGCTCTACTCACAGAGCTGACCCTGTGGAGAGAAGCCCCTGGCTCTGAGCATAATAAAACACACAAAGCTGCTTGAGGGACCAGAGTCATTCAGCCCTGGTGCTTATCACTGACCAGGTGTGCCAATACATCCCAATAGTTCTCTGTCTTCCTTGCAACTAATGGCAAAATTGTAAACATAAATCTGTGCTCCTGGATGGCCAGAGTTTCTCACTCGAGCTGCTCAGCTCAAACTTTGTCATCCTGACTATCGAACTTCTCCCCCTAGAGCCAACTCTTGATTTAAGTTTATTAATCCTTAAAAATCTCAGCTAAGCTTCTTTTTATAGCCATGAGATGCTGTGACACAGTGTTTCAGTGAGTTGATCAAGCCTATAGAGTAAGTGGCAGAGCTGGAACGAGATAGAAGGGATCTGCTTCCAGGTGCCAAGCAGACTGTTTGCTATGAAAAACTGCAGGCAGGGGTCATGCTGGAAGATTAAAAGAAGTCATTTGGTACGGGAGTACAAAACATACAGAAGACAGAAAAATCCCGGGAGTCCATTTGAAAACTGGAACCTATTTAATTGGCCTTACAGATAAATAACCTGCCAAGGATGGTGGCAGAGAAAGGAGACCCCTTCACCTTGCGAGGGCGTCGGAGTTGAGCATAATCGTCCCTATGGGGTGCTGCTGAGCCGAGGAGCAATTAGTGCAGGAAAAAAGGCTTAATCAAGGGCAAGGTGAAGAATGTGGCAAGGCTCTTGAGGCATGCAGACATCCTAAACGAGGACGTTGTGCTCGGGGAGAAGTCAAGTGAGAGTTCATATCCTGTTAGCAACCAGTTGAGTGATCTAACCCCCCTTGCCCTACTCTTCTATGCACACATCAGCAAGCCGAGCCCCACATTGTTTTGTGAACTCCACCACCGAGTTGTCTCCCATGGTATTATGAAAATGAGTTTGTATCATTTTAAATTTCATGTTCAGCACCTGTTTTTCATTCTAAGAGAATGCCTTCTCCAATCTGATTGGAAATGGTTCTTCTGTCGGGTAATCTAACACATGTGTTTGACGGTTAAATGCAGGGAAATAACATCTATTCCAGTCAAGATGCGCTTGGCTGAGTGTCTACCAGTATTTAACTTAACAGTGGACAAAAAATAATAATAATAATAACAATAATAATAATAATAATAATAATGATAATAATAATTAAAAAAGAGCTGTCTAAAGTGAAGTGGCTTTGCAATGAACAGCTGTTTCTTTGTAAAAGTAGAACAGCTTGACTCTGCATTGCCAGATATCACAGATAATGCCTTCAATATAAGGAATAACACCACTGTGACTACAAAACCTGGAAAAGCAAATCCGGTCATCAGTAGGTAGCTTTCAGAAATGGCTCTGGATGTTACCTGAAACCCCAAGGAACTGGAGGTGAACTTCAAAGCTTTTCTGAAGTCATTCCCCTCTAATGGCTATCTTTTCAGAGCTGGCAGTCCCATTCTGTTTCTTCTTGGAGAGCTGCTGACTAAAACAAAACCAGGGAGCAAAGTCTTAGCCTTGGGCCCTGGGTCATCTGAGCTGCTTAAAGGATAGCTTACTTCCAGCCTCACCTCTGGATCTCTGTCTGCAGGATGAATCCTCTCTAGAAAGATCACCATAAGCAGTATGGAGGTGACCCAGGCAGGCCGTGTTTGTTTTGCCACCTGGACATAGCTGCTGAATGGTGCTGTTGGAGGGCTCAGCTTGGCGTGCAGCACACACTGCAAGGCCACTGCCAGCTCTTTGCAGGGACCAGTCAGAAGCTGTGTTGTTTTGTTTTGTTTTTTTTAATATATATATTCTTTTCTGATTTATACAACATTTTCTTTCCTGTGAATTACAGAGCTGGACTGGGGCTAGGAGAAGGCTGCAGGTGGGATGCACGGGGGGTTTACTGGTACTGGAGCACCTCTGTGAGTGTGGGGTCTTCCTCACACACTCAGAATTTAAAGTTCTTCGTCTTGTACATGTATTTGTCTGTTTTCACCTCTAATCTACCAAAAATATGTGCACGTGCAGTTTGACGAGAGGACTTGAAAAATAAAAACACACTTCTACTGAAAAAGGTGCTGTCACATCTTTCATCTGCATATTGGACGTGGACTCAAAATCCATGCTTCGGGAGGATGTTGGAATTTAGGTCCTGCAGACTTACTGGGATGCTCATTTTGCAGTAAAAGGATGATAGATTGTGATTCATTTTATATACTCACAATAATTTCAATGTTTCTCTAGACATAAATATTTTACAACTATAAATAATTCATAGGCACTTTCCATGGAAGTTAATTCAAGACCTTGCAATAAAATTCATCGCAGTAGAGAGCTGCAGAGACAAAGCCAGGATTACTCAGAACCGAGCAAGTTTATCTGACCATCAGAAGGAGTCAGGTTATGAATATCATTTAGGTTAATGGATTTCTCAGATTTTTCAACATTTCTTTTTTCACTTAAGGGTGTTTTAGCCTTGTGCTTTCTTATGCACCTCATCTACCACCATTCAGTTGAAAGAGTGATAACACAAGCAGCTGTGACTACACACTACCACTCAAGGAGTCAACATGCTGCTTTTGCAAGGAATAGAACTGGCTTGTGTGCTGGGATCCTTTTTCTTTTTCCAGTTCTCTGCAGCTGCCTGGCAGTGGCTTGTCGGTGTGCCACAGCATATCTAACCATGTGCCCATGTCTCCACTCGCTGTCGTTGCAACAGGTGGCCGATATCACAGCTGCCCACGAAGCTGCAGTATTGCAGCTGGAAAACAACCACACTATGGCCATCGCGGTGCTGCAGGACGAGCACGACTGCGAGATTCGAGGTAAGCTGCTTGTGTTGCTGTGGTGCTTTCATGCTGGGTGGCCCACAAGTGCAAGGGGTGAGGGAGAGCTGTATGCAGTGTGTACAGCATCTAGCTTGCACCTGAGTGTGTCTGAGGGACAAAGACAAGGCTTTCTGCATGGGTTGCTGAGCACAGTCCAGATTCCACCTCACTTCACCAACAGGCTTTTCTCAAGAGCCAGCGTGCCTAATCAGGAGGCTAGAGCTTATTTAACACCCCTCAATACCAGTGCTTAAATGCGTACACTGCTTCTGAAAACAGGAATCATCGTTTCCACCAACGAAAGCCCGGCTGTGCTGAGCAGAGCAGAGCCACGCTGCTGCAAGTCTGCACATCAGCACTATTATCCTTATTTTATTCTATGGTTTTTCCATGGGATTTGATGCTGCAGCCAGAGTCCAGTGTCATCTTTCTACATGGCTTCGCTTGAATTTATCACTCATCTCTACAATCTTCCTTCATTTTTTTTTTTTTTTTTTACATAAAAGCATGAGATTGAATTTTGAATAGTTCTACTAGGCTTTCCCACAACTCTTTCAAAACGGAGCAGTATTGCTTAGCTGTGCACTGTATCATTTAGACACACAATCCAGAGCGCAGAATTAGCTGAGAACAGCCTGTTCCCCTCTCCTGAAGGCAGAGATGGTGTCTATAATACCAAATATAAAATTAAAATATACCATCTCGAAAATTAAAATATATATATATACTTTTCCTTGCTTTAGGATATTCTTATCTATCCGGTTTTGTCCTTATTTTCTGGTGATAAGGCCTGGTTATGAAGGGGTTAGAGGCCAAAGCCTGCCCCGTGCAGCTGCTGTGGGTGCCGAGTGCCCTCCTGTGCCTGGAAGGGGCACTGCAAACGCTGCTGGCTCAGCATCATCACTGCAGATCTCCACGGTGGTTGGGTGAAAAGGCAAAAAAATTAGATGTCTGTATGCTAAAAAGTAGGTGCTACTACTGGACTGAATGCCAGTTTCATGCCATTAGGTTAGACATTAAACTTTATTCCACTTTGGTTATTAAAGTTCTGGTTATTAATAACCAGAAAATTTATTTATTAATAACCAGGGTGACTTATTCTAGTAGTGAAACCTTTAATCGTGTAGTATAAATAGAGGATTTTTTTTTTTTGTCTCACAGGTCCTCTGTCACAGCTCCATCATTCGTAATTTTTGCATTGGAGTTGCTGGCTTCCCTCTATCGCCCTGAAGAAATTGCACCCCAAACTTGTAAATATATCTAATATAAAATCCCTTGACTTGGGGATACTCACTCTGAAGTGGTAAGCTGCCCATTTTCAGACTGAGCCTTTTCAGATCAGACCTCCTGGGAGCTGGCAATTCTTAGTGGTCCTGAAAAATCAGAATTTGGCCACCTAGAAACAGAGGTACCCACCATCACTGAAAGATCTGAAAATCTTGGTCCTCAGAACAACTTGCCCAAGACCACATAGTGGTATTGCTGCTGGTTTCCTCCTTAACCTTCATGCCCTAAAACTGCTTCCTAAATTGTGCTTGGCTCACTGCCTTTGTGCTCTCAGATCCTGGTGTGCTGGACTTCACTAAGCAATGTCATGTCTGTGTGTCTTCCGCAGAACTGGTTGCTGCTCACGAGCTGGAGAAAACACAATTAAAAGAGAATTTTGAAAAGCTGCGGCTATCACTCCAGGTTAGCAGTTTCATTATTTCCCACCCCGAATCAATGTTGCAGAGCTAGGCAAACCTAAAGGGAGGGAAATGCAGCTGGATAAAGCTAAGAAACGTCCTTTTCACCTTGCTGACTGTTGCTGCACTGAGGCCAGGAGGAGCAAAGTCGAGATCTTCCCCTGCATGACGGGAAAGATCTGCCTGTGGGCAGAGTGCACACCTCACATTGCATCTCTCATACCCACTAACACCAAGCTTAAGATCACCGCAGCTTTTCCAGCCCTTCTGATACCTCCCTGCAGATCTCGCTCCCTAGATAAAGCAGTCCTGGGAAGGGAAGGGCAGAAGCATGTCCCCATCATTCATGCTAAGTTTTGAAAAAAAAATGTGAACAAGTAAAGATGCCAGAGCAAATAATGCGAGCTCTGTTTGATTTTGTAAGGAGAGATTAATTCCATTGTTTTTAACCCTGACCAGTGTATAGTGTTGCATGCAGCAATTGTCACTGCCTCCATGCAGCTTCCACAGTTTGAGGCATGTCAGCAGTTCTGCAGCAAGCACTGATGTAATACTACAGCTTAGAAATTACAGACATAAAATATATAAGAGTACTGGCCTCACAGCAACTGTGACATGTACAGGTGTGGTCTGTACAGAAGTAGCAGGAATACCTTTTGTGGTAACAGAAATATGGTTGCTTAAAATAGCACGTTGTTCTTGCGGATAGCTTTAGGATGAAATGGCTGTCACTCAAAGCCCACACCACTAACTCCTCATCGCTTATTATCGTGCTAAAAGCCCCCGAGTAATCTGGAGTTTTGCTTATAAAGGTGAAGGAAGCAGGAGAGGGTATCTCTACTGCCTTGCTGAGACTCTAGGGACTGCACGAAAGAGCTCTTTCATGCCTGCAGTATAAATGCCAGCTGTCTTAAGAAAGGGCACAGTTATTCTTATCTATCCCGAGGTGATGGGGTGATTTAGCATCAGAGACATTTCATGAAGTTGTGCCAGCCAGCGTCAGCTAGCCACAGGCATTGCAAGGATTTCAGGATACCCTGAGGCACTGGGTTATGGAAAAACCCCTGTATGTTCAAGTGGCTTTATGTAAAAAATCCCACCTGGCAGTGGTTTCTGAGCCTTGTTCAGGTCCCCCAGTGGTTTCACAGTGCAGATGGATTTGTGTGAATGTAAGAGGGGTGATAACTTGTTGGTGTGGTCATTTCTCCTCTCCTGCAGGACCAGATCGACACCCTCACCTTCCAGAACCAATCTCTGAAGGCCAAAGCAGATCGGTTTGAAGAGGCTTTGAAGAAAAGCACTGAGGAGCAGCTGAAGGTAGATGGCCACTATAATTATACAGTTGTCAAGATATGCATTCCTATGTGTGGCACACGTCACACGGTTAGCAAGGGGAACCCAGCACCACGGACTGGGGCACAGGCCCCAGTCAGGACTCCAAATCTTGAGCTCTGGGGAACAGTCAACAATCTTACCCTAGGTCTAAATACACAGAACTCTACCTCAATATGAGGCCATTTTCAATCATCTTTTGAGTTTACGTCTACCCTCTATTCTTTCACCCAAAATATGTAGCTCAGGAGGGAACAACTCCTAAGCAAAGGTGTGCAGGTGTCTGTCTGAAGCCAGATTGGCCATGGGAAACAGGCAGCATCAGGCCCTTCCATCCCTGCTGCAGTATTTAATTTACATGAAAGGACAAATTCTGCTGTGTCACAGTGACGTGCATGCCTATAACTCCCAGACAGTTCACTGGAGTGAGTTACAGAAAAAAAATACAGAAAAGCTTAAGTCAGCAGCAGTAATTCATCAGTATCATTCAGAGCACATCTTCTGCCCATGAGCTGAATCCCAGTATTCCCTACATCCGAAGATCCTGAGCAGAGAAGAGAAATATCTTATTGACAGGAATCACTGTTCTCTCTCCCACCACTGGCTTGATCTTTGCTAACAAGCACCATGATGCAGTGCAGGCATGGCAGAACACCAGATTTTTTTACCTCCAGCCCCCTTGCCCAATATCTGTCTCTTTCTTCAATTTCATAGTTGCACTTTTTGCAAGCAAACATCTCTGATCAGTCATAAACCACCTCATCAGCTCCCGGGCTTTGAGCAGGAATGAAGCTGCCAAACAACCTGGTATCCCATCCAAGCCATGAGGCTGGTCAAAAGGAAGGTACTACCATTGGCTGTCTAGGATAAAAGGATGTGCTAGGAGACAATATGAGGGTTCATATGGGCTGGAGAAACCCAAGTGCATTTGCCTTTCAAAGCACTGAAGCTCCTAAACTATTCAGTAGACTGGGAAAACTTTATTTTATGACTGTAGATGCATTTCTGGTTGACATATACAAATCACTGGTATATTTCCTAGATTGCACGAGCTCCATATCTGCACTTAGAAAAAGATCTGAAGAGCTTGAAGCATGTTCTGGAAATGAAGAACCATCAGATTCACGAACAGGAGAAGAAGATTATGGAGCTAGAAAAACAAGTGAGTTCTTTTTCCTCCAGAGGAGACATCCCAGAGGCAGAAAAGTAGAAGTTTGGTTACAGGAGATTAATTTAAAAGGAGTGACAAAAACACTTGTGGTTGGGGAAGATACAGGAAGAGGGGGTCCATAAATGTCTATCTGTTTTTCCACTGCTAACCACATAGCTTCTACTACTGTAATGTCTCAGGTTCTTGCTCAGAAATTGGGATCTTTTCTCATCCTTTTATCCACCCACAATACCCTTGACTTCTCCCACACAACTGTTGGTCTGTATTGTGTTTTCATGTGGTCAGCCCATGTGTTAGATGGGGAGGTAAGTGGCAAATGATGGAGGGGGTACTCCATGGCTTAATTCTGTGCACCAGCCTGCACACCCCTGCAGGACCCAGGTGGACATTTAGGGCAAGTGTAGGAAAGTCCAGCCATATGTGTCCTGCTGCTGGTCATGCAGATATTCAGGGAGCTCCCAGCTGCAGGTATGAATTAGCAATATTCAACAGTCCCTAGCAAAACTCACGCTAGGAAAGCTCTCTCCAATCCTGAGGTAATGTTGTCCTGCAGACTGCACTGTTTTCTCATCCTTTGCTTGTGGGGGTTCCTGAGGAAGAACTCCCCAGCTTGCCATAAATTGCACTTTTTATTGGAAAGGGGATTCATTTTGTGAGGGATAACCTGCAGTGACAGTGAGTGCAGAGCGTGGTGAAAGGATGAGGCATTACCTCAGCTGGGGAGCCAGGACAGCTGGTTCAGCACAGCATTCAGCAAGATTTGTTCCCATTTACGGGGAAATCTGAGAACTCAGATGATTATTTTACTGAACAGATGCTTGAGTAAGTGGATGTGGAGAAAAATGTCTCCTTACAGCTATTTGTTAACTGTGCTCCTTCCTCCCGGAGCCAAGCCAGCATCTGAAAACACACACACTGGAGTTATACTGAAAAAATATATATATATTTATATATAATCAATGGCCTAGATAGTTTCTGGTCATTTAGTTGCTTTTGCTAATTAACCACATACAAGATCACAGACCTGCTCCTGCCCTTTCTCACAGTGAAACACTTGGTCTACTGTGATCAGAGGGTACAGCTGCTTTCTGTTTGATGATCTGCCTTTATAAGTGCCAGCCACCTACAGGGCTTCTCCAAAGGCTCTGGGAGATGGGGAGCCTCACGATGCAGCAGGAGGACATTTTAAACACAGGCTCAGTTGGGTGAGAGGGTCCCAAAAAGGCTGTGACCTGAAAGAAGCAGGGTTGGGTAAGGTTGATGGCCTGCCTGAACTGACTTGCCCATTAATGACTTTAAACTAAAAGAGGGTAGATTTAGGTTAGATATTAGGAAGAAATTATTTATTATGAGGGTGGTGAGGCCCTGGCACAGGGCCCAGAGAAGCTGTGGATGCCCCATCCCTGGAGGTGTTCAAGGCCAGGCTGGATGGGCCTAAGAATAAGCATCACTCTTTACTGTTACCTGCACAGCCTGGAGATCACTGCCTAAAACTGATGCTTCCACCTTAAAGCGTGAGTTATTGCTAACCCCAGTGCATTTTGACTCTTTCTAAAAGGCAGGGAAATTCAATAACCGAGCTCATATAGAGATAAGGTTGCCCTGCAATGTCATGTTTTCTTCCAAAAGCATTGGACTCAGCAACATGCAAACTGCTGGGGAAAAAAAAAATAATAAAAAAAAATAATAATAAAAATTTTAAAAAAAAAAAAAGAGAGAGAGAGAGAACTACAGTGATAAAGTATGTCAAATTCAAAACTTATGAAAGGGCATCTGAGGCCATGGTGCATGCTTATGAACATCTTCGTGATGTTTTAATACACTGCTGGTGACATCCTCAAACTCTGTCCTTGGGCTGTCCCAGGTACAAGCTACCTACTCCCGGGAGAGGATTCATTTCACCTAATTGCAGCAGTAAGGTGAATGTCTAGTGTAAGGCAATCATTTAAGTTGATGCTGTCAACAGTGGAAAGAAGTGTCTCCAAAGGGCAGCCCACCTAACATGAAGGCAGCAGCAGTCCAAGGCTGTCCTGGTGGGTAACTCCTTCCTTCCCAGCTATAATTCTGGTAGTGCTAGCTCCCAGGGGATGGCAGTTATGGGGGCATCACGGGGGGAGATGTTTTATTCATTCTGGCCAAGGCTAGGACTTTCCTCCTCCTCGGTTAGAAATAAGGGCGCATTCAGCTCTGCCTCCCCTCAGTGCTCTGCTGCTGCCTAATTCACCAGGATGATATTCTTCAAGTCAGACCTCATCTGCAGTCAAGATGACCACCTCCATCTATTCTCAGATTTTAGAAGTTGCTCCGGGGACAAATAAAGAAAAAGAACAAATCTTCTTGCAGTAGGCTTAGGGATTTCTTCAGACTTTAAAAAAAAACTTCTTTTGTTGCAGGCTGAAAAAAATTTAATCCTGGAAGAAAAAATCACTGTGCTGCAACAGCAGAATGAAGAACTCAGAGCCAGGATTGAGCAAAATACTGTCATAACAAGGTTTGTGAGATACTTGCTGTCTGTGTGAGCTCAGAAGGAGAATGCAGTTAAGTGCCCTAGGCTGACACTTATTTCAGAAGGAGAAAAACAAAGTATATTTCTCCTGAAAGTGTATTTTTCTCCTGATCTGCCTGTTTTATTAACAGATCCTTTTTATATCAGGGTTTGCTTACTTAAACATAAGGCCATGTGTCTTTACAAAATAATTTTCATGATTCTGGCATGGTGCTGAGATCACAGTTGCCAGACGCTTCTTATCCTGGTGCCAGTGCCATGAAACTTGTTGGTCAGGGGGCAGCGAAAATGGAACAAGATGACCTTTGAGGTCCCTCCAACCCGAGACTATATCTACAACGCACATGTCACTGAAGTGGTCACCTTTCTGTGACTGGGGAAAAGAAATTTTCAAGATCTGGTTCACCAGACCAGCTAGAGACATCTGTTTTGGGCTGGGTGAGCTGTGCTACGGAAGGGCCAGTCTCTCTCCATGCCTATGAGAGTTTGGTGTTTGGCTGGGTGAAGGACACCCTCCCTTCCCTGAAATTTTAGGAATGTGGACACTTGAGGAATGGTAGCTTGCAGCACCCTGGAAATAAAGACAACCAGGATGGTGTCTGGTCTCCATTGGCATAGCCTAGGTAGGTGCTTGCTGACCTCTGGGCCCTTCAGGAGAGGTCTCAGTGTGAGTCAAGGGCACAACTCAAGCACCTTCCCACACAGCCTATCACGTTGGTGTGCCCCTGCACACCTCTGTGGTTTTATGGCTGTGTTTTTCACCATGATTTTTCAAAGCAATTTAATTTGTCAGGAGAGGAACACGGGTGATCATAACATCTATGGTGTTGGGAATAAAGGCTTTCCCAGCTGGGTTAGGTCTTAAAACAGAAGATATATTTCAAGGTACAAACTTCTGTGGTGAAAACACATTTGCTTTTACATTGCATCTCTTCCTCCTTCTGCCTGATGGATGCAGAGGGGCTGAAGGGACACGTGCACCTTCTGTGGACAGCGATGTCGCATCTGTCCAGCTCCCTCCCCACGGTGCAGACACCGGAGGATGCCATGTGAAGGATGCCAGCACCACTGGCTGCGCCATCTGGCTCTGCCTGTGTCGAAGTCACGTCACCTCAGATGATACAGCACAAATTCCCAGCACACGAGGCTTAAAATTAAAAAGAGTTATTTCTACAGGAGGAGCTCCCCCCCGGGGCTTCCTCGTGCCATTTATATTGTGAGCTCATGCCACAGCTGCTTCCCTAATGGGGTCGTGAATAGGATCTTTCTCCTAGGCTGGGCAAATAGCTTCCCAAAATCTTCTAGCAACTCATATCTTTCAGTCCTCTGACTCTGTGAGCTGCTGCTTTGTGGTTCAAGATTTCCAGGGGAGTGGGAGAGGAACAGACACATGCATGGTCACCTAAGCCCCCTTTCTGTAGGAAACCAGGCTAAACAAGCAGAAAGACTTTAAAAAAATGTTTTTAACAAAACCTTAAATACCACCCCAACCCCCTAGAAACTTCTGAGGACACAAGAACAGTGAGTCAGCAGTCCATGGCATCTGCTGCAGGCTTCAGACTGTACCCAGGAAAGGAGATAGGCAGAATTTAGTGTCAGGGTTGCCCCTGAAGCCCCTTGTCCTCCTGGGCCTGGAAAAGGATCTCTGGCCAAGGGGCTACACGGTCAGGGAGCACAAGTGCCTGCTGCCCCAGGGCTCTGGGCTCCACCCCAGTAGCGGGCTGGCTCCACCGAGGCTTATGGGCACCTTCCTAGGCAGAAATTCTCCTGCCAGTGAGCAGATGCTGTGAACAGGGACCACAGCACAATGCTGGGCACCTGCATCCTTCACATGCTGAATGGGGGCAGATAACATTGCACAGTTGCACTCAGGGGTCTGAAACCAACTCAGCCGTGAACAGATTTTGATGAGAAGAGGACGTGAAGCCACTGTACATACCTGTATCCCCAAGCTAGGTGTCTGGGAACAGCTCTGAAGGCCTCTGCAGGTGCTGGTGCCCAAGGCCAGGTGCAAAAATGGGACGGGCACGGACCTGGCACGCTCTGCAAGCCCCAGCTGCCCACCACGCAGACCGATGGGTGGGCTCTTCAGCTCCCCGCCACCCAAACCTGCGTCCTCCCAGCATAGGGTGAGGCTGAGCACTCGCCTCAGCCTTGCATCCTAGCTCCTTTTGAATATCCAAAGAAAGAAATACACAGCTTTTCTTTAGCAATTTTTGCTCTGTTGTCTGCATGGGAAAATGGCCAAATCTTAAGTGCTCGGAGCATGTGGTCAGTGGCGGTAAAGGGACCCTGGGACAGCTGTGCCCAGCTCGGGCAGCTCAGCTGCGGCCCTGGGGACAAGGTGGGATGGCACAGGGGGAGGTAGGAAGCATCCTTTTCTTTACCACCACCATCTTCCCTCTGCCGAGCCTTACATGTTGTCTCGCTCCCCTCCCCAGGCAATTATCGGAGGAGAACGCGAACCTCCAGGAATATGTCGAGAAAGAAGTGGAAGAGAAGAAGCGGCTGAGCAGGACAAATGAGGAGCTCCTCTGGAAGCTGCAGGGGGGAGAAGCTGTGAGCCCCGTGAAATCCCCGCCCGCATCCTCCACGTCTTTCTACCGCTGCTCGTCGGGGAACTCCTCTCCAGCCAAAGCCAGAACCGTGCGGCGATGATCCAGCAGCAGCCATGTGCTGACCCCCTGCCTCGTACGCATTTCCACCCTGCTGAATTTCACCCTTCGAGGAAGCATCGCCATCCATGGGTGCCCAGGGTTTGTGGCTGCAAGCATGCGCCGTAGCTCTCATAGCTTTACACTAGGCAGGGCACCCTTAGGGTCCCCACACAGGAGCTCCTGGTTCTGGCATGTTGATTAGGGTAGCAAAGAGGACAGGGAAAAAAAAAAAAAAAAAAAGGATAGCAAAAAGTTAGGGTAGCAGCGAGTTAGGATAGCGAATGTTTAGCTCGATGTGTTCACATTTTAACTGTGGTTAGAGCCAGAAGTTGGAAAATACTAAATTAAGTGTTCATCGGACTGAACTTCTGCTGCAGTATTTCAGGGTAGTCACAAATAGGGTTCCGGCTGTGAATATTTCCATATGTGTGTCTGTGTTTATATACATGTATGTACTGTACCTTTATACCTATATATAGACGCACACACATATATATGTAGTTGAAGATGTTCTGAATTGCATTTTTTTATATTCTTGGATACTACGAAGTGCTGATATATTTTCATTACAGTCAGCAGTTTTCTAACTCGTGCCTAAGACTTGTATCTAAATGAAACGCATTTCTGTTTAGCCTCCCAGGAATATTTATACCCGAACTAGGAGAAAGTTACACAGAAGTAGAAGCGCCTTCCAAACGACCACCAAGTGGTACTCTACATAACGTGAACACCAGCGACTTTTAAATTTCCAGACAGTACTGCCTTGAACAGCGTCACCTTCACATTGAACACCCGATGAGATACGCATACCATTCATGGCTTTTTAGCTCTCAGCATCAATATTGTAGGTGGAGATAGGCTAGAGATGAGAAACCTGAGGTTTTTAGTAAATTTGGTCGAGGTTGCTGGTTAACGTGTGTCAATTTTAGAGTCTTGAAATCCTCAGTTTCTTTTATCTTGACCTGTTCAGAAAATAGTCATAATCTCTGCTTAGAGGTTGCTGTCCATTCTGATTTATTTCAAGTCCCGTAAGGAAGAAGGAGAAAATTATTCCTTTGGTCCTTGACCTTTGCTGGCCAAGAGTGTTAGAATGAGCTGTCGGGGCCTGCTTGGGGCCCCTGAAGCACCAGGCGAAACACAGAGGACTGCATGGGCGCAAATGAGGTCAGAAGCCTTTTCCTTCCATATCTACCTATCATTTCACACCTCTAAATTTTACCCAAAGGAGCACTTTTGAGATTCATGGAAAAGTCTGGCTAAACTACCTTAATTTCTCTGCCTGGAAGCAAAAAATAGCTCGCCATAGCTGAGCATCGCCCCTCCTTGCCCACGGGGGGTGGGAAGGGCTGTGGGGCCCCTGTGGGCTCCAACAACAAGCAGGGGGGAAATGTCCCTTAGCATAAATCAAATAATAATAATTAAAGGAAGATCTGTGGGATGGTTTTATGTTCTGCTAGGGGCGAAGAGCCTGCACGAGGTCCTGCCCTGAGCACCGGGGTGCAGGGAGGCGCCAGGCGGTACATGCAGGCGTGTGGGTGACTGTGGGACAGCATGAGGGACATGGGCACTGGTGGGGTGACACGGCCGTGCTGCAGTGCCCGGCCGGGAGATGCACTCCAGCTTTCCTGGGATGCCCTCAGGATTCACGGGCTGTGGCTCAGACACAGCTTCGATCACCGTCAGCATGCCCCTGGCCCCCGCCGCAATGCTGACGAGTAACAGTGATCCTTTTTTTTTTTTTTTCCTCCTTTTTTTGAGAAATTTATTTTTGTAGAGGCTTTTGCATGATACTGTGATACCGAGTACATTGAGCATCATGTTAGAATAGACCTTTCCACGCCGGCTGGCAGTTGAAATGCATTACTAGATTTTTAGCATGTCCAGCAAGTACGACCTGAAAGTAGAATAGCTATGTAGCACACAGACAGACACAAAGCCCCTCCTTGCCAGCACGAAGTTAATCACTTTCATCCTTGCTAAATGCACAGGCACCTGCAATACCTACTGCCTCGTCGTGTCTCACTCTGCTGATGCAATCCTGACACGACCTGAGGATACAGCCAGAGCTGGTACCACGATGCTGAACTTCTCCAAGCTAAACACGGCAGAGCATATTATCAGCCCGGGATGGGTTGACCAAGCCCATCCTTTTATTTCTTCATTGTTTTCCTCTATTTCTGGTGCTTTCCTTCTCTCTTTGTTGGCTTAAATTCATATGCAAGAGATGCTTCCAGCAGTGAATTGGGAGTGGGGCTTCAGTGGTGGGAGAACAGGGACTGATCCCAGCTCCACCACTGTTTGGTATTGTTGCCAAACCTTTCCCATCAAATTTTTGCCTCCCAATCCTGCCTGTCACTGGGTTCTTCCTTGGTGTGGCCCCTGGGGCCTGCCCAATCACTAGCAAAGCTCTGAGAAGCTCTGCCTAGCCGGGAGGGAAAACCTGGTTTTCCAGCAAACCTTCCCTGGGGGGTGCAGCAGGTGTCTCCTGCTGCTGCAAGCAGGAACAGAATTATAATAACTCTCCAGGAACAGTTATTTCCCCCAATAAAAACATCATTCCTTTTTCCTGCTCTTCCTCTCTCCTGCTCCTTATCTCTGGGGACAGGGGCGTTCCCAGGGGACAAGGGACCCCAAGTAACCCCGCTAGTGCCATGTGGCTGCAAGCCCAGCTCCGAGCCTTTGCTTTTGGGGTCTGGAGACTTCCCAAACATCAGAGCCGCTGCGGCTGCTTCCCCTGCTTTGAGGGGCAGGGCAGCCTTGGGCAGGAGGTAGTTTTACGGCAGGAGGAAGAGGCAGCACGCGCCATGGGCACCCGCCACGAGGCTGGCCCCAATGCTGCCCTCCCTAACCCTAACACGTCTTCCTCGGGGAGAGGGTGCCTGCGAAGTGCCTGATGAGAATGGCAGTGGGTTCACATATGTCCTCATGCAATACGAGCAGGGAGGAGGCAGAGCGAGGACCCCATCCTCCCTTTTTCCCTCTTGGGAGCTGGAGCTAGGAATTCAGGCCTGGCATCTCCCGCTGGAAAGGTTTGCGAGTGCTTGGGGTTATCTCGGCAGATGCATGGCGGCAAAGGCTGGTGGTTGTGGCAGGGCTGAGGGGGGAAAGTGAACGCTAATGGGTGCAAAATCAGGTATTTTACGTCTCTGCACTGAGTGTGTTTGTGTCCCATGGACACGCCGAGGAGCCTCTGTACAGTTCCCACGCAGTAGGAGTCCTGTGGTCCGGTTTACTCTGTGGCTAATGAGTACAGGAAGAGTTTGTATTATTTCAGTTACGATGTACAGATAAGTGTAATATATTCCTGATAATAAACACGAGCGCCAGCACACATAAGGGGCAGGCGCATAAAAATCTGCTGTGTCCTGTGGTGTTTTCTGGACGTCTGTGTGCACAGAAACGGGGGTGAACCAAAGGCAAAGCAAAATCCCACCACAGCATGGTAAGGACCTCTCCGAGGCTGGTGCTTGCAGACGAAGCTGAAACAAGCAGTGAGGCAGAGGAAGGCTTGAAAACTGGGATAAACGACAGGCACGACTTATTTGGCTACCGAGAAAAAAAAATGTTTTAATGCTGTACCACATGATTACAAGTGAAATTTCCAAATTCCAAAGGCTTCGTTTGGGGGAAAACTATTTACAGTGTCGGCAGGATAAAAAGTACGCTGCACGCTCGCGCTGTGCTCTGGGGGCAATTTCACATTGTAGAACTTAAGGCTTCAATCGCTACATGAACACAGCTGAAAACCAAACCCAAACGAAACCAAATAAAAACCCCAAAACCCCAAACAAAGATTAAAAAGTAGATTTGTCTGCGGAACAAGCATTAAAACTATTTACCACGCCTGTAAGAAATATTCTGGGAAAACCATTAGGAAAATAGACCATCAGACAACAGAAAGGTATATACACTTCGCTTAATAATTAAAAAATAAAAATATACAGACTCTTCCATGGCTTCAGTCAGTAAAAATCGCTTCACTGAAGGAACGGCCCTCGCTCACCACCGATCTGGTAGCACACCGGCTCCGGGGTGGGCAGCACCGTGCTCCCTGCCCTTCTCCTGGCACGGGTGGCTCGAAGGCAGGGCCAGGCAGCGTGGCACCGAGCAGGCTCGCCCCGTGTCTTGGAGCAGGAGCAAATACCCTGAGAAAAGCCCGTGAGGCTGCCGGTGTGAGCGGCTGGGGACCCTCAGCACTGTGCCCTCAAGGGGTGCCCTCCTTTCACCCACCCCGCAGCCCTGCACCAAGCTGACACCGCTCAAAGGGTGACCTGCCCTTTTGCCTCCCCAAAAACTCAAGCCCAGCAGGCGTCAGGAGGTGATCCAAGGATTTAGAAGCAGAGATGCTTTTTCTGCAAGAGGGAACAGGCATCCTTTAAAAGGGTGCTGAGATGCAGGGGGGGGGACTGCAGGGGAGCCTTCTGCTACGGGAACCAGCACCGCGCGCCCTCCACCCCTTGGAACCCTCTGCTGCCCGCCAGGCCGGCATGTGCTCGCTTATTCACCGGGACAGATGATAACAAAGCTCATTTGTAAGTGGTTTTCTGGGGGTGGAAATGCTTGTGCTAGCAGGAATTTGAGAGATCCCACTGGAATCGATTAATATGTAAAACGCCACCGCTAAAGAAGCTGATCTTACAAAACACAAACATAACACCCTAATAATATTGCTTGCTGCTCCCCGAGCCAGCAGGAGAGATGCTGGCTCCCCGCAGGCACGAAGCAGCCGGCGACTGGCACCCTGTGAACAGGATTTCTTCCCAAACCCTGCCCAAAAACAAAGAGTAGGGCCTCGGGGGCTCCCCTCCCCATCCTGCTGCACCCCACAGTGCCGAGGGGGGACGGCACGCACCGGGTGCTGACGGCTGCTGCCCAAACCGGTGGCAAAATCCACCCCAAGGGGTGAGAAGAATACAAAATGAAGCCAAAACCCAGCCAGTAATGACTTTCAGCAACCAGAGAATTAGATTTGCAATAAAATAAGCAAAAGCTAGTCGTTTGTTTTTTTTTACGCCAAACAATTAGCTCAGGGGAGCGCTGTTGTGACAGTTTTCCTTGGAGAAAGGCTGGCTTGGCTGGCTGCGTGTTGGAGGGATCCTCTGCAGGGAGCAAACTGGGACCGACCAAACAGGCTAAAATAAGGTCAGACCTTCGGGCCGGATCCTGCCCCGGAGGACCAGGCAGGCTGTGTTTATCACAGACACAAAAGGATCTGTTCTTGCACCGCGCAAGGCATCGCTCCTCTGCTCCTCCCACCTCCTCATACAGTGAAATGCTCTGCATCTGTATAAAACATTCTTACAACACCAAAACAAAATAATTACCGAACTATTTACATAGGAAAGCTCAAACGAGTGAAGGCATATTGTTCACAACAGCGAGGTTATAGCAGCAGCTGCATGTCTTCAAACATACCTGGCTTCATCTATGTTACATGCAGACATCAGCAGGGAGGCAGAGACAAAGAAAAAAAAACAAAAACAAAACAAAAACAAAAACAAAAACTAAATAAAATTAAATTAAAAATAAAAACCTCACCCATTCGCAAAGTCCTGGGCATCATCCTAGAAAGAGGGAGCCCAATTTTTTCTTTTTCTTTTGGGTTACAAAAGAGAAGCGAGGGGGGACGGAGCCAGGAGGAGCCCGTGTCAAACCTGCTGTCCCCCCCTGCCACTCGTGTCCCTGTGGCCACATCGTGCCAGGGACAGCATGGCTCTGACAAGTGGCAACAAAACCTCCTGAGAGGTGGCCCAGGGTGGGCTGCAGGAGCCCGAGATGGGGAGAAAGGCCCTCAACTCCCACAGCAGATTTGCAGCAGGTGGCTCTGGGGCTGGGACGGATAATGGCACATCTGAATGCAAGCTCTGGTGGAACAGAAGGGTTTTCCTACAAAACCTCCTTGGTGAAAAGAGAAGCCAAAGAAAAATGGCCCCAGCCCAGACTTTCCCTTTCTTCTAAGTGCTGCAATTACATGCCACAAAAGCTGAAGTCAAGTTACGGAACATAAATACCAGAACAGATCCCTAAGCAGACAACAAAAAAAAAATAAGTTAACGTTTATATTAAAAAAAAAAAATACATACAGCAAGAAATCTGCATATTTTTAAATAATTCTCTTTGGAAACACCCTTCCAGTCAGAACTCATATCGTCGGTGCTGAATGTCTCAATTGCTCACAACCAGTACCCAAGGTAGAGACAAATATCCTTACGTTTTTGGTACAATGGGAAACTTAAACCCCCTCTGAGTTTTACTTTTTTTTTTGCCCTCCTACCACACCTTCCGTGCTTTTCAGGAGGCTGTGGAGTGTGTTGAGTTTGCCCGTGTTCAAAATACAACAGATCTCCACCTCATGGGTTTTATTTTGATATTCTTCTCTCCCTGCTTGAGCAAAGACTTCATATGTGTAGAAGGAAAAAAGGCTTGGCAGATGGTCAAGGCCATCTGCCGGTACAAAAGCGCCCTGAAAACGCACCCAGAAAGCAAAGCACAGATTCCAGTCACTCCATCCAACTCCATCCCGGCAAGCCCCTGGTCAAGTCAAATTTAGGAGCCTGTTCCTCAGCTCTCTATCAGTATGACGGGGACAGGAGCCCTTCCCTTCATCACCCAGAGCTGTGCTGACAAACAGTTCAACAGCTGTGGAGGGCACCTAAGGCAGCATCCAGCCAGGTTAGGGAAGGGGTTTTCTGCAGTATCTGTTCAGGATTTGTTTTTCAGTAGAAGCTAAAACATGAGTTTAAATCAGTGGCATTACATGGGCATGACCCACCTCTCTAATGCTTTAACAAGCCTTTTTTAGTGTGAGGAATTTGGCTGGGGAAAGATACTTGAGGGAATTAAGAAAAAATTGTCTTACAGCAAAGCTGAGGTGATCTCTGCATTACTAACTCCACATGGACCCTGGCCTCACCTCTGAATTTCACAGAATCGCAGCATGGGTTGGAGCAGGCAGAGACATCTTCCACTAGACCAGGTTGCTCAAAGCCTCATCAAACCCAACTCTGAACGCTTCCAAAGACAGAGTAATTCTCACCTTTCACAGTGGCCAGGCTCTGGAGAGCCAGCCCACATCAAGCCCGATCCTGGCACGGCACTGAGCACAGTGCAGGAGATGCACCCAAATGCTTTGATTAATTCATGTGGCCCACACTGGAGCTGCTCTTCTCACTTCCAACCAACCTGATACGCGGCGAGGAAAGCGGGGCCCTACTTATTTTCTGACCTGGGCTCGAGAGCACTTCTGCCACCCTACCACCTGGCCCCACCGCTGGCAATTTTTGACGTGAAGAGGTAGGAAGGCTCTTTGGAGACACCCGTGCTATTAAAGCCATTCAAGTATTCGCACCAGCTGGTTTTATGACAAAACCTGGAAACCCCTCTGCTAAGCAGAAACATCCACCTTCGTTACCTGCATGCTGGCAAGTGACCACTCACCCAGCAAGCAGCCTACCAGAAACCCACCCAACATCCCACAGAAGTGGTGCGCTTTAAAGCATACGAATACTGAGTTAAAAAAAATGTTAAATACAGTAAAAACTATGAAACCCAATACTTTAAAGAACGTAAATCTTGTGGGTGCTTTCTTAACCAGGTGAAAGCTTGTGTTTGGCAAGAGCCTTTTTGTTTTTTGTGCGTACACAAGTGGTACAGCTCGCATCAGGTGAAACAAAGATCTGGTCTAAGCACGACAGTAGCACTGCGGATCTGCTCTGTGTATGATCAGGTAGAGTATCTGGGGGGAGGTAATTCCCAGGGCTACTGAAAGGAGGGCCTTTGTGAGGCCTGGTTTCATAGCAGCATTTAAGGTTAACTGGCACACAGAAGCCGTTTTCTTTCTAAACACACTAAAAAATAAAAATAAAAAAATAAAAAATAAAAAAACAGGAGAGGGAGGAGGGGAAGCGCATAGCCCCGGGTTAGCTGACAGTGCTGTCGTGAGCATGCCAGAGGTGTGGCTTTTTTCCTTGCCATCCCTTTTAACTGCGCTACGAAGCAAACTGCAAGCTGCAGCAACAGGGCCGGGGATTCCCACGTTGTGCTTCCTGGTTTCTGCATTACTGATTAACCGGGGGCAACGCCTCGGGACCCCCCTGGCACAGCTGCCTGGGCTGCAGCGGTTCCCCAGGTGCCCGTGAGCCCAGCGCGCAGTCATTTGCAGCTGTCTGAGCCAGCCTCCATGCTTCTCTCCGCATCCGCTGAGGCTGCATATGTGGCTTCCACGCTGTGCCATATTCCGTAGGTGAAGTAGATGATAAAGCCTGCGGGGACCAAGGGGAGAGGGCAAGGTTAGCTCTGTAAGGGAACACCTGGACTTGGGGTTCAGCTCGGATGATGTCCACCAGGAAGAATATAATCTACATTTTAATCCAGGTTATAAATCCCACAGTTGAAATCTAGCAATCTAGGTTTGTACAGAGTGGTTTAAGTTTTGGGTGAGTCTGTCTGCCCCTGCATAAAGCAGTGCTGTTTTAGCCTTGGGATGTCCTCAGGCCAGGACTTCTTAGGGAAGTGTTAACATTCATGGGTACATTGGAATGAGAAAGGGAATGGGAGAAAAATGAGATGTGGGCCAAAAGGAAGCCATCTGGAGCACGGTTTTGCCATGACCAGGTTCAGAGTAAGGTGAGCAGTTGCTTCAGTAAGCCCTAACTAATTCACCTCTCTTTGATCCTCCAAATCTCCTTCCATTGCAGGAAGAAGTTACAAAGCAGTAGCCTGGCAAAGCTCCTGAAATCCTACAGATGACACTAAAGTGACCAGACAATCACAATCCCATGCCACAAACAGCCCAAGATCTCTCCTGGCATAATCAAGTACACAAACCAACAAAATGGCAAGAAGATAACATTTGCTTCCATTTTTATGTAGCTGTGCATGAAGCCATTACAGAAGCAATACATAAGCTGCAAGATGGGTGGTTGTTCTGAGCTCACAAAGGCTTCATGACCCTTAAATTTAAAACAAAGCTCAAAACACACTGTCTAAATGGCTTCAGTAAGTTACCTGAAGATTAAAAGAGAACAGAATCCCTTCCTGGGATGCTACAGTAAGTTTATAGCTAACAAAATCTCATAACTTTAAACGCACACATTTTTTTCTCTTAAACTCACCTATGAGCATCCAGACTGCAAATCGTATCCACGTGCCTAGGTCTAGCTGCATCATGAGGTAAACATTCACAAAAATACTCACAATAGGAAGAAGTGGCAAAAGAGGTACCTGAAAAAGCAAGAGGGATGCATTACATTGGCTGGAGAGATTAGGCAGGTGATAACACTGCAGCCCTGGTTAATTGGGAAGTGATGGCTGTCACCAATGCCTCAGCTGCCAGATCTGAGACAAAACAAGGTTAGATCAACAATCAGGACATTGACCCCTGTGTGAGATGGAGGTGAACAACCCAACTCACATCTCT
The DNA here is from genome assembly GCA_011076525.1 of Nettapus auritus. Classification (NCBI taxonomy): domain Eukaryota; kingdom Metazoa; phylum Chordata; class Aves; order Anseriformes; family Anatidae; genus Nettapus; species Nettapus auritus. The sequence goes on along the minus strand of CM021765.1, from coordinate 183,141,678 downwards.
CCCCTCTGTTTTAAGAATGTGTGTCCTTGTTTGAGGTCTGGAAGGAGGCAAGAAGTAAACTTTTAACTCCAATACTATGAGGGGAAGAAGAAAAGGGGAAAACCAAGGACAGCATCAAAGCAGGCACCTACAGAAGATCAGGAGAAGAAAATAAAGGTATGTCAGAGGATGGATCTGAAGAAATTCATCCAGCAGGTACCAAGGAAGTTAAGCAACACACAGCAAACTATCCCAGAGCAGAAGAAAATCACAAAATATGGTATGAGACCAGTGCAGCTACACCAACAGTGATGTGAAAAATCATAACACAATAAAGCCAAAATGCAAAATCAGAGTATGAAAAACAGCACAATATAGAGAAAAAAACAGGAAGGACTAATTTTAAAAATAGAAAAGTCTGTGAATATAGTAAAACTGAGAGGAAAGTGAAAGGAATTCTCTTCACTTGTAAGGAAAAGGAGATTTACAAATATAATTTAAAACCAGTCTGAAATATTTTAAGCCTTTCCTGGTTTAGTCTTCAACAAAAACACCCCACACATTTATGGGAGCCAGCCATTCCCTTCATTAAGAACAGGATGAATATACAAGTTAGAAAAAGGAAGAATATTTTCCTAAATTAGGCACTGTCAAGTCAGTAGGGACAAATGACATTGCCCTGCGGGGGTAAGGTGTGTATCCAGAGACTGCAGAAACGATCTCTGAACTATTATTAGGCATCTCCGAGAGCTCTTGGTAGACAAATTACCTATTACAAAGAAATATGGGAAAACAACTGGGGAACAAACCAGTCAGCCTTGGATTCCTGGAGAAAAATCACTAAGCAGTCAGGCTGTAAATGTCTAGAAGACAACAAGGAGATAAGAAACAGCCATTACAGATTTAGTAGTGACAGGTCTAATTTTCTGCTTCGGACAGGGTAGTGCCTGAGGGCAAAAAAGGGAGTTAAAATATCCTGAGTGTCAGGAAAAGAGGTCTCCTCAGAAGGAAGTTCAGAAAATACAGCCCAGGCAACAGCTCCTGACTTTTCTGCTCCTAGGCACTTTGTTTGCGCTTATGGGACCCAAAAGATGAGCTGCAAACACTGATTTGAGAAACTATGGTTGAGTTAAAACTTATTGAAAAACTATAAGTTAAGAGCAGTCAAAATGAGAGCACTTTGGAGGACAAGATTAGAATTCAAAACTGCCTTTGTAGATTGAATAGCCTGTAATCAATATGAGGAAATGTGACCTGCAGGATTACACCGAAAAAAGATTGGTATTTTTTCAATATAAAAAGGATGGTGTGCTTGGGCAGGGCAAGGGAATGGCGAGAGTTGCTCTTATTTAATTCTGTTAACGAGAGAATGGTCATCCCTTAGTCTGCATGGCCAACAGCAGGACACTAAAGTATCAGCTGAACGTGCATCATGGAAATTTAGAGTAAGCTACTAGGAACAGCTTGCCAGCTGTCTGGGCAACACAGCACTGAAAATGTGACAAGGAGAAGGGCTGGTATCTTCTGCCAACCACCACCCAGATGGCTCTTTTCTAGCTACACCTCCCAGGACACTCACCTTAAAGGAAAGCTTGGTCTTGCTTTCGGGCTGTTTCCATATAATGAAGCTGACAATGAGAACCAGTATTGCCGCAATAATCCACACGGCCTTTATCAGAATGGTCGGCTCGAGGGCGGTCAAGATACAGCTGCCCACGATAAGGAAACCTGTGAACAGACACCAAAAGCTTACTGATGCTTTTTTTAAAAATGAAGGAAAAAAATACAAGCAGGGCAAAGCAAGATCTGAAAGCACAGCAAACAAAACTGCAAAACAAGAAAACTAACGTCCTTCCCCTATACACCCCCCACACCCCATCTGTGTATATCTCTTCAAGTCACCAATTTAACCTGCAGACCCTCAGTTATTTTAGCTGTTACAAGAGCTCACCTCAATTACAGGTAATTGCAAACAAGCAAGGAGGTGAGCTTTCCCACCACAGTGAGCACCAGGACCTACCAGCTGGATCGCTGCCCCCGAGCAGCACTGCCCGGTGCTTACCGATGATGAAGGTCGAGACGTTCACCACTGAGCCGGAGAATTTGGAAGGGTCTGAATTTGGGGGACATAGTATGGCTTTGAGGGAACATTTCTCCTCTTCCTCTGGCAAAAACCCAGCCTGCGACTCGCTGGTGCTCACAGACTCGTTGTTATCTGTCTCCTCTGTTGTTCGAGCCATCTGGTAAGCCAAATTAGGCTGCTCTGGCTGATATCTAAGAAAAGAGAAGTGAGACAAAGAATGTATGGGTTTGGCATAGGGTAACAGAAAACTGTGACTGCACCCCAGATCCCTATGGCCTCAGAATAGGCACATATATAATGTCTACAGACTTCTGTTTCAAGGGAAAATCTGAGGATTTTTCACTAAGTGAGCAAATACAATCAGCTTCACCGCCTAAAGCTTTGTGGTAACATCCGTGTTTTAAGCTGGACGGTGATCTCTTCCATAAACCTATCACCCACATCACCAAAATACTATCAGGTGATAGCAGGATGTGCCAGGAGAACAATCGGATGGTCATGAACAGGCTGTGGGTTTATCTGTGGCAGTCGGGCTCTCATGTTCTGGTGTGGAGGCAGTTGAACTAACAGCTCAGCACATATCACACTCTGGCAGCTGCTGATCACACCACGCTGTGACATTCCTGGTGTGCTGTCCTCCTCTGGTCCAGCCTCTTGTTGCTTTGTCTATTGCTACATAGCAAAGAACTGTCATTTTTTTTATTGCATATGTGGACAACACCTCACTTAACAAGGCCCTGACGCACAACCACATGGATCCATACACAAAAAAAAAAAAAAAAAACAACACTCTTCCAGCTCTTTTTTAAAGGCTCTGCATGTGGCTCTCAGCTACAAGCCTAACTAAAAGAGAGGACCATTTTTCCAGACCCCTTAAAATCACTTCTGTGGGGATACGTTGACAATGAGAGCTTTTGTGAAAGATGAGTTGTGAAAGGCAGTGAAATTTTTGGGTCCAGCCGTAGCAGGGTATTAGTCACAGCACCTTACAGCTCTGGAAGCAGTTGAGGTTTTTCTTCAATAGGCAGCCAAAGCAGCTGCCCTGGCTGCTAAAAGGCTGGCTGTCAGCTCTGCAAATCTATGATGGGGAAAATGCCACATGATAGGTACTGCAGCGTGCAAAAGCAAATTAGGAAGACATTTACAACCATATGGAGACGAGAGGGCTGGGAAACCAGAGGAAAGGTATGAAGGGCAAGGAAAATCCTCCAGTTCTGTGCCCTGGGGCAGGGCAGACAGCACAGGCACCAGTATTAAAGTACAGTGTCGGCCCTTCATCAGAGCTTAGTGCTCAAACCCATGTTCAACTTCACTACTGGTGCTTGACTCTGCTCCTTACTTGGGTGACTGAGCACGGGAACAAGTTGCCCAGAGAGGTGTGGGGTCTCCTCTCCCAGAAATATTCAAAAGCTGTCGAGACACAATCCTGGGTAAAGTGCTCTAGCGGACCCTGCTTGAGAAGGCAGGTTGGACTAGACAATCCCAACCCCAACCATCTGTGATTATTTCTGATACAATCTGCAGCAAGTAACTTGCTGACTTTCTCTAGGATGCTGAGCAAAGGCAAAAGTCGTGAGCAATACAGCTCCATCTGGCTTTAATGCTCAGGTGAGAGCTGAACTCCCACTCTCACACCTTCTCACAGGAATGATACAAGGAGAGGGAACCCCCACGTGTCTGACCATGAGCTGGCTCTGTTCTTCAAGCACAAAAATGGAGCCAGATGTCCAAGAATCTTCAGCCCTGTTGCTCACGATAGCTCCTTCCTTCCCACTGCTCTCATCACAGTAGGAGCATACTGACAGGGACCCCTTTCAACAACCTGTTTTCTCCTGAATTCCCTTTGAAAGGCCTGAAACTCTATCCCCAGTGGGAACAGAAGTGATGATGGAGCGGGCACCCAGGACTGTCACGACTACCCATGGCCACATCTCCGAGGGCATGCACAATCTGGCAGCCGCAAAGGTGGCACGGACCAGGGGCTAAGCAAGTCCTGAGGACCCCCTTGCACCTCCAACTAGAACAAAAGCCCATTAACTTAAAGAAACAAGTCTTTCACACACTTAGCTGGAGACATTCATGGTTTTACTGGGTCTGTGGAAATTATGAGGGCATCTGGCTGCCGTGTGTGGATTTCTGTCCATGTGGCACAAGAGAGGCTCTTTCTACACCCATACCTCAGCACCAGTACGCAGGCTGCCACCAAGGAGTAAGCCAGGAGGGTCCCAATAGACATGAGATCCACGAGGTCCTTCAAGTCGAAGAGAAAAGCCATAACAGCTGTTGAGGGAGAGGAAGGTGAAAGGGAAAGAAAACATTAATACAGCAGAATACGCACATCCCAGAAGCGTTATCAACAACACAGCCCAAGTGTGACTGTTGCTTGGGACGTGGCAAGGGGAACGCAGGGAGCTTGTGTCATCCTGAGATGGGGAAAGGCAGGACTCACTGAGCACCAATGGCCTTGTCATTCCCCAAGTCTCATATGGACTGTCACAGTACAGTCTCACCGACTCAAACCAAAGGAACCACTTATTATCGTAAATATCATCCTGTTTTTCTTATATGGGGATGCTGAAGCAAGGACACCCTGTAATACATCTGTAAGAGAAGTGAGGCTGGGGTAACACTCAGATCTACCATCAACGAGCAAGCATTTAAGCCACAGCCTCATTGCCTGAGTACCCCAGCACAGCTGGAGCACCTCTGAGACCACAATTATCTCCTGGAAGTACTAAAAAAAATTTTTTTAAAGTACAGTAGGCTATCTCTTACAGATTACTTTGCTTGCACAACCTCACTAGGCAACTCTGCTGTACAGACCTTTGTATAAACGCCTTCAGGAGAAGCAATGAAATGCAGGACAGACACTGCAGTCAGAGATTCAGGTAACACTTTGGCACCACAAGCCACATGAGAGCAAAAGGGTTTCAGAGCAGAGCCTGATCCAGCCTGTCTCCAATGCACTGCCTCGAATTCAAAAGCCAAAGCAATGCTGAATCACAGATGGCAAGTGCTCCCCATGCCTGCAGCTTTGGTTGCATGCTATCGACCATGCTGGGGTGATCAGAAGACACTGCAGACTAGGTTTTTTTATTTTATCTGGCTCTTTGCTCCCCAGTGTGGACTCAAGGCTCCCTAAAGACAAAAATGTGAGGGAAGTATCTGTGTGAAAAACTCCACAGGGACCAGGCTGCAGCTGCAGGAGGCTGAGCTGTTTCACTGGAGCTTAGAGCCCATCGTGACAGTTTGGCAACAACTCCTCAAGGGTGGCACATTCTTCCACCAGAGGCTTATCCCCGATTTGGATGGCAGAAGGTAAAGGAGAAAGCAGCACCACTCTTCTGCTTGCGAGGCACTGCAGGGAGGGGGGTGGCTGCGAGAAGAGGATAAGCCACTCATCTTTGCTGTCTGGTTTAATTCCTGTGTTCTTGGGAGGCGGGAGAGGGAAGGGGAGGACAGGACTGTGACCAGCTGCGACTAACTGATTAACAAATGCCTGTGCCACGGGGTCCATCTGCTTTTCTCCGGCTGCTCTGGCATCTTCCCCCAAGCAGCTACCTACAGACAAGGCAGGATGCAGGGGCTGCAGCCAAGCCAGGCCAACAGCCCCAGGGATGCTGGGGCGCAGCTGGCTGACACCTGCAGGGGGTTAATTATTTCTAAAGCCAGCAGAGCACCCGAGGAGTGGATGAAAGCAGTTCCTAGCATGAGACAGGATGCCTGTAACAAGCTCTGAGCAAGAGGTACAGACACACAGCAAGCTATTCACGTTCACCCTGCCCTTGTGCTTCCAGGCCTCGGAAACCCAGGGCATGCTCTAGGAAGTCACGCTGTGCACTATATCCGATTAGTATTGAGCGTCAGGCAGGCTTATCTGTCCCCAGGATGAGCTTATGTCTCTGCTCCAGTCATTCATGCAGGTCTTAGGATCTTACCTGCAATGGCTCCTGATGTCACTGTTGCAATTATTGGAGTTTTTCTCTTCTCGTTGACTTTGGCCAAAAATTTAAAGAGCAGTCCGTCTTCTGCCATAGCATAAATTATTCGAGGCATTGGAAACATGGAGCCGAGGAGACTAAGGAACAGAGACAGGGGAAATAATCTACTTACAACACCTCCTGCTGAGCACAGGAACACAAAAGAAATCAAGTTTATGGCAGTAGAAACACGGAATGGGTATCTTCAGCTTCTCCTTCAGGAGCTCCCTCTGAACAGCCCTGTTGCTGATAGCTGGCAACGGAGGCACAGTTCTGCAATTTTGGATAACTTAACTTAGCCTTGGGGCATAGAAAAAGCCTGACTTTCAGGTGTCAAAATACCTATAACTTCTTTCAGCCTCTACAAGTTGCTCAGCTAATTGCATATGTGTAAGCTGAACTGAAACAACAGGTTTCCAGGGAGAATAAGAACATGACAGGCTCTGCCTCCAGCCCGCCCTGCCTCACAGCCAGATGGCTGTCCTGCAGGCAACCTGCAGACAGACAGCCCTGGATATTGTAAGCCCCACACGCTCCAGAGATGCTCCCTGCTACCTGACATGAGTCTGTTCCCCACTCAGCAGGCCAGGATGTCTTGCAGGAAAACTGCACAGGCATTGTGGAGCTGTTTCCATGACTCACTGATCCCAGGTTTGTATTACAGAGATACACCGACTGGGTTTGCTGCCAAGAAGGGTGTTTCTGAAGCGATACTGGTCATGTGCATTGCTGAAATTTATCACAGGTTGAAATCCCGGGCTTTTTGAAGTCAATAGCTCTGAATTTCACCCCTGATCCCAGCTCCTCTATTAATAAAGACCCAGGGGAAGGTGATGAAGGCAAACAAGCTGGGCCACCACACAGCCCTGACATGCACCGTTTTGTAAAGAAGCTGGAGATATGCGTTTGCTTTGAAAGAAGCACCAAGGAAGAGCAGCATCTCACCTTGTAGAAAGTGCACACAAGGAACCGACTGCTACTGCATAATTGGCTCCATCCCAACCCACATATTTAAAGGCATTGGGTAAAGGGCTGTTGGTATCCAGCTTGTAGTAAGGCATCATGAGTGTCAGGGCAGCTGACACACCAAAATAAGCCACGAAGCAGATGAGCAGAGACGCCACAATGCCAATGGGAATGGCCTTCTGAGGGTTTTTTACCTCCTCACCTAGAAGAAAGAAATTGGAGCATCAGCTCAAAGACGAGCAAGAACTGTATCCCAGTCTAACGCATAATGGCTGGAGATTTCAAGGGCTCTGTGTCACTATGGCTCCTGTGTGGAGCTGCACACTCTCAGTGGCCTAAGGAGCCCTCCACATACCTCAGACTGGCTGCTTCCTCCCACTTCTGCTGCTCCTGTCATTCCTTCAGATAAACATTTGTGGATGACGTGTAAACTCAGACATAGAAACAATCAGGATTAAAAACAGTGCCTTCCCCAAAAGGGTTATTTTTATCTCCAACTGCTCCTGCTATCCCACTGATAGTGCAGCCCAAAACAGCTCAAACTCACAAGTGACAAGACAAAAAATATCACACAGTTGTGGGGAAAGTATTTAGGTCAGAATTTCCGTCAGCATCTCCACCAAAGCAACTGCACTGTGACCAAAGCACCCTACGGGCCCAGTTCCACGGAAGGTCAGGCTTTTCATTTCACATGAAAATCATAGGGATCTTTGAAAATTCATTTCAAAAAAGGACTCCCTATGTTTTTTTAGAATATTTTGGACAACGAAGTTGGGGCAAATGTGTAAAAAAAATAAAAAATCCTCCAAATGCAGACAGTGATTAATTAAGAAACAGTTTTGAGGCTTCCTTGTTCTCCAGAGCTGCTTCTGTCTCAAAGTAAAAGCTTCTGAGGCTTGGCATTTCAGGAGGGTGAACTAATAAGCACCCTCATGTACCTGTAAGTCAAAGACAGATGAATGTGTTTCTCCTCCAAGGAGAGGCCCCAGGGCTAACTGAAGTAATGGAGCCAGCATTTCTCAAACTTCTTGGAACATGAGGCAGTACTTTGTTATCTGTCTCTGTGATGATCTCCTCCCTCTGTTCCAGCTTTGAAGCAACTCATTTCTTGCCAAATGTGAAATTAAGGGTAATCCTTCCTTTCTCCAGGGGAATTAGATTCTTCTAAACCAGGAGAAATGTGACAACGCTGATGGTTACTCTCTCAGAAGGAGATCTCTGAACCTTTAGAGATAAAAACTCCCCTTCATTTTGAGGCACTGCTTTAGGTGGAATACTCCTCCTTGGAGGTTCCCTCTTTCTCTGGCTCTTTAAATACTCCAAGCCAGTGGAGGGTCACTGGTGCACCACTTCAGCTGAAGGCACTGAAACACCCTGCTCCAGAATAACCTGATTAAAGCATCATCTGGGTTTAGAGGTTCAAACTCCACCAGTCACACAAGTTATCTGAACCTGGTTTTTACTGCATGCCTGTTGGTAAAACTGGCCGTGTTTTCTACTGAGTCTGATCTGGTTATTATCAGCAGTGAACAACCATGGGATTGAGCCCTGGAGGCAGAGAAGAAGGGAAAAAGCTCTTTTTATGGGTTGTATGATCTAGCCACCTGCCACAACAGCCAGAAGGCAACATTCGTGCACCCAGGGAGTTGGACGTACTCAGCAGTTTGAGTATTAGGAGCAGCTGAGTCAAAAACGTATTTTGGGCTGAGGATCACAGGGAAAATGCATGCAGTGTCACGGATTACTCATCATCTGTGCTGTAAAACATTCCTGAAAGCCAACCAGCCAGCAACCAGGTTCACATCTGGAATGAAGACATACTCCCTCTTACCTGTCGTAGCAATACAGTCAAATCCAACGAAAGCATAAAAACACGTGGCTGCCCCTGAGAGGACTCCTTTCAATCCGTAGGGCATAAACCCTCCAACACCATAGAGCTTTTCTTCCTGGGTATGACTGAAAAACATGACACAGGGTTAAGAAGGCATTCTGCCTAGATGGCAGTAACGAAACTAGTCATACAGCTCATACCAACGTCCACAGCTGGAGTTCAAAGGAACATGCTCTCCTTTTCACAAGCCAGCACACAAATGCTGAGGAAAATGCTCAGCCCTACCCACTGCTGAGCTTTGGACTGGCCTGCAGCAGCCTGGGGAATGCATGGAATAAAAATAGCTCACGGTTTATTCTCAGCACCTGTATTTTTGTGGGGATGAAAATGTCTTGGCTAAGAAAGGGAGAAAATAACATGAATATTACATTTTCTCTCCTAATAATATTGTTCGTGTGTAGATACACATGTTCATTTCAACAAGCTTTTGAAAAAGCACAAGTAATTCTGAAAACTGAAGACAGAGAAAAATGTAAACCATCCACTGTTCAGCTAGGATGAACTCAGACAAGGTATGAGGAGACATCAGAGCAATGCAGGTTGCCATGACAGTCTAAAATCCACCTAACTCTTCACTCTCAACCTTAAAACTCCCTTCACCAACCTTGTATCCGAATCCTGTGTGTGAGGTAACGTGCCTGCACCTCTGACAAAGCAAATACTTTGCTGAGCCTGACCCAAAGCTCATTACAACAAACAGCTAATGACTCCAGTGTGCTCTGGATCAAAGCCTGAGATACACCTGCCTGTGTCGATACACATGTACAGAAGATCCTTCAGTTAAAGTAACCTCGGCCTCTCAAAATTGAGGAAGAAGCCTTGTAAAGATGAATTAATTCAATTAAGGCAAATCCCAAATCTTCACATCTTATCAGGTAGAAGTATCTGAACTCTCTTGTAGGTGTTCCACTGAGAGCTGAAAACTCGCCTGTTATTTGCAGAAATAGCACAGCCTAAATGTGGATTACTCTGGAAATAATGATAAAGCCAAGCAAACCCCAGACAGACTTTACAAAAATAGCAAGAGCTATGGGTGAAAGAGCTACAGTTACACTTTGAAGCTACTGCACTAATTGCTACTTGCATGGGAGTAGCAGGAAGGAGGGAGGGGGGACCTTTCCTACAGAAGCAATTTGTTCGCAGGGAAGAAGATCACAGCAGGTTGATCTTTTCCAGAGAAGCTCAATAAGTGGCTTGTATACAAGCCAAACTAGACCCATGCAACATTTATAAATCTCTCCAGCGTGTGCCAGCCTGTGTTTCCTTGCAGGCCAGCATGAAAAGGTTTAGATAGTGAGCCAGGACTGAGCTCATGGACATGGAGACATTCGAAAGCCAGAGAGCAGTCATTCTGTGTCACACAGTCTCAAGTAAAAAATTAACAGCCTTGTATCACTGGCTTCCCTTGCAAGCTCCTTATTTTTGTTCTTTTGTGGGAATAGAGGATTTTGGCCAAGCAGCAAAACGTCATTAAAAACGGATTTGTGATATGCTTGCTGTAGTGCAATAAAATTATCTGCAACTTGCCTTCCACTTTCTCAGGCATTTGGGACGAGGCCTCCCAAAAGTACAATGGTTCTTCAAGGAAACTGCCAAGTGTCCAAAGGAACTACTGAGCTACACTTGGTTGTGGCTTAAAACAGGCACCAGAGCCAGCCTGGTGCAGCTTTGAGCATGAGGTTATCTGAAAAACTCTTTTCTCTCAACTTTGGATTCATTCCTGTGCAGAGCCCATGCTGACACAGCCTAACTCCCACCAGTTTCACCCCAACAGAGTAGCCCACATTCAGCAAACGTCCACCAAAAACATCTTTGCCCCCAAAGTGTTTGGTGAAGGAGGAAGCTATCCCATTCATCGATCCTCTGAATCGCTCCACAAACACTCCTATAAACCTGATGTTGAAAATGCATCAATTTTAGGTCTGAGAAAAAACGGTGCAACCTACTTGTCCCAAAAAGTGCCATGGCTGGTGTTGTAAATGTCCTCTTCGCTCAGCTGCCAGTTTTTAAGCGACCCTTTCACAAAGCCAGAGACCATGACGAAGCCAAGGACGAGGATGTTGATGCAGGTGAACACTTTATTCACCAGGGCAGATTCCTTCACACCAAAAATTAAAAGCCCTGAAAGAACAGCAAACATGCAGTCAGGTATTTCACCACCAGCACCGTGTGCAGGGGGCTGGCGAAGATGACACAGAACAGCTCACTTACTGAAAACATTAGCGTTGTATCAATGCTGAGCTCTTCCCAGCTTAAAATTTCTTGTTTCACTCAGCTTCCCTGAGTGACAAGCTGTGGTAAATCACATTTGCTCTTCAGGTACCCGATTTTCAAGAACCCAAACCTTGAACTCATACTTAATAAGAAGGCTAAGAGAGAAAGTAAATAACTTCACATGGGCTTGAAGGACAAAAGAAGCACTAAATGGTGTCCTTACTGCTGCCCCACTGCATTTCAAGGAGAGGGAAAAGTCCTGTGCACTCACGTTTCCTTATTTAAAATAGGACAAAAGCTGAGACAGCCACATAAGAGATCCAAATGCAAACTCAGACGCCAAGGCATCACTGACTTACGAAGTCTGTCCCCGGCTGCGAGATGCCTGTCCAGTGCAGAGTTTGAAATGTTGGAAACCACAGAGGGGGGTACCTGAGAAGAGTAATTTTTATTTGCCTAAATTTGGGAGTGTTTCGCAAGATCCAGTTGGAGTAGATGGCAAAAGCTCAGAAGGATTTTAATTTTACACATTTTCAAAACTTTTCCAAATCCTGATCAAAGCCTTGGCACATTTTTAGGAAAAAGGAGGAGGACCTGACTGCTTTTCATACGTTTATTTCTCTGGGGTCTTGCATTCAGTGCTGCAAATTGAAGCCCGTATATACTTCCATGTTTTGACATCTAATATAAAAAAGCAGTACATGAGGTTGCTACTGGGTCCCATATTTTTCCCTCTCACTTTTCTTGGCCCAAGGCACTGAAAATTGGCAGATTATCAAAGGGGGGATACAAGTAGTAGAGTAACAGAATGAAATCCTTGTATAATAGGATTTGTGGGGGGAAGAATTAGACTTCCATACCTGATTGAGGATAACAAGTCATCTTTTCTTTCCTTCCTTATATAAAATTTGATTGAAGACTTTAAAAGTGGCTCAAAAATATCAACAACGCTCCCCTCTAATTAAAAAGCTTGTAAACAGGATATGCCCAGCGCTACCTCCACTGCAGCTATATAGGTCAATCCAACCCTTGTAGCAAGAAAGAGCCTTCAGTAAGTTGTCCAAAATAAATGAGGACTTTGTGCCTATTCCAAAAGCAAACAACAAAATTACAGAAGAGCGAGGTCCAAGACTCCCAAACCCCTCTGAGGATTTTACCTGTTAAGATGATGATTATCACCACAGCAAATATGTCCGGGTATTTGGCTAGCACTCCTGGAGCATCCATCGTCATGTATTTCCTACAGAATTCCTCAATGTGCTGGCCGATGATTTCATCGAACGTTGCGCTCCAGGCTCTGGCCACGCTGGAGGTCCCTGTCAGAGGGCAGAAAGGATGTGTGTCACTTTCTACAGCTGCCAAACACCCCAAACACAGGGCACTTTGCACAGCTTTTGGCCATGGCAGGTCTCAAAGAGCACGGTGCCTGAAGGCAGCCTTGCGTTCAGAGCTCGGGTGCTAGCTGAATTTCCTCTGCAGACACAGCCCATTGCTGCATGAAGTGCAAGCACAGGGACGTGGGGGACCTCCCTCCTCCCAGACCTCGTCAGTGGCAGGATGGGACAGGATGAAGGTCCCCATCGAGTGTTTGCCCTCTGGAGCACTCCAAACCTCAGCCTGTACTCATGCTTAGCACCTGCTTTGATGGCAACGAAGGCCATCAGCTGTCTCAGACTCAAGCTCTGACAAGATAAAATTCCTTAACGGAGTGGTTTGGCTTCCTAGGAAACCTCAGCTTTGCCTTAAGTTACCTAAAATGACCTTTTCCTCCACCCCCCAGCAGCCCGAGCTGTATGCTATATATAACAGCATCTAATTGCATGATATTATTAATACTGTACATAATTGCCTAGTCACAAAACTAAAAGAGGTTGGCTTGCCTTTGGTTTGCAGAGCAATTCCTTAGAGGACTCTGTGCCAACTAAAACCTAGAGCAGTTTGTCCCGACACAGGCACCTAGGGGCGAGTTTTCAAGTCCCAACTCCAGCTCTTGTGACTGTCAAACAGCATCAGTGCCTGCCACAGCTCAATCCTATTCAGCAGTGCTCAGCAGCACCTGTACCAACGCTGGGAACCTTCCCTGTGACGATGCGGCTCATCACCAGTGTGACAATAAGCTACAGATCAGACCTGTTGGGATGCTGTGCTGTTCACTGAGATGCAGAGGTACGTAGAGCGAATGCATTTAAACAGATGGGACATCAGCGCCATCAACTTCATCTCAAAAAACTCTGAAAGTTGCTATACACTACATCACAAATTTTCTGCTTTCCTTCAATACAATTCAAAGGAAAAGGCTATTTCTTTACTGCTGTGTTGTTGTTTTTTTTTGGTCTTGGCTGTGATAGTTCATGTTCTAGGACAGGAACAACCAGCTCCTGCACGCTTTATATCGGATGCCAGCTGCTTGGAAGCCAGCTCGGCAGCACTAGCAGCAGTTTATCCTGAACTCTCTGTAACCAACAGGCCTGAGGAGTGGGGGGAATCTGACTTTCTTCCAATGTTGCAGACACCTGGATAACATCTTTATTGCTGCTGAAGAGCTTGGCACAAAGGCATTAGGCCTGTACCTAGGAGTGTTGTGCCCATGGCCACCACGATCCTGGGACCACAAGATTTCATTTTTTCCCCACGTCACTTTCTGAACGGGTGTCTGAAAGCCTCAGTGACAACAGCAGGTTGGTTGAGTCCCTTATAAATTTAAGCTCCCGCCACCTTGGCTGGCTTTGGTGGCACTGCTTAGGATTTTCTGCTGCGCAACTGAAAAAGAAAAAAAAAAATGGCATTCTGCCCCTCTCAGCCCCCAGCTCTGAACTGCAGAGCGTGCCTGCCAACACAGCTTTCTCTCCCACGCCCCTGATGCTGATGGGAGTTGTCCTCACTCACAAGATGGGCAATTAGCACAGGGGAAAAAGTTGCATAAGATAAAGAAGAGAGACCTCGTACAGCTCACATCCTCCTCAGGATGATTTTTCTTAGCCACCCTTCTTCCCGAATTGTGAGGAAGCCAGTTGCAAGCATTTATTTTTGTTACAGAGCTGAATTAAAAGTAACCAAGTTATGTTAGAACTCCTTCACAGACAACACCTACATAGTTTTTAATGAATTTTCTACCTTCCACTGGGTAACACAATAAGCAGCCAGCTCAAAGCTACAGGCTGAGGCAGCGGTTCAAAAGCCATTTTGAGAGGACAAAAAAAGTATCTCTCAGCTCAGACTGGGAGCATAATGCTAGGTGTATGATCTTTTCATGGTGAAATTGCAGAATCGGGTTTTGGGACCGTGCCGAAGCTTTTCCATGGCTACGTAAGTCATTTTTGTGGTCCACTATCATGGTAGGAAGGCCACCATGTAGATAATAAGATAAGGAGCATGAAGAAGACTACGTGTCATTACCCTTTTTGGATGAGATGATAAATCACCAAGAAATCTTCCATTTTTTCTGCATGTAGCATGTAGCCTAAACAGATTCCAGTTTAGAAGTCTGAAGGAAATTAAATGCTTACTTTGTTTAAAAACTATTTTTATCTCCTCACTGGAATGAACCTGATTCATAAAAGAACCACAGGACTCAGATTTCCTAAGGAGATGAGGTTAATTAACTCTGGCTTTTCAACCTCTCATTTGTTATTAAAAATAAAATAAATGAGAGAGGAAGAGGAGGAAAAGGTTTCAGGGAGCACCGAGACAAGAGCCAGCACAAGCAGCTGTTGCATCACTTTATCACTCTTGATCTGATCTTACACTTCCCAGCTCCATGGGAACTAATCTCCAAGGTAACAGTTGCACATCCCATAAAATGCAGTTTAAAATATATATATATAACTTCATTTAATCATTTAGCATAACACTGTTTTTCATTTTAATTCGTTAAGTCTTCACTCTCAACTGGCAAGTTGGTTGCAGCCTTAATTATGGGCATGATGACAAGCCCAGAATGTGTTTGGAAAGACATGAAGCCTTAATTGGCAAAGTGTGCCTCAGTTTTAGTGCATCGGCGGGGCTGCACGCTGCGTGCTCAGAGCATGATGCAAGGCCTCTCCTAACGGGAGCAAAGGGCTTAGGAGGGATTTGGTTTGGACCTTTCAGTGGCTGCGGAACTGCAGCTCACCCTATGCTAATCCTGCCACCACTCATGAGACAGAATTCTGATCTCCAGATACTTTGAACAGGTCTCAAAGGGACCAGAAATTAATTCCTAACCATCTGCCGTGGAGAAGCATCCTTCTGTCAGCCGCTTCTTTCTCAGCCGCCAGGGCATGCCAAGCAGGTGATGTGGGAGTTCAGGGGAAGTAGCTGCTGTAATAATTTGGCTTCAGGACAAAGCCCAGGGTGTACCACCCACCTTGTAGAGTGACAGGAGCCACTGTCGGTGCGCCCTGCTGAAGAACCCTCAGACCTTCATTGGGTTTTAAAAAGGACTAAAGGGACTAAAGAGGACTAAAGCTAGGGTCTCGCCGCACACCCGCCATACTCACCGATAACATAGGAGAGGATTAAATTCCACCCAGTAATGAAGGCCCACAGCTCGCCCACGGTCACGTAGCTGTACAGATAAGCTGATCCCGTCTTGGGAACGCGGGCACCAAATTCTCCATAGCAAAGCCCGGCCAGCACAGAAGCCAAGGCGGCGATCAAGAAGGAGATCACGATGGCAGGCCCTGCGTTTTCCCGTGCCACGGCCCCAGCCAGGACATAGACGCCTGCACCCAACGTGCTGCCTACACCCAAGGCCACCAAGTCAAACGTGTTGAGGCATCGCGAGAGCCGGCTGTCTTCCCGAGTACAGTCCACGTTTTTCCGGCGAAGGAGCTGGTTTCCGAAATTGAGAATTTTCTGGCACTCCATCCTTGTGGTTGGGCCTGCGAGAAAGAAGCTGTCATCGTTAGCTGGACCAGCCACATCCCACCAAACAGCACTGCTGCAGAGTTATAGCGCTGCACCCCGCTACGTTTCACGGGAAGCATCTTCCCACTCACATTCCTCATTTTCACAGGGCAAAACATCTCCTTCAGCATGTTTGCTAGGCTTATCTCAGGGAATCAAAGCAGAAAAAAAATACAGCATTCTCTGCTTCCTACTCCCATTCATGAAGCCTGGGAAGCCCCAGGAGAACGAGATGTGCTCTCCTCAGCTCCCACCCACTTCACAACCACACAGCTCGTACACAACTGGGCAAAGCCAAAAAAGCAAAGCCTGTCTTCAAGACCTCAGGGCACTTTTCCTGGGCTGGAATTAAAAAAGGTAGATGTTTATATGTAGTTACACATATTTTTAAAGTCTCGGGGGTGAACTAAGAGCAAAACTTGGGAGCATTATGTCCCAACATAAGGCTCCACACGTGCTGCTGTCCCTAGAGGGAAATGTGACCACGTGCAGCAGCGTGACACCGTTTGCAGTAAAACAGAGCCACGTTTCTCTCTTGGAGCTCCAGCTCCTGCCAGCAGGCAATAGCACAGGCTGGCAACTGCCCACAGGCTGGAACAGATACAATTTGGGATAAAGGACACACAGAACCAAGCTTTATTTAATTTGGTTACACTGAGGCAAAGCTCAAGCTGTTTTTTATTTGCATCAGCTAAGTGCAGCGCCCTGGACTTCTCAGTCCCAGCAGGACGGCAGCACTGCAAGAAGGGGGCATGCAGTGAAACCACGGGGAAGCATTTCCAGCAGTGGTCCCATGCCAGCAGCATGCTTCCAAAGGGACACGAATGTGTAATAATGTCCATGAAGCCTTTTAGAGCACCCATATATTCTCAGATACGTTGTACAGAAATGCCCAACTTATAATGTAAGACCAATTTTGAAAAGATCACAGCTGCATCCATCGTAACTGGGAGCATATGAAACACAAACCCTAGTGCAAAGTGTTGTTTATAGGCCCGTAACTGATGCTCTCACCATTCCTGTGTACAAACAGACGTGCTGGCAGGGCCAGACAGCAGTGTGCAGCGGTTTCAGCTTGTGAGCAGCTCAGGTGCAGCTCCCTGCTTGGGACTTTATGATGGGATTAGCACTGGGATGAAGCAAATTCCTCTCCGTGGATAAACCATGCCCTAGTTCTTCCCGACTGCTCACCTCTGACCTTTCTCTTCTGAGTGTTGCTCCCACTGGTTGTAGCAATTCTCTTCAGCCCACACCCTGACATCCTACCTCCATCCCAGCATCACCATCCTCAGCCAGCTGGCAGTCAAGTGCACTTTAGACCACTAATATACACTGCACTCCAACACCAGTGCTGAGAATAACATGTAGACAAAATATTGCTACAGGCAATTTACAGCGTGGAGAAGTGAGACTTGTACTTCATTGCTCCAGCTAAAACCCAGTGTAAAAGGTGGGAAAATACATGCTAAGGAACTTAATTAAGTCAGCTTTTAAGTGTAACGCTTCAGTTCTGCCATCACATCATTGACGAGAAAATGAAAAAACTCTTTGTTTTTCCCAGACACCAGTTGTAAACCTGGGCTTAAATCCCTCTCCCTTGGCCTTACGCCTGCCTCCCCTACTATGAGAAAGTAATTACAACAGCAGGAATGAAGCTGAGGATTGGGAAGTCCCACCGTGCCAGGAACTGTCTCAATTCCACCAAAAACTTCCAAATAGCAGCTACGGTCCAGAAAGACACTGATTCAAACCCCTAGAGAAAGGCAGGTTTCAGGCAAGTCTTCGAAAAATCTCATTTGGTGAACTACAGGAATTCCTGACGCACGTGGAGAGGGAAAACTATGCTCTCCCTTCCCAAGGATGATGGGTCTGTTTACCAAGGTTTATCCATGTGTTGGTTCTCACCTGCAGCCTCTTGCACCATATGAAGAAAAATGTCCCAAACAAAACAAAGAAATCCCTGCCACAAACTGCAGCCGACTGCGAGCCATTAGTTGGTAACTTGTGCCCATTATTATACAGAACTATCCAGAAATGCCAAAGGACTGCTGGAAAAGTTTGCCTCTTGTCAAGCCATTATTTATGGCAAGGCTGAGACATCGAACAGCCCCAAGTGTTTAACACTGACGTGTTTAACACTAGTGACAGGGCTGCTCGAGCACGGCAGGGACCCGCTGTGAGCTGCGCAAAGCCCCAAGGAGGACGCCTCTGTGGGGAACAGAGGCAGCGTGGCACACTTCTGTCTAATAAATACCTCCAGGTACAGGCAGTCCTGGCGGTCCTGAGCCCTTCTCCCTTCCCCTGCCACCCCCACGAGGAGCTGCTGGATCCTAATTTGCTTTCAGGCTTTGGTGCAAAGCCTCTGCTCCAAAAACGCACTGCCTAATGACGATTGTGGACCACTTATTTTCTG
The DNA here is from genome assembly GCA_011076525.1 of Nettapus auritus. Lineage (NCBI taxonomy): Eukaryota > Metazoa > Chordata > Aves > Anseriformes > Anatidae > Nettapus > Nettapus auritus. The sequence goes on along the minus strand of CM021765.1, from coordinate 183,123,265 downwards.
CATAGGCTTTTATTTTAACTAAACCCGGTGTCCTGCCAAACGAGCACAAGTCAGCAATGCCAGACAAATGGGGGTTTTATCTCTGCACTGAAACTGAAAACCTGGTACCTGACAAACTCCTCTGCCACAGCTGGAATCATCGGATCGTTCAGGTTGAAAAAGGCCTCCAAGATCATCTTGTCCAGCCTTGAATTGTGTTGTGACAACCTTTGGGCAAAAAGTGGGCTGGGGAGGAGCAATATCCCGGGAGAGAAGCAGCCAGCAGGGATGCTGGACCAGGGCAGGAGCTTAGCCAGGTCTTGGGGGCAGGAAGAGGTAGTATTTATTCATTAAAAAATATCTGGTGAACTATCTCAAGCTCAAGAATCCCACTAAAAATATATTTTCAAAATAATTTTGTTCTGAAGCTTCCTCGGGCACACCTACGGTATTTTTACAGCGGCATTGTGGTTATCAAGAGAAAAAGCAGAAGGGCTTCTGATGGATAATTTGGTTAGAGGAGGAACCATTTAATTAGGACGGACCTAGAAATTAAGGCCGCCATCCCGAAAGTGGCTCAGTGCCAGCAGACAGCTGGCTGTCTTCTGGCTGAGCTGAAAATCAAGACGTCAATGTCGTCCTGCCCGTAAAGCGCCAGAAAGCTGGGGTTTCTCTCCCAGGAACAAAATGCCACCTGCAGCCCGCCACTTACCACGAGCAAGCAGGGAGCAGGGCGCCCGAACCGCAGCTGTCTTCTGCGTCCCCTCGTATGCAGTGATACCTCTCATCGTGTGGGTGACCGATGGCAATCCTGAGCTTCTCCTGCCCATTTGTGTTGCTTTTCAAGCAGTGGGTAACAAAACCAAGCTTTTGCTTTCAATTATACTCACAATGACTTGGCAAAGTGACTTTAAGTAAGGACGAGCGTTGATTTTGTTCTTCGGTTTGCAGCGCAACATCTCTCTGGGCGCAGCAGAGGGGCCATTACACCTCTGCCCCAAACCTTTCCTCTGATATCATTTGTTATCTTTGCAACTGCATCAAAGGGTGACTTCGGCAGAGCTTATTTTCCCTTCCTTAAAAGTTGGCTCTGCCTGTGATCTCACTTTTTGAAGGCTTCTTGCCTTTGAAGTACGGAAATGTGTGCTGGGCTGGCTCCTCTTACTCCCACTCCTAACCACGCTTGAAATGATGACCCTTTATTCCAACGTATGGTCAGCACTCCTGCAGCATAACACAGTCCTAATAGCGTAAAACAATGTAAATTACTCCAGAAACGCTGCCAAATGGCACATAACCACCTTCAAGTTAAGGAAACTTGACCTGAATGAACCAAAATGAGCTCTGCACGCCCTCACGTGCCGGAATCTTGCCCTGCTTTAACAGCTCAGGGCACTGAGGTGTTACAGAAGACTTCGGTGACCCTGGGCACGAGCTCCTGGAAGGAGAGGAAGAGCCCCTCGGAGCCTGGGTGAGGGCTGAGCTGCGGGAGCACGGCTGGACATCACTCACCTGCTGCCAGGAAAGCTCCTGGGACAAGCTCTTGTAGGACCGACCTTCCTCCTGCCCAGAGCCCACGTTAAGGCTACGGAACCAAAGCAACACGGAGAGCTTTATTAAATGCCAACCCTCCTTCCCATCCTCTGACCTAAAACCACCCCAGGACGCAAGGAGCTGGCCTGATTTCTACAGCTCACCTCAGCTCCTGCCTTTTATACATGCTCCAGTTACTCTGGGAAGCGCGGAGAGGCAACTTGTGCCACCCCAAGTGGCTTCACCTCAAGATCCTGGGCACCTGGGGGCTTCAGCAGGCGCCGAGGGAAGAGTGACCCACCTCGATAACCTAGCAGGGCGGCTCCAGGGGCAGGGTTCACATCCTCCGGTGAGATCCTGCCGGAGTCAACAGCAAAGCTCCCACCGACTTCAATAGGGCCCAATTCCACCCATTCCTCCTGGTCCTTGTCCTTTATTTACAACGCACTGTATGTTTGTTCTGCGTCCAAATTCTTGTGCCTCGGCTGCATTGTATTTTAAAGTAAAATAAGATGTTCTTTCTCTTCTTATCTAATGGTTAACATACCTATTATATCAGGTTTGTAGATTTCCTTCCCCAGTAACATTTCAAAAAGGGACATTCAAAACAATCCCGTAAGAAAACAAGCAGTCTTGCATCTGGCTACCAGCAAGAAGTAAACCATAACAAACATCTGTCCAGCCGAACATGAAACACCACGTGTAAAAATAAGCTGACACGGCACCGTTTTACACAAGCAGTACTACCACTTCCTAAACAATCACAATTTGTTTCAGCTTCTGGAAACCACTCCTTATCTGTTTCAAGGCCTTGCTGCTCCTGAGAATTTTCTTCTCAGAAGCCAACTCCGACATGCAGAAGAGCATGAAATTAAAGCCAATTAGGCAGAACAAGGAGTTTCCTACTAAGCCAAAGAGAAAACCCGAGCCTAACCTTGCTGCACATCTAATGAACTACTCCAGCACCTCTACAGAGGAAGCACAAGCAGAAAACCCTACTCAACCTCATCCCACATATGCTTATGTTCATTTTGAAACCCTTGCTGCCAATACCCCTCCTTCACAGCAAAGTGGCATGCCATGGTCAGTTTTATTCTTCCTCAGCATCCTTTCGGTCTTTAGTGAATGTCTCCTCACGCAGCTGTAACACCACTGCGACTGACCTGCAGAACAAACAGTGGGTGCTTATGACATGCTGGCATGTCTGGCAAACAACATGGAATGGGTTAGGCCCTCTGTTTTTACATTAAACACACGCCAGCTTCCTGAACATGCACGTGGTGGTGATTTTTTGATGGTTATACAGGTAATAAATCCCTTTGGGTGTGTTTTCTGAAGGGCTGGCTTTGTTTTGTCTGTCCCCAAGGTAGCGCCATGCACTGAGAAGCCCTACCCAGAAAAAGAAGAGATGGAAAATCCATATACCTACTATTTCTAATAGCATTACAGATGTTTTCAGGTGTCAGATTGAACTGTAGACTCCTAGATGCAAAGAAGTGATGTTTGAAGGGACCACACCAGAACCACTGACTGCCTTCTGAAACCTCGTTCAGAAATACACTGAGGAAAGCAAACAATAACTGAGGCACGCCAGCCTCAGGTGCAGAGCAAAACCTTATTTTCCTGCACTAAAGGATTAAGCGTGGCAGATAATGCACTTTGGAAGGACCTCTCTTGGAAAACCTACAGATGCTTTGTTAAGTTCCCTTGCAATGAGTGACAGGGCAGAGACAAGACAGCTAGAGCAGAGGCTGAGCTTTCCACACAGATGCCTGCCACAAGAGAAGAGGCTTCACAGCTGATGAGAACAAAGGCAGGACCACTTACTAGCATTACGTGGAGCTGGAAGATATCCCAACGTGGCAGCAGTAATGGCTGGGAGCCCGAGCCAAAAGCCAGTGACAGTAACTGCAAATCTTTGCATCAGTTTCACTGTGCAGAAAAAGGATGCCATCCTGTTTTCTTATGATAACCCGGCAAGATTTGCCCATCTGCTGTTGAATTGTTCCCTTGATTCACATAATTCTATACTTTTTACGTGTGTGTAAGTATGTATTTATGTAAATATACATTGCAGAAATGCAGATTACATCGGCACATATGTATGTGGACACTAAACGTTACATTCTTTGCCAATTCTGTCATTAAAGGCGGGATCACCCAGTAGTAAGGCATTTATTACTCGGAACGAAGTCATCCAGTTAAATATAAACCACTCGCTACACACAGATCAACAGCACACGCAGCAGTGGGCGTGCAGTGTGTACAAAAACAATCTCACCTACCTGCCTAAAGACACACTGCCCATAAAAACGGGACCGTGTAACTTTCCTCTTTTGAACACAGCTGTCTGAATGGCACGAGGAATGTGCTGCCTGGGAACCAGCCCTCTGCCACTCGTGGCTTCTGTTCTTCCAGCTCCTGAACGTCAGGGGTGTCTGAGAGATTTCTTCTGTTGTTCTGCAGGCATCTCACAGCCCTGGAGGAATCCCTCCACCGGAAAAGGAGCAGCAAGGTGCCCTCTCTGATCCCTGCATCATCCATGTTCTTACCATCAGCTACTGAAAGGGCAATACCTAGTGCCACTGGAAGAGCAGAGCGTGCTGGTGCTCCACGACTGCCTTGGGTTCACCAGCCTGGCTTCTGAACCTGGCACAGCTGCTGTCCACGACAAAAAAAGTTCATTTCCCACCCCATAAGGACTTCCAAGATGGCAATCATCCTCTTCCCAAGTCCAGACAAGATCTCCTAGCTGCAAAATATTTGTGAGCTAGGAATTTCCCCAAAATCTCAGAGCAGACAAACTTCAATGTTTCGCTTCAATTCCTGCATAAAACTTGATCCAGGTCATTTGGGATTATACTTTAAAACACATTTTAAAACAAAGTGATTTCTGATCAAAATAAAAGGAGGGAGGTCCCTACTCTGAAAGTTTCAAGTGGAATGCTTCAACCTCTCAAAACACAAGCTTCGGTGTCCAAATTAGAAGCTCGCTGTAGTCTGGTCTTCTCTGCAAAGCTTCCACTGTGAGTAACAGCAAAGGTGGCCCACAGTGAGCCACCATTCAGCAGGTAAAGGGTTGGACAGACATTAAAAACCTCCTCCTGTACAAACAGTTGATGTATTGGGACTAATCTGCAGTGGGGAAGCTCACCAGTAGGATCACCTCCTAGCTGCAGGCACAGAGAAACACTGGGACAGGATACAGGAACGATGCAAGCCTCCAGCACCCAAACATCTCAAGAACCGGTTAGAGAAATCCCTCCTGAACTGGATACACAGCATCCTGCCTTACAGCAGGGAAGATCCAGGTGCAGCTGGATAATACGCTTGCTCCTGTAGGAGGGCAGCCCTGCGTTTGCTGTCTGCAGCTCCTCGGGGATCAAAAAGCTGGGGAGATGTCCCCTGCCTCATTGACAAAGGGCGTCACACCTCTCCCGTTACAGGAATCCCTATTTTCTGATGAAAACCATGTAATCGAAATATCTCCCACCAGCTTGACCAGTCTTCTCAAATAGTTCCTCAGCAGGGCTTCAAATGACATTTTGCGAGAAAATGGCTTGATTTAACTCCCTCAATTTGTCACAAAACCTGAGGGGATCTCCACTGATAATTAGATTTGCCCAACGAGAGCCTGAGACAGACTGCCAGGGATCGACTCTGAATGACAAACTGCCTGGGATCTGCCAGGGGTTCAGCCTTGACAGCAAGCAGAAAAAAAAAAAAGAATTATGCTCTGGGAAATTATATTAGATAAGCAAGCTTCTGTCTTCTTACATCCAGATAAAAGGGAGACAGAGCTTTGCCTAGCTGAGACGTCCGGCCGTGCCACTCAGCGAGCAGCAGGCACGGCCTTTAGACAAGAGTCCTTGGGAGATGGTGGGAAGTGTCCATGAGGAGATAAGGAAGCAAGTTAGACCGAGACAGAAGTTGGTTTGTTATTAAAACAGTGGTGGGGAAACAATCAGATAAGAAATTAAGAGCCCTGACACTCCTGCAGAAGCACTAGCACCATCCTGCACCGAGGTGGGCACGTCGCCACGAGCCAGCCAGGCTTGGATGGAGGGAGACTTCCCCAAACGCTGCCACTTCATCAGGAAGGAGAGCAGCCGAGCAGGAATTTTCAAGTACATCAATTTTGGTACATCCCTTAGCGGCAGAGAGGCCAGCCAGTAGCTTGTGGTGAGCAGTGGCAGCTCCAGCTGAAAGCAGGGTCGCTCACCAACAGCACCAGACCCGTGGCCACCCCTGGGACCCGAGGACTCACGTCTACACCCCACAAAGAGGGTGCTTACAGGGGTGTTTTGCAGCATTTAAAACAAAGCTCTCACCTTGTCTTCCAGCTCTGCAGAAACGTTGCACCGTGCTGCTAGCAGGAGGGAGAGATGCACACATTCAGGGAGGAAGGAAAGCAGAAATCCTACGTGGCAAGTCGTGGGGCTCCCACTTACCAGGATGACTCCAGTCTGAAAAAGTTCCTCCTGTCGAGGAAATGTTTGCTTTCCTCTGGTAACCGTGTCTGCAAATGTCAGATCATGCTACAAAGCCTGTATCATTCCTCAGGGCTTGCGCAATCTAAATAATTAGACTACGTTCTCATTAATCCAGGAGTTTTTCCCATGATTTGGAGGCCGTTCTCCAGGGCCTGCCACGCACAGCCCAAGTCAGAGCTGTCAGTCCTCACCTTGATTCGGTTTAGGACAGGGACTTGACACAGTGCAATTACAAAAAAGAAAGGAGGATGGGGAGCGCTGACCTCGCAGCCACGCTCGCAGCACAACCGGGACGTGGCGATGTCCCAGCTCCCCGACAGCTCATGACACCCGGCTCAGCAGGACCCCTTGTTTTGGGGTGGGAATCGGGCAGGGCAGAGAGCAAGGAGCACAGGATGTGCCCGCGTCATCCCAGTCTAGACACTCGTAACAACACAGGAGCAGCCCGGAGAGATGGAGCAGAGGAGGTAAAGCACGAGGCAGGCACCTCTCTGGGGCTGCAGGCGGCGTGCCCGAGGCGACAGCCACCACACACCTCCAGGGAAGCAGCTTTCCCTCTGCAGTCCCTCCGTGTGACGGGGCAGTGGCCACACACTTCTCACCTGCCATCAGACCACCCTCAGCCTGGTGAAAGCTGCTACCTGTGCCGATGCCCAGGCTTGCAACGTGCTACTCGAGTTGCATCGCCTTCCCACCTTCCTCCCCTTCCCTGGCAGCCGCTTCCCGCAGTATTCGCGGCCATCTCGAGGCGCTTAGGAACAGCAGCAGGGCACGGTCTGGTCGTTTCTGCAAACACGACGAGCAGTTGCCATGGCAGCTTCGCCCACGTACTTGCCCGCTTGCTGTTAAAACTTCATGTTTCACTCGCTTTCCTTCCAGCATCTGACCCGACCCTGCCCAGCTCGGCAGTCCTCCAGCCCCTTAGACCACAAGCTCCAGTAAAATCCAGTACTCAGTGGGACAGGAGCACCTGAGTAATAAGAACAGGCATACGAGATGGGATTACTGCTCTGACTGAGGGGAAAAAATCAGTCTCGGAAGTGATTTGCAAATAATCCCGTAAGCTTTCACTGCAAAGACCTCACACTTCCTGAACGCTGATGGAATTACAACAGAACGCCTCCAAGAACCACACTCAGGGTATCCAAACCCAAAGCAGGTACAGAGCAGCCCAAATGATACGAGCGGGGTGTCTGACTGCTCTGATCGCACGGTCAGCAGGTGCTCCTGTTATCGCACGGGTATCAGAGGCCAGGTTTGATGCATTCCGCCTAAATAAAACTTATCAAAGCGAGGTAGGCGTAAGGCTTGTTTGCTTTTGGTGAGCGCTCTTCTTTTAGCTCAGCTAAAACTCACTGCTCAGCTCTCCCCTGCTCCTCGGCGGCCGTGCTGCAGGAGGAAAGAGGCAAAGCGAACGCTTTTCTCTGCAGGCTGCATCTCCCTGGCTCCGCAGGCAGAAGGGCCGGACCTGACCGAGCCTCCTCAGCTTTTGTTTTGGGGTTTGTTTGCCATTTATTTCTCATCCCCCTCCATCAGCCTGGCAGCCGACCGATCTGTAGAGCGAAGCCTGGCTTGGATTTCTGATTCGATTGGAATTGCCACCTGCACCTCCCTCCCCCACCAGCTTCTTGGGCAGGTTTTGGGGCAGGCGAGACTTCTGTTTCTCAATTCCTAAAATATAGGCAGGTTTTCTCCCGCTACCTGATTTTGAGAATTTGCTCGGGATACAGCAAACAAAAATTTCAGCTCTCCGACGTTGAACTCGGTGACAGAAATACGTGACATCGCACAGCACACAGCCCTGCCGAGGGAAGCAGTACAGTTATCCTTAAAAATAACTGTATCCCTATAAGCCAAAGTGTATGGTTTGGAGTAAACACACATTTCTTCTTATTAGGAGAAGAATTATCATCCAGTCTGCTAATGTATTTTATAAACGTTATTAGAGTTTCCCAATGCTGATATCAAAAGGAATGACTCTTGATTGCATGCATGGGGTTGGAGGTGTGCAGAGAGGCCCACATATGACATTCTCCGAGAGGTGCTGCATTAAACATTTCATTGCAGCTCTTCCAGCACGCACAGTGCCAGCTCCCCCCCGTCGCACACGTCACTTATCTCAAAGAAGAAGCTTTGAAGTATAACAAAACGTGCTGCTGCTGCTGCTGCGAGGCTCTCTGAGTGGCAGCAGGAAGGAATCAAACCCCCGGCTGTAACTATTCTGCCTAGTAACTCTGCGCCAGGACTTGGGAGAAAAAAATATGGGTGACTTTAGAGCAAAATAAGTATGAAACGAGTTTGTGAGGAGCATTCGCTCCCCCCCAAGGGTCCCAACAGCAGCACGGGAGTGCAAAACTGCTGCGGGTGGTGCTATGCACGGGGCGGCTCTGTTCTCCAGACGCTTCCTTCTAAGGAGAAGGCAGGTTCAGAAGGGCTCTACGCCTGCGATGCTCTCTCTGGAGCTGCCAGAGCACAGGCACGTGGCCACAACACCCACCCCTGTTTCCCTGGGGATCCCCTCGCGTTCTTCACAAGCCACCCGGGTTACGAGGGGAAGGATTCCTCCCAGCTAGCCAACCCCAACACAGCAAACCGAACCTACTGACTTCAGAAACAAAGATCTCCTCGCAAGAAAGATGATTCCTCAGAACAATTGCATTCCTCAAAAATAAAGAGTCTTCTGAAGCTGCTCAGCTCTCGTGTTTTCACTCTGCTGCTTGTGTTGGAGCTTTCCCGAACTGAAAAGGCACCAGAGCCCAAACTCTTAGCCCAGCCCGTGGCATTAAAGCAGAGAGAAATCTCACACAAGTTCTCGTTTTCCGTACCCCAGCGGGAGCTCAAATAGCGATCGCTCTTCCCCTCCAAGACGTGGCACCTCCACCCTCAGCCCTTGTCCAGCTGCAGAGGTCTGGGTGTCGCCCTGCTTCACGCTAAGGGTGCCAGGACCCTTTTTGCTCCTTTCTTCCTCTCCTCCAGCGGATTACAGAGCCTGAAAGGCCCTGCCTGCTGCACCTGTGGTCAGCACCAGCGCATACCTGACGCTATGGCATTATTGCACGTCAAAACCGTATCGGCTACATCCCCAGTACCTGTTCTGATCGCTTCTGCTGCTGTTCCAAGTAAGGCACAAAGCACTTTGGGGTTGATTTTGCTTTATTTTTCTTAACGGCCTGCTCTAAGCTTTCGGAAGCCACAGGCGCACGAACCAGCCCGATGCAGAGCTCTGCTGCAAAGAGAAAGCAAAAGCCCTTCACAACCCGCGTTGCAGGTCACCCTGTCCCATGAACTTTTGGAAGGGGGAAAACAAACAGCGCAGCGCTCAGCAGCATCCTTTGCTTGGGAGTTATCTCACACGGGTCATCAAGCAGCTGTCAGGCAGCGAGCAGCCCGGAGCGGAGTTTAATCAGCAACCTGAAGATGAAAGACTGCATGCTGGTTACCCAAGCCAACTAACCCCCTCCGTAATATTTTCTGGAGCTAAATCACGTTATTTACTTTGCCAGCTGAAGCAACGTCGGTGAAAGAGTCGCTTCAGCAAAGCAGCCTCCTTCTACGAACGCGACAGTTTTCCAACTGGTGTGTTTTAAGGATCTCCCACAAGCTTTTCTTCAGCTCAGGGAAACAGCTCATTCATCAACCCACAGCGAGTTCTTGCGTGCTACGTCTACTCCTGCCACATACGTATCCTAATAAGCCTCCCACAGAGGCATTCCCTGATGAAACTACTACCAGCATTAGCAGCATTTTGATTTTGTTTGGCTTTATAGTTTGTACTGTTTTGCCCCCTTCTTTTTTGGCAGTTTCTTCCATTCTGCTGCCCCGCGATCCAGAGCTGCATCACTTCCCGCTGCAGAGGCAGCGCGGGGAAGCGGATCCTCGGCAAACAAAAAGCCCCGATCTCAGCGTGCTTCACCCATAAGGTTAAAAAGAAGGCGATTTTACACAGTCCTTCTTTTACAGCAAAGGAAAGTGGCACTGAAGCACGCCCCCAGCCCCAGCAAACTCACCTGTGCTTTACCTGCCCCACCACCCCGGTGCCACGCGGTGAAGGTCTTCTTAGGGCTGGCTCCCAGAGCTCTGGGCACAGAGGGGGATGTCCCGAAGCGGGGGGGCTGTAACCCAGTGCTTCTCACCACAGCAAACCGCCTGGGGCCGCAGGGCAGCCCGGCTTGCAGGCAGCCAGGAGCAATGTGGGTCGCGGCGCACACCGCTATTTATTTTGGGAACACCTCGTTTGAGAGAGCGGCTTCCAGGAATAAATGAGTGAGCTGGTGCGGGGGATTTTAAGCAAGCTGCGTGAATCCGTACCAGGGACGAACCCAGTTAAATAAAAGCTCTTTGTTCCATTTTTATGTTTTTTAAGAACATCGGTGTGGCCTATAATGAACTTTTAGAAGGGGATGACTACCAAACAGCCACCAGATTCAAGAAAAACGTACCTTGCTCAGTGAATACGGATGGTAATTCATTGCAAACCCTCAAAAATAGCATACTAATTAAAATCCTCATTCTGGTAATTTATAAAATAAGCAGGCTAAGATCTACAAGATAGAGGAAATGACAAGGGTCTGGAAAATAACGAGGCAGGAGTGACATGCAAAACGTGCCCAGCTCAGAACAGACAGCCAGGACGTTTCTCCAGAAGCCAGGGAAAGAGAACCCAGAAGTCATTCCTCAGCCCAGAAAAAGGCAGGAGAAGGAGCTGTAAGAAAATAGGAAGCTAAATACTGCCGCTACGGTAATAAATGTAGCATTTTAGTAAACCTAGGAATCACGTGGACTTATCCGAGGAGTTGTCGAGGCATTTCATCCTGGAAACTCCAAAACAAGGCACTTCTGTACAAGACCCCCCTCATGGGACTGCTGGGCAGCCACCTCGGTGGGCTCAGGGCAAGTCAGCAACACTGGAACGAGGGTCTCAGGGTTTGCACCAGCCATGCTGGCAGCAGGGACGTGGCAGCCCCAGTCCCTAATCGCTGACACTCCCAAGAGCCCAGGAACCACGGGGAATAGTTGGGAATCCTGCGCTCAGGGGGTAATCGCTGGGAGGTGTTAGTTAACCCCATGTCTTGTTTGACCAAGAGATTCAGCTATGCCTTTTTTTTCCTTTGTGGGTTTAAGCAGGCAGCGATATGGCAGAAAGAGCACCAACAAGGGAGTGCTCGAATACCAGAACAAACTCGCCCCCAGTGCAAACAGCCACGGCTCTCCCCAAAGCCACGGAGGAATCCGAGAACCTCGCAAGTTCATGGAGATAAACATTTAGAAGCTTGCAGTGCAGACCTTTACATCGGAGCTAAGCCTTTTATAGCCAGTGGGGAGCAACCTTCAGGGCGCCGGGCATCTGGGTCGGCGCCGCAGGAATGCCCAGCCCTCCTCTGAAGGACCCTGAGAGTCATGGGGACTCCTAGCTTGGATGGAGATGAGGACGTTTGGCCAGCTGAATGTTACCTTCAGCATGGCCAGGTTGGCAGCTCTGGGTTGGTATTGACTTGGGTTGACCCAAACCAACCTCCCAGGCCTGCTGCTCACCTGGTTAAGGCAGCAGGATTCTCAGCTCACCCTTCAGGAAGGGCAAAGCAGCTCTGCCCCACGGATTAACCTGGCATCCACAGGGCACCGCGGCAGTCACTGTCCTCCTCCTGCCCCAATCTGCACGTGGCTGAGCTTCTGGCATCGCTGATAAGGGCCAAGAGAAGAGAATGAAAGGTGCCGTGTTGTCTCCTGCTCTCTGAAAGATGGGGTGCGACTGGAAGTGGCATTTCTGAAAGGCTGCTGAAGTCTCATTAACCTGTCGTGGTGGATCAAGGTCGAGGAACTTGATAGAATAAGAGTGAACGAAACAGAGTACAGGCAGCAATTCTAACAAGATCCCTGCTCTCTGTCACCTGAACCACATTTCTTCCGTTTCCTCTCCAACAATGAACACTTCGCTCTTGCACAGACCAGACCAGCAGCTGTGCTCAGCACCAGCTAGATTGCCACATGCTAGATCGCCCTCACACGTCTCACATAACCTGAGCAAAGACACAGCTCAGGTGCAACACCTGAAATTTTTTAGTAGGCCAGCACAGGAAAAAGAAAGTAAAAATAAAAATAGGAGTGGCAAAGATTTCAGCAAAAACACAGCTCAGAGCTGGTTCCTCTGGTAACCGGTTAGGTTACAGGAAGAGCGATGCTACCGCTCAGGGGTTCCCTCTTGCCTGAGCTATGCTCCCTCTGTCTAGCAAATCCAGCTCCTTTTTCTCTCCTTCACGTGGATTCAAGAGCACTTTGCAAATGTGCAATAACACATTTTGATCCGCATTCACAGCTGAACTGCTTGAATTAGAAGCCTAGCTGGCCTCAGCTTCCGTTACAGCCCACCCAAAACTCGGGGTGCCTCCTGAACGTGTCTTCTCGCTGATCAGCACAAGCCTACAAGGAGCGAGGCTCAAAACACACCCCAGTGAAATGGCACGAATCAAGGACACAGCCAAGGAACAGGGTCATTTTGGAGCTGATTTCACTAAGGCACGCTTGGAGGAGCACAGTACAAGAGCCATCCCCTCCAGTACAAGAGTCAGAATACAATCTGCAGTTATGCAGCCTGGGCAATTACACGACCCCTCATTTTTTGCATCAGATACAAACCCTGCCTAAGAGACATTTAGGCTGACCGCTGAAGGCAACGCAAGTCCAACAGAGTATCTGACCAGCCAGGAAGGTTTCTCCCAGTCAGAGGCGAAGATGGTGCAGCTGGGAAGCTGGGTGTGGATGTGTGCCTAGCCGTGTGCCAGGCGTTTCGTAAAACAAACACACGGTGAGTGCCGAAAACCAAAGCAAAACAAGCTTCCCTGTCACGAGGCTCAAACACACTGCTGTCAGAGCAGGCTTTACAAACCCCTTTTGCTTTACTATTGTTTTTACATGCTGCGTCTTGCCCTCGGGAACTTAGCACAGGGACTACCCACGCCTCTCCCTCGATGGCAGAGGCAGCCAAGTGTCACCAAGTAAAGGATTTCTAAAGGCAAAGCTGTCCCACAGCACACACGGGTGCAAACACATCTTCCCCACATGCCCTGGGCTTGGAGCAGGGGTGGTGAGAGGTTCGTGTGACGGCAGACATCATCACAGGGTTGTTGCTTTCTGCTTGGGGCTGCAGCTGATGTTTGTAAATGGCTGCGAGTGCCACACGCAAAGCTGCTTAGCTAACAGACAGCTAACTCATAAAGCCCACCTTCTTTCATATCCTGTGAACTCCTCAGAGCTGCAACGGTCTTCCTGTCCTCAGCCTGTGCAGCACCGATGGTAATTACACCCTGCTCCAAAACTAAGACTCCTACAAAGTCCGTTCTCTCCAGCCTGTGTTGCATACAAAAACCCTCTTGAGTTCTTTCCCTCTGCCCTGTCTGCCACAAACGTTCGGACATGAATATGCAAAACACGAAGAAATCCATCTGTTAGTCGAACCAGCTGCTCGCGAAATGCTGACAAACAAAATGGAAACAAGCCCCTTCCCTAATCGCAGGTGGGAACCAGAGACCAGGGCAGGCTGAAGGACAGCGGACAGCAAGAACTCGTGGGCTGCAGCCTTGAGTTGAGAGCCAGGAGCACAAACCTGGATCCTGAGTGAATTCTGTGGCTGGAGCAGTCCCAGGCAAGGGATGGCCACCACGGTCCGAGGTTCGCTTCTGCTCAGCGCTCGGGCCTGCACCTCCCAAAGGAGCGTGTCCTCCGCCACCCCGCTCGTCTTGTGGGGTGAAGAGACGTGGGTTGAGTGGGGCCAGGCGGGTTTCACGACTCTGGCACCCCGGCTGGCTCTGGGGGACGGCGGGCAGGGTGGCAGGCGGTGGCGATGCCCACCTGGGTGGGTGCCAGGTGCCACCAAGGGAGGCTGGGCACCATCCCCCTGCCACCACGGGACAGCCAGAGCGGGGGGGCCCGGCGTGCTGGGGTCACGCTGAGGGGCTGGGTCACCCCGAAAGCTGAGGAGGCGGAAAAGGGGACTAAGGAGGGGGGCTAGGGCTGGCTCCCCCGCCTCGGAGGGCCCTGCTGGAGACGTGCTCTGCGGGAAGGTGGAAGCAGAGGAGAGGACAGGGGGTAGAAAATGGAAGGGCCGCGCAGGGCACGGTGCCGGGGAGCCCCCAGCCCGCAGCCCCCGATTGCATCATGCAAAATGGATGCCCCGCGCCTGGCCCGGCCCCGGCCCCGGCCCCGTTCTTCCTTCTCCCCGTCCCTAACCCCAGCCCCGGGCAGGTCCCGCACTCACCCGCGGCCCCTCACCGGCGGCGGGCTCAGGCGTGGGGCGAGGCGGGGCGGCGGGCGGCAGCCGCGGCTGGCATCGTGGCCATGGCAGCGCCGCGCTCCCCGCCGCCGCTTTACACCTCCGGCAAAGAAGCCGCGCCGGCCCCGCCTCCGCGATGAATGGGGAGGCGGGCGGCGGGCGAGGCCGCCGGGACGGGGCCTTTTCGGGCTGCCGGGACCCCCCCGGGGATGGGGAAGGCAATGGGGTGGCCTCTGGGGACGCCCGGTGCCGGAGCCGCCGTCCCCGCTGAGCCCCGGGCCCCGCCGCTGCCCGCCCGCCATCTCGCTGCTTTCCCGCCCGGCGCCATGGCGGGCCCGGCCGGGGGCAGGGCCGGGGAGCGGATGGGGGGAAGGAGCAAAGGGGGACTTGGAGCCACGGGGAGAAGGGGTGCTAGTTACATATCGCGGCAGGGGAAACAAAAAGAGAGGGAGGCAAAGGCCTCGTTGGTCTGGCTCAGGAAACATAGCCAAAACGGTGCATGGAAGGAGGGCTTGGATGAGTGCATCTCCGCAGATCGGGGGGAGGTTGCCCCCAAAAGCAGATTATAAGAAGAGTTTGTGTCCTTAGCGCAGGGGAATGAAAGCTTGTGTTGGAAAACTGCTTACTTTTTCCTCTCGAACCCAATGGAAGTGAGAACTGAGGGGCTGTGCTGCAGTGAACTGACCAGCTGTGGTGTTTGCCCTGCTCAGATCGCCAACAGCACACCCAAGTGACACAGACAAAATCACAGAATCATTAAGGTTGGAAAAGACCTCCAAGATCATCTGGTCCAACCATCCCCATACCACCAATGTCACCCACTAAACCATGTCCCCAAGCACCACGTCCAACTTTTCCTTGAACACCCCCAGGGACGGTGACTCCACCACCTCCCTGGGCAACCCGTCCCAATGCCTGACTGCTCTTTCTGAGAAGAAATGTCTCCTCATTTCCAACCTGAACCTCTCCTGGCACAACTTGAGGCCATTCGCTCTAGTCCTATCACTAGTTACCTGCGAGAAGAGGCTGACCCCCAGCTCCCCACAGCTTTCTTTCAGGTAGTTGCAGAGAGCAATGAGGTCTCCCCTGAGCCTCCTCTTCTGCAGACAACAACCCCAGCTCCCTCAGCCGCTCCTCACAGGACTTGTGTTTCAGGCCCTTAGACACAGATGGATGCAGGCAGAGCCCAGCAAGGCTTTTGACATTGCTGGTGTGAAACACCATGCCCTGAACCAAGGGAATAGGCTGTTGGTGAAATCCCCAGAGCTGCCCCTACAAATAGGACAAACAAGCAATCTGTGGGAGCTATAGGTGTCAGGAGAGGACAACATGGGACCTTTGCTGGGCTTGGCTCAGTCCCATTTCCATCACTGTTCATAAAATCTGTGGTGTGACCCTCATGGGAAAGGTTTCAAGTGGGCTGCAGGAGGGGACAGCATCTGAACACAAACCTTGAAGAAACTCTCCAAAATAAAGTGGAAATCTAGAAAGGTGTAGCAGGTTTAGAAAAGAAATACAAGTTAGCAGTGGAGAACAGCTGGCTGAGCAGCAGACTAGAAAAAGGTCTGGAGATTACAATGAATCTCCATGGTGTGGTAAAACTGCTACATAGTAATAGCAAAAAAAAAAAAAAAAAAAAAAAAAAGGGTGAAAAGGGGTGGGGGAGAGAAAAAAAACAAATATAACCATACCTTTCTTCTAGAGCATCTTGGTAACGTTGAATGCAGGACATAGAAAGTAATTACGAAGCTGTAGTGAACAGCACTGGAACCTCAGCTGGAATACTATGCTTATTTTGACATTTAACAATAAGAACTAAATACAGCTACTTGGGGGAATACCAAAATAGAAGTCTGGTAAGAAACACTTATTAATGAAAAGCTGAAGGAATTGTTTATGTGTTTTTCATTGTTGTTTTATTTTTTATTTTTGCAGAACAAAGGCAGAAGAATAGAACAGTCCTTCAGTGAATAAGCAGGCATAAACAATAAAGAAATTGCTTAACAGCACTCACAACAGATCCACACTCATTAGTGATTACAGAGGAAGGCTGAAGCATTTTGGGGGTAAGCATTCAGAGAAAGCCTTTGAACTATGTTTCACTACAGCGTTCCTTCAACAGCTGTCCCACGTGAGACAAACAGCTATACCCACTTCTACCTGTCACTGTCATAAAGATCTGTTTCATCTCCTGTGCATATTAAAAGACGTGGCTATGTTGGCTATGTAAATAAGGATAACAGTGGTCTGAGATTAGGGCCCCTAAACCAATCTGTTCAGGCAAAATAAACTCTCTTTTATGCCAAGCTGAGGTACACAAGAATGCCAGATACAAATAGCACACTAATAATAATAATAATAATAATAATACCTGTTCTGGTATTTTTCTTCTTTTTCCTATAGTTAAGACATCCTGTATAGAAAGATCATGCACTGCACCTTAATAATGCATTGCTGGCTTTGTTTTTGTTTTTATTAAGTAACTGGTCAGCCTGTTGTAGGTCATTTTAATCTATGGCAACTGGAATGGCATTATTCACAGGGCCACTGACACTGCCCTTTATTCACATTATTCACACTGCCCTAGACATCGCTGCCATCAACACCCAGGTGAGTAAACTCCAGCCAAAGGACAGGCTGCAGACCTGGCACAAATCGATTGTGTATCATGGGCAGGTTGGGTGTCTGCATCCTGGCTACTTAAAGAGGAAGTCCTGTCTGCTGCTGGGGCTACAAAGGTGTACACGTGAACAAAACCAAGGAGGATCTGAAGCTGTGATCAAAAAGCTTGGTGGTGAGATGGACAGTTTTCATGGGTTATGTGAACTTTGTGCAATGTGAAAGGAATGTAAGAGGAAGAAACAAAAGGAAAGATTATCCATTCTGCAGTTCAGGTTCCTTAGAGAAGATGTGGCAACAACAGGAGTTGAGCAAGTGGAATTGTCTACATCCAAGCCAGTCTCCCTAGGCAGGCTTCATAGCCAGTAGACAAGGTGAAGCCTAAAACAGGTCAGCTGAGTTTCAAGCCCAGGAGTTTCTGGTTTACTCCCTACTGGAGGCACTGCAGCTTCCAAAGATGTGTACAATGTGTGCCCTAGAGGTAAAACATCTGAGCGAGAGAGGTGGTTCTGGAAGCTGCACCCGCTTTGCATGCTCAGGTGAAACAAGGCTCTCCTGCTTTTCGAGAGCAGTGTGCCAGGCTGGATTTTCCTTTTCCCAGATTAGTTAAGTGTGCCAGAAGAAAATAATGGAACAAACAGACACTTCCTTGCTAACCAAAGCCAAGTATTTGCCACCTGTGACAGAAGCCTCTCTCCCAACGGTTCCACAATGCTGGTTACAGAGAAGACGCTGCAGCCACCGAGTGAGCCCTTGGGCTGTAGGGTGGGATCCCACCCTGGGACTTCCCAGTCCCCTCTGGGGATGTATGCTATGTTTGAGAAAAGTAATGCTCAACCTGTACATTTTAGTTTCGCTTGTGTTTTTAGTTAACAAGAAGCTCACTGCTGTGCCCTGCTGACAGGTAAGAGGAACCTTTAAGGCGGTTTTTAAATGTGGCCTATTGCAATATGCAGGATAAGTCAAACAAACCCTGATGATCTTTTAATCTGTCTCTTCCTTCTTCTTCCTTGGCTGTGGGAGTGACTCGCTCCTTTCCAAGCTAGCAAGTCTTACAACAACAACCTCTGGCAAATAAAAATACTGACGGATAATTACAAATGGGTATTTCCATTTCACTGGAAGGATCTTCTTTCCTACCTTGCCGAGAGTGAAACTCTCATTTTTCATCTCTTCTGGTTTATTCCGTTTCTTTCTTCTCTGCTATGTCATTGATGAATTTAGCAATAGCTCAGGGACCCAGGAATAAAAGGAAGTGCATCAAACAAAGCTGATGCAACAAGAGCTGGGCCAAGAGGTCACCTTTGAATCAGACGGTGGATTTTACAGTCTTCTCGGCCAAGCTTTATTCCTGCAATGCTGAAAACAAGGAGAGATGCCACTGCCAAGAATGGAGTCACTCCAGACTTATGACAGTAAGATGGCAAGGAGAAGCGTGCTCCACGCATTTTCATAATTTTCCTATAAATCTAAGGGGACACCTTGGAATGCACTCAGACAAAGCTGTGGGAGGTGGTGGTGTAATGCAAGGCTTTTTGTACTCATTTACTGCCGACTTTTATCTGAAACCACCACCCTCAATCCCTTTTCTTAAAATAACCAGAGCTAACATCCTGTTACCGCTCTGGGTCAGTCCCATTCTTAACAAAGTTGTTCTTTCACCTGATAATGTGCTTGGATTACTATTCTCATTCATCTTTTCTCTCTCTCTCTCTTTTTTTTTCCCCCCCCGTTAGGATTTAATGGGTGTAGCGGACTTCCTTCAGATCCTCGTGTTTATTTGGGGGGAAGCAGGCCCTGATTTTATTGGAAATCGTTAATATAATTCATGTGTTTTGTGCTCTCTGAAAGCGCTGGAGATGAAAAAGACTTTTGTACTTTCTGCTCTTGAAAGATCATTGTTTCTGGCAAAGTCGTTTAGCATTTTCCAAGCTGTGAAATGATATCACTGACAGGCGAGGCACTGAAAAGGGTACGTCCAGACATGCCAAAGGATACCGAGAAAAGCTAAGACAATTTTCTTGGGAAAACCGCAGCGTCTGTGACATACATATGTTGTCCTTTCGGCTTTGTGCATTTACAACAATGTTGAGGAATAGGCTTGATTGAAATGGACTCTCCATGTGTTGTGGAACAGGTGGTTTAGTTTTCACTTTGAGAGAATTT
Organism: Nettapus auritus; assembly: GCA_011076525.1. Taxonomy (NCBI): domain Eukaryota; kingdom Metazoa; phylum Chordata; class Aves; order Anseriformes; family Anatidae; genus Nettapus; species Nettapus auritus. The sequence continues at coordinate 183,104,209 of CM021765.1, read as the reverse complement.
TGGTGGGTCTTTCTGTTGCTTTTTTATTTTTTATTTGTGTGTGTGTGAAATTTGAATCGCTCATTTAAATTCCATTCAAAATTAAATCCTCAGAAATAAACTATTCAAGGCATACAAAATATACAGATATACACTCTTGACTCCTGTCAACATCCTGTCAATCATGTTGCATTAACGGCATCTCATACACAGCAAGAACCTGCAGCTAATCACCTCCTGGACCCCGTTTGTCTGTAGCTGAGCCCGTCAGTATCTCACTCATCTGCAGGACAGAACCAGACATTTTTTCCTCCTGCACCAGGTACAGCAGGTTCCTGACAAGCTATGACCCATGGGAAAAGGAGTCTCACCCCAGAAGGATACTCACCATAGCCCTTGCCACACTGTTATTCTCTGTGATGGAGACAAGATACCTGAGAAGGGTCCTGGGAACATGCCAGCGTTGTGATTTATGGGTAAGTGGATAATACATTTATTTTAACACCTGAAGAAATACTCCATCTCCAGTGAACTCAATGTGAAGAACCCACCGAGTAGTTTTCAAGCTGAATTTTCAAATTATTTGTTGGGATTTGTCCATTCTACTCTGCTGGGCCTTTGTCCTCCTCCTAATTGATGGAGAACCTCTTTCCCCAGGACTGGGGAAGAATTAATCCTATGATAAGCAAACAAGAGCAAATATAATTCCTACAATTTATTTCAAGTCAGGATTCAAGGGGACCCATAAGATGTCCAGGTTTTGTTTGTCGGTTGGTTGTTTGGTTGGCTGGCTTTGTTTCGTTTGGTTTTCCTTTGCAAAGAGTAGTAAAGCCAGGCAAGAGTTATCCCTAAGTTCAGTCTTGGTGAGAAAGCATTCCCCAAGATTCAAAATACTGGTTCAAGTCAACCTCAGACAGAATTGTTGATCTTCAGGACTCACATGATTATGTTAAGTTACAGATGAAAGGGAGATTCCAACTGTTGGTGGTTTATTTTTTATTTTTTTCTCTTTATCTCAAGACCTAAATCAATTTCAGCCCAGAATTATAGATGGGAACAGTTTTGAGTTGGCCAAAACACTGTGTTTTAGGATGAACTTAATTATTTTAATGACAGAAAGTGCTTCCACACCCAGTTTGCCTCCTCGTTGACTCTTGGTACCCTGACAAATTTCAACTGAATTTGGAGAAGAAAAAATTTTAATTCCTTTGTTCCCAGATCACACATCCAGGTTACATCCAAGTCTTGCAGATTCTTTGTTGTACGTATTTCAGTGACTTCACTGAAAGTGGAGATGGAGGTTTTCCCACTCCATCTCTGCAGGTAAAACTCTCAGCTAGGAAACTGGAAGAGGATGGAAAGGGTGGCTTGTGTTTTACAGTATTCACCAGTGTTTACACAGTGCCTGTGTGAAGGCGGAAGGTGCTGGTTGGGTGTTCTTTGCACTCCTAGACCAAACGACTGGTGATTAAGCATATTTTTTTTTTCCTTGTGACTGGGAGAAACGGAAACCCACGACACATTTGGTTTCTTACACTTTTAGTTTCCTTTCTTATGCCCTAGGTTACTGTAACAATTATCTTGTGCCTGGACAAACTCTGTCATGCCCTGCTCATATCCACACAAAATGCTGCAAAATTATCCCCCTTCCTAGCCTGGTGTAGACTACATGATTCTCTCTTTGCAGCCTTTAACTAGCTCTCTTTCTAATTTTGTACCAATCAGCATCTGCTGGTCTGTACTATACAAGGCTTTGCAGGTCCCCATATTCCCTTTAATACCTACAGACTGATTTCCACCTCTGATGCTCCTTGGTGCCACTCTACAGTACCCATGTGGCAAATTCACAGACTAATACTGCTGAGTTTCCTTCCTAAGTGTGCAAGAAATCACCACAGCCACCTTCTTTTCTTCTTTTTAGGTGTGTCCTTTGCAGCGATGACTGAAGATAACTTTTGAGAAGGGAGGTTGTAAGCGTACTGAGTTCACATCCTCTCCTCTGACAGATAGTGTTGCTTGTTTACATATCATCCCCATTTGTCTCCAGCTGACTCTTAGGATACAGCTATGCTGCTCAAAAAAAAAAGCCATGGGAGTGAGCTCAGATACTCAGGCCTGGGCATTCACACCACTCACTTGTTAGTTCACTTCTTGGCTCTGTTTTGGGTCACTCCAGCCACTCCTCCAACAAAAACCTACCACAGAGAGCTAGACCAAGATATGTAGACATGAGCCAGTCAGCGCCAATTGGTTTCAGGCCTTAACACTCTCTCATTTTATGGTATAGATACAGCTTCAGGCAGTCAGTTCTTGGAAGAGACAGTTGCCGTGTACAGAAATTGAAACAACCGCATCGTACTACCACCTCTCTTGGTGCTATAGTAATAAAAATAATGAGGAGAGTTCCAGCTAGGAAGTTCCTTTCTTCACAGGATGATTCACTACCAGTCCCTGTTCGTGAACTTGCCTAAGCCCAGCTGTTATAGCACCAAGCAGAATAGCTGCAGCATTAAGGAAGTCCAAAAATCTGGAAACAGAAAGGCCACAACTGCATCTAAGCGTTCTTGCCTGTGACTTGGACAACTGTAAGCAGAACTTGCCTAACTTACTGGATGAACTTTGTCTCGAGATAACAAGTCTCAGGCTTATAGAAATTCATCTAGCTATGAAGTTCTGAAGTTCATCTGGAGTTGTACATAATATTTCATTTCATCTTCGTCAAATTAATAGAGTTGTCATAATAAACTCCAGAACATTCACCTGCTGATATCTCCCAACTTTGATCTAAGCAAGTTTTATCAACTCAATCTGGTTTTTTTTGGTTCTTAATGTATTAAAATAAATACAGAAATAAAACTGATCCCAAGATTCTGAAGGATCTCATTAGTAACTTTCTTCCAGGTTGGTAGTCATCTTTCGACAGTCAGTCATCTTCCTCTCATTAGCTCTACTGCTTTTCACCTTCCTTATCACTTAGTTCATGTAGCAACCCTTTCCTCAAACCAGTTTCCAAGGCAGTGCTATATCATTTTCTTTACTGAAGCCCAAGTAGATTAGATATGTTGCATTTCTCTTGTCTATAAAGTTACTTCCTTTAATCAAAGAGACTACATGGTCTCCTTTTGAAATCTCACCTGCCTTCATGTTCCATTTTTTTCATTTAAATCCATACTTTTGTATATTTTTTCTTCAAACTATGTCTTAATATCTTCTCTACTACTAAAATCTGTGTCCCATCCCATCTGCCACCCCCTGCTACTCATCTGGTTGTGTTGTACCACCTGTGATTTTAAAAATCTGTGAAAAAAAAAATAAAAAAATCTTTATGTCCAGATTTTCAACTATGTGCTCATAGTTTTCACAGTTCTGGGATGGAGATGATCTGCTGTTCAGCTAGTGTACATTAAAATCTGGGGGTTTTCTTCTAACAGTTTCATCATAGATTGTGTACATTTCTGCTCCAGTGCTGATTTTGTCCTTCTCAATATGCTTGCTGGAAGCTTTGGCCATTTAGGACAAAATCTAAAGAAGAACTTGACAACCTAACATGCAACTTTGGTAAAGACCTCTAAATTCAGAGCAGTGGTCCAAATCCTCCTCCAAAGTGGAGGCTGATTTAGCTCAGATGCCATCTGATGAAATGGCTCCCGCCTTCCTGATAGTACTGAAGACCTAGTTACACCAGGAGTTAATTTGAGAAGGGCTGAAGATTCAGTTATATACAAGAAACCCAGAATATACTACAAGGGAGTTTCCTACCAATTTAAGAAAAAAACAGTTTTGTAGTTGTTAATGGTCCCTAACAGTACTGAGGCCATCCAAGGTATCTCGGAAACATCTCAGTCATTTTGTGATTCTGTGATTTAGATCATCCCAATCTCAGATGCTAGACTTATGCTAGTAAATAAAAACGGACTGTCCCCCATTTTCTGTCCTTAAGGGCAAGCTGCATTCACAGCTTGAACCCACACAGGAAGCCCGTCTTCTTCTCCAAAACAAGTCAGAAATAAGTTGGCCACCTTCAGACATATCACTGGCAGGAGCAACCCCATGCTATCCCATGGATTGTGCCCCCTCACTGCTGGGCAGAAGGCTGTCTTGCAGAAACTGCACCTGAAGCAGGAACTATTAAATACCACCCTGGGCCCTAACCATTCTTTATGTACTAACACAGGTGTGAACAGGGAGGCTGACACTTTCTTACAGACCTAGAACCTCACCAGCAGCTCAGGCACCATCCAGGTTGCCCTATATTCAAGTCATGGGAATATTAGTTTCTCTCATTTACTAGCCAAAGCACCTAAGGCATCTTCCTCAGCGTTGTGGATTTTGTTCCCAGAGTCAAATTAACTTCCTGGCATTACATCCCTGCATCCCCTCTTGGGTCTGGCCCTTGATCTAAGTGTGAACCAAATAGTGTGTTTGATCTCAGCCTCCTACTCTGTACACAGCAGCCCTACTTCCTCCTTTTTTATTTCATTTCTATTTATACAGATACCAAACCTTTCAGCATTTATCTTCACAGATCTTTGCAGGGTCTAACTCAGCTTGACTTTTGGCACTTGTTGCTGAGTTCTTACGTTTTCTGACCTTCAAGATCTAGCTGCCTAGAATGACTGACCTCTTTATCCGTTCCCATAGACTGTTTACACCTAATATCCTTTCTTAGGCAATCATTCATCCAGGTAACTCAGAAGAACTTCCTCATTAGTTTTTCCCTTGCCTAGCATGCAAATTCCAGAAATATTTTCTACCACTGATATAAACTCTTACACTCCTTCATGTGCAACTCCTGAGCTTGTCAAACCAGTTAATTCCACTCAGAGCTTTTCTTAAATTTCTTGACAATTTCCCTGTGGGGAAAAAAAAAGAAATCAGAAAAATAAATTTTATCCTTTTTATCCCATTCTACTGAAACACCATCAACACCCTGGTCCAAAATTACTTAGTGTAACCAGGTCTTCTATAATATGTTCACTATCAAAACTACACCTGAAATACAACCCCTTTTTCTTGTGGGGATACGCAAGTGGGCTATCACATCTCTTTATTCTTGAGTTTGCAGCTAGAAGAGCTGGAGCTCTTGCATACTGTCAATTGCCAGTAATATTTATTCTCGATACTGAAGACACATTAAAGGTTTAGCGTTTTATTTTAAAAAATAATAATAATAAAAAACCCCTCTAACAGAATCCTGCTTTTCTACTTTACCATCATTTTCCAGAGGATTTTGACTCAACTCATTCAGTTTTCTTCCTGCTTGGTCTCAGTTTTCTTTATTATCTGTCACTGTATCATCATTCATCAGTTCTCTAGAAAACAAATCCAATGATCCATTGCAAGGGATTATTAGGAATGGAAGAGAGAACAGTGCAGAAAGCATTGTTATCACTCTGGTTTGCTCATATCTTGAAAACTGTACCCACATCTAAAAAATGAAAATACTAGAACCTGAAAGGTTCAGAAAAGGGCAGGATGAACGTTAAAGATAAGCAATGATTTACATTTTAGGAGTGACTAAGTGGTAATGAATTGTTGAGTTTCTGAAAGAGATGACTGAATAAAGTTGTGCAAACAGAGCTGTGTAATTATGAGTGGGAAAATCAAAGGATCACAGAATGGTTTGGGTTGAAAGGGACCTTGAAGATCATCTACTTCCAACCCCCTGCCATGGGCAGGGACACCTCCCACCAGACCAGGTTGCCCAAAGCCCCATCCAGCCTGGCCTTGAACACCTCCAGGGATGGGGCATCCACAGCTTCTCTGGGCAGCCTGTGCCAGGACCTCACCACCCTCTGAGGGAAGATTTTTTTCCTAATCTAAACCTACTCTCTTTTAGTTTAAAACCATTCCCCTTGTCCTAGCATTATCTGACCAAGCAAAAATACGCTCTCCATCTTTTTTATAAGCCCCCTTTAAGTACTGAAAAGTTGCAATAAGGTCACCCCCCAGCCTTCTCTTCTCCAGGCTGAGCAGCCCCAGCTCTCTCAGCCGTTCTTCATAGGAGAGGTGCTCCAGCACTCTCATCGTCTTTGTGGCCCTCCTCTGAACCTGCTCAAACAGACCCACATCTGTCTGGGGGCCCCAGACCCAAATGCACTACTCCAGGTGGGGCCTTGTGAGGGCAGAGCAGAGGGGCACAATCCCCTCCCTCCATCCCTCTGTTGTTGTAGCCCAGGACGCAGTTGGCTTTCTGCAAGTGTGCACTGCTCATGCAAAAGGTGGATCTGATGAGTGAATGCACTTGCACTTGTTTCCCAGAGCAAGAACTAGAAACTGTCAAATGACACTAAGACAGGTATAAAATTAACAAAAACAGAGTGGTCCTTCTGATATTGCATGGTAGTTCTGTGGAACACTTCAACAAAAAGTGCTCTGGATGCAAAGAGTATGCAGGGGTACCGGACAAGTACTTTGGAAGAGGGGTCTGTTCAGAGCTACAGACAAACCACGGCGGGCTCAGCAAATTCGTGGAACTGAGAAGTGGAGGCTGGGAGAGTACTCCTGGGGAGAGGGAGAAATTAAAGGGCAAATAAAAATATATATGAGAGGATTATGATATGATATGATATGATATACGATATGATATAACATGAATAAAATATTCTATTAAAAGGGAAAATTAAAGGGAAAATTTAATATATATGATGATATATGATATGTGATACATGATATATGTGATATATATGATATGATATGATATGATATGATATGATATGATATGATATGATATGA
>CM021765.1:182990045-183097485 GCA_011076525.1 Nettapus auritus | reverse complement strand
GATATGATATGATATGATATGATATGATATGATATGATATGATATGACATGGATAATAAAAGTATTTTACTTTCACTGTTCTTACTTTTCACTGTGCCTCTCCTTACAGCCATTGCTGGCAGCAGGACACCTAGCTATGGAGATAAATTCTCAGTCTGGGTCAGCATGGATGTTTTTACGTGACAAATCCTTTCATGCCCAGACCTTTTTTTATGGTTTTGTTCTGGTAATGTGTGCCCCCACACCCTGTTCTGCTGCTTCCCTATTTTCTATTTCAACCCTTGCATCAATACACAGGTTTTATTAGTTCTGCTTTCCAGCCCGAACGAGGCACGGGCCTTCCTCTAGCAGGACCGCGTGTCCGCCTTTGATGGCAGTACCCCACGCACGTCTTGCGCACGGAAGGAACGAGGAGCCTCGCTTAATAACCCGGGCACCCCATGAGAAGAGAAACCTCAACAGGCCCCCTCAGCACAGCTTTCAGTCCCTGGGCTGAGGTCTGTGAAACCAGCAGCCAGCAAAGCCCCAGCACTGACAGGGCCCCGGAGGCCGCGGGGAGCCCCGGGGCACAGCCGCCATCCTGCGGCGCCCCCGTGCGGCCTGGCCGGGTTGCGGGGCCTCCCTCGGTCCCCTCAGCCCCACCAGCAGGATCCGGGCCCGGGAGCTGGCAGGGAGGGGAGAAGCCTCCTGCCCCCGTCCCGAGTGTCCAGGCTTTCACAGCAGTGGGGCTTCGCAGCCTCCCGGGCCTCCCCTGGTGTCCCCAGGGGTTAGGAAGGAGCCACCGCTGCCTGTGAAGAGAGCAGCAGACCCTTAGATCCCCCCTGCATAATCTTCTGCACCAAACTCTTCCTCTCTGTAAAGGCCATGGTTCCTCCAGAGGGGGCCTAAATCCCGCGATTTTAGTGGGTTATTAATACCTAAATATCTGTAGATCTTAATTTCTTTCCACCTTGCCTAGCCAAGGCGGAATTTCCCGTTGGGCTGATGGAGAAACCTGTTAAATCCCTAACAAAATCCTTACAAAATCCCCTTTACTGACATTAAAATAAACCAAAGAGAAAACCCCAAACCCTGCAAGTGTTGAAGACTTGCATACTTTTGAGGTGTTGTTTTTATTTCTCAACCAGAAACTGTCACATCCATGATGCAATGTAGTAAACATGTATGGGGAAAACCATTGCCACCTGAATCCTGTATGCCGGTGAAACTAGGTGTTTTGGTTGGCTGAAACAAGATGCAAACAGTCTGAAAACTGCTGGTGGGGCTAATGTTGTCTCCCTCGTCTGGACCAGGTTTGATGCTGAGCAGAAAGACTGCCAAATCCTCCTAACTCCTCCAGCGTGGACACATAGGGGGATACCTGCTGAAATCCTGCTGCTGGCTCTTGGTGTCAGGAGACCAGCCTACCTAGATGTGACCCTGAAGAATGCTCCTGAGTGAAGAGAATTCTCCTTCTATTAAAAAAAATCCCAAACGCAGCATATTGCCTGAAAAAGAAGCCATTACTGCAGCTTTTGCTTGAACCTGCTTTATTATAATACCATAGGAGGCAGGGAATTTGAATTTTAGCATATATCAGAGGTCTCCTCCACAAAAATTATACACACTCCAGACCCTTTTGCTCCATGAGGAGTGGGGTCACTGCTCTCCACAACTCACATTCTTGCCCCTTGCTCCTGGTTCTCACATACCTAAGCCATAAATTACCTGGCCTTATAAATTTGCAATTTGTTCCTGGTTCCCTGATCTTTGTTCCTCTGAGCTGATCTTTCTTTTACTGCATTCCCTTATCTAGACCTCGCTGACTTTCAGAAAACTTTCAATTTCCTGAAAAAGGTAGCCACAACCCAAGCCAGGTATTTTCTGTTCTTGGCCAAAAACATGTCAGCTGGGGTTACCAGCTCACAACCTTCATCATCCTGAACCTTCCCAGTCTTCCTGGTCATCTTAGTCTGCACCTGAGCAAAGCCACCACATGTGTATCATTGCAATCCCCATTACTGAAGGAGCATCATCCCTCCTTCCTCTTCAGTGCCTGTGCTGCTCTGTGCTCCCAGAAACCCTTCATCCATTTTTACTTCTGCACTTACTCCACAGAGTGGCAGCTGGGAATCCTTCAGTTTTGGTTGATGGCCCATACCTCTTCCAGGAACCAAGAAGGGGGTCTTTTTGGCTAGTTGTTTCATTGGGTCCCACATTTGCCTGGTTAGAGCCACCAGCAGGTGGCCCTGCAAGGATCCTGCTCCTGTAGGATCCTTTGGTCTAGTAGGAGCAAAGAGAAGCAGATCTGTACATCTTTTCCAGACAAATTTTGCCCACTGAATTTGTTCTTCTACTTGCTGTTGGGTTTCTCCCAGGCCCTCCTTCTCTGCCTCCCTGTCCATCTCTGAAATGGTCAACTCCAACCAGGAAATCAAAAAGGAGTATTTTGTGCAATCTTCAACAGGAAAGTACTTCCCTCACAGAAAACTTGAGGATGACAGTGAAAACACAGTGTGGAGTTGTGTACAGGTGGGGATTTCTCTTTTTCTTCCCTAATGTAACCCAGTATTTCTACATATCTAACCTTTCCTCTGCAGCCTTAGGACACTCTGGACATTAGTCATTTACTTCCTACTTCCAGGTTTGTAATATGACTTTATTTTAATGCTCGGGTTTTGGATGCAGTCCCCTGAACTGTCATGGTGGTTGGCTCTTAGTGTTGGTTTTTTGTTTGTTTGTTTGTTTGTTTTGCTTTGTTTTGTTTTGTTTTTTCCCAGAGGAGTTACTATTTTCCACCCCAATCATGGTGCCATCTAGAAATCCCCCAGGCTTTCCCTCCTGTTGATAGTTTAATACTTTCCTCCAGAGCACGGTGTCATCCTACAGTCTCTCAGCAAACAACGTTTGCCTTTCTGACAGCAGCGGCTGTCATGACATTGCTCAGACCTTCGCCCTTTCCTCTTGGACCCTCGCTGTCTGCAGTGGAGGAACTTGGTGTTTGCTCTCTGTCTTCCTCCATTGTTTTTCCTTTCTCATGTTCCGGCAAAGGGAAATTCAGTCAGAAAATACCTAACCACCTTATACGATGTTTTTACCCAAAACAAGTCTGGTTTTACCAGTCTTTGGAAGCCAAAGCTGCGTTTTGTGAAAACAAGCCTCCGTCAGCATCGGCTGCTGGGAAAGCCTGTGCCTCTGGGGGCCACCGCCTGGCCCCTGGCCTTGCCCTGAAATAGGGTTCACGGAGCCTGACAAGAACATCCCTGTCCCTGAGCAAGCAACCCGATGACACTAGGGTTGTGGATGTCCTGGGACCGCGGGGACTCGTGGCACGAGGAGGAGCCGTGCCCTGGGGGACCACACGTCGCGAGGACGTGCTGGAGATGCAGGAGACGCAGCCAGGAGGCCAGCACCAGCTCGGCAGCCCTGGGTCTGGAGGGCCACGTGATGAAAATCAGACCAAATCTGCAGCGTTATATGGACATTAATAGTCACAAAGAGCCAGCTTTTGCCCTTCAAGGGAGACAGGAGGCCAGGAGCACTGGAGCTATTAATTGAGTCACCGAGCAGTCATTTGTACATTTAAATAGTAGAAAGCTAAGTATGTTCTGCAGTCACTCCGAGCAAAGGACAGTGACAGGACACGCTCCTTTCAAAGCCCGGGGCTGTGTGACACACATCTCTGCAAGCACAGCTCTTTCTGGCTGGCTCTCGCCAGGCTCCCTTAAAGAGACAGCTCTCCACATCTTATTTTTGTTATTTATTTCCCAAGCCAAACGTAGCAACAAGCCGTAATCAAGAAGAGATCACAACGCGTAGCTTCCAGCATAATTAAACAGCTTCACTGATTAAAAACGTCCTCTTAATTTCTGAGGTGAATGCATTGTGCCCTGTGCTGAAATACCTCCTCTGGCTAAATCCATCCTCTGGCTCTGCCCACAGCCGCCCCGCAAACCTGCTTTTGCCCTTAGAGCTACATCACAAGGAGCTTCAGGTGATCCCTTTGGTTTCTCCACCTGAATGAGATTTGCATCTCATTTTTTCAGGCATCTCTGCAATGTGCACCCCTCGGGTACTGCTAGAGGAAGACAAGGCACACATTTTCCAGTAGATCTATCTGGCAGGAAAAGCATAGTGCAGCTATCTTCCACTACTTTCTCTTTGCCTTAGCTGGGGTAGTCCAGCTGGTGCTGAAGTGGCTCACTTTGCAGGCTCATTCCCTTCTACTGTGTAACCTCAGGTCATAGAAATAGTAAAAAATGCAGAATGAGGGGGCCTTTTGTCAAGTTCTTACCCCAAATGCAGCCTCAGCTTTCCCAGTGTTACACCTGATAGCTCTTTGCTACATGTGCTCTTTCAAAGACCCGCAAGGACGGTCTCCATCAGTCCCCACAGTAAGAGAAACAAAAGACGGTCGGCCTGATGGAACATCTGGGCTGCTGAAGGCAGATCCAGTGGCATCTGGAGAGCGTAATGTCTCCCAGAGAGAGTGCTGAATGTGAACATGCTGGATTTATGGCCTTGCCAGAGACCTGCTGAAGCTACAGCATCGAGTGTAGGAAAATATCTGGCATCAAGGATGCCCTTAAGAAAACATTCCCCTCACATGCAGTGAACGTCCTCCCATCCAACGTGTTTACCGAAATCCTTTGAAAGCTCTCCATCAGCAGAGGTTTCTGTACGCTTCTCCTACGGTCGCCACTGCTGCAGACAACGTGGTGCTTCTGCCCCTTCTGCTTCCCAGGCTTGTTCTTGCAGGCCCTGCCGAAGGGCCAGGGAACTTTCCTAAGACTCAGAACATCGCAAATGAGTTGGGCTTTCCCAGGTCTGTCCTGGATCTAACAGAGCTTCTCAGTTGCTCTGTTCTGATTTCTCACTTGTTTCAGTCTCCTCGCTTTTCAGTACCCATCCTTTACGTTGAAATCCAGCACGTAAGATTTCCCAAATAGTTTCCTGCACATACACGTTCCTGAATATAACAAATTTATATTCTGCTTGGTACTTATCTGAGCTCACATTTCACACCCTTCCTTGGTAGATTAGTTCATGTACCTTCTGTTTTTTTGCTGCATGTCTTGTGTTATCAATAGCTCCTGTTTCTGCGTTAATAAAACCGTTTCTGCCACCATGCAGATTTGGGCATTTCATCCAATTTAAAATAAAGGACTACCCAGCTCGGCTTGGAGCTGATCAGCCGTGTGTGCTCTGGAGCTGCTGGCAGCCTCTGTCAGTGCTGCAAAGTGCTGCAGACGCTGCAGGTTTTGCATCTCCTTCCAAGAGACGAGCGTTGCCTCTGTTTGCTGTGCTTGCCACAGCGCCTGCAGCTCCCTGTGCTGTTCCTTTTCCTGGAGTGGCTTTCCTCTTTCACTGGGGGTATTTTCCAGTTTATTTCACGTGTGGCACCGTGTGCTGTTCAGTAGACTCACAGAGCTAAGACAGCTGACATCCTCTGCTCCCTTCAGCATTAGCTGATTAGCTTTTTAGCATTGTGTAAGAGGAGCCTCTGCTCAGCACAGCAGCAAGCCCTGAGTAGCTCTGTCAAGAACCTCTAAAGCACTGTTATTGCTGAGGAATGCGTAATCAAGAGCCTCCTCTTATTATTATTCTCAGTGTATTCCTGGGATTCCTCCCCCCGTGCATTAAACCATGCTTGCACCCTCCTGCCAGAGGGTGATGGAGCACGAGCTTTTGATTTATTGGTGAGCGGAGAGGGCTTTTTGCTGGGATTTTTTCCCAGAAGTGCTGCAGGTCCCCAGGCTGGACTACTAAAAGCTGATGAGAAACATGCTGCAGAGACCAGACCAAGATGGGCAGCTTGTGTTTAAATGAGAAAACACTGCATGGTGACAGCGGGGAAACAACAGTGGAAACTTAGGATGAGAGTGCTCTGTGAAGAGCCTCCACGGGAACCCAGCTCTAACAATGCCTGCAAGGTCTGGGTGCTTCTGCTGCCAGATCTTGGCTCCAGAACCACCCATTTCAAGGCTGGAGTTGATTAGACCAAGTGGAAAATAAGATTCAAGCAGTTTAGGCAAGGATCAGGCTGACAAACAACTCCCAGAACAACTCTGTTCTGTATTTGATGGGCCAAGGGCTGAAAATATGTTTTCCATCAACCTGATGACTTTGAAAAAGCAAAATCCTAGAATGCTGATGCTGGCAACCTGAATTCATATTTCATATCTCCCTTTCATGAGAGACAGGATTTTTTTCATTTTATTTTTTCCAGTGCCAGGTTGATTCTCCTGAAGAAGCATTCACAGCCCAGCACACATCAGCACAAGAGCGGTGAATTCACCAGCAGGTTTCATGATTAAATGTTACAGGATTTTTATTTTATTTTTATTTTTTTGCTGTGAGAGGGATCACTGGGTGTCAGCGAGGCTGTAACTCAACGCCGATTTGATGCCAGGGAAAGCAATTACAGCAGATACGCAAGCCAAGAGCACCAAGAAACAGCAGGAGACATTGCAGGGTCCAGCTAATCCCCTAGGCAACTTCAACCATGTTATTACTTGACGCCGACCATTAAAGAAACATCAGCATTAACCTGCTTCTGCGGCAGCTTTTCCAAACAAGCTGAGAGCAGGCTGCACTGACAGTAAGGCAGAACCAAGCAACATTTTTATGTTGTGCAGCAGTAGCTGCCTTATTTCAGTGGCTGAGGGGATAAAGGACATAAGAGCAATTAGATAATACATTTACTTCTTGGGAGAGGAGGGGATGCGTCACAAGAATACCCAGATTTCATCCTGAGACAGGACAGCCTGTTCCAAGGCTATGATAGGGACAGATACTCCTGAGAAAGATGTACAAACCTCTTCTGGCTCAGTTCAATCCCTGCCCTTTTGGCAGGAAATTGTATGTACCAAAGAGATCCCTGCCACCAGGGTCAATATCCACAGCACTGGCATGGCTCAAGATGGTGCCTACATGGGAAGACATCTGTTGGGTTTAAAGCTTTATAAATACCACAGCTAAGCTGTAATTTAAGTGAAGAACCAGGCTTATGGAAGAGGCTTAATGAGAATCCCAGCTCAAGCTGGGAAGCTAAAGGCAAGGCATGGCTCGCCAACAGACCCTGTGTGGCTTCGGTTTCTGCAGAGGAGTTACCTCACAGCACACCATGCATCTCTGAGCTGTAATGTGATGTGAGTTGTTGTCACAGGACTTAAAAGAGTGATACCTATGCAAACAGCCATGCCTGGCAGGCTCAATGACATCAAGATCCTCCTCCTTGCTCCTTTCCTCACTTCCTACCCAAAAGATTTTTGGTAAAAATTAGGAAAAGCATCTTCTTTCTTTGTAGGTTATTTACTACCACCTACCTGATTTCCCTCAGTACAAACCCTGCACAATAAAGCTCAGAAGACGAGACAGGTCCATGGCAAACAACTTACTTGAAAAAACATCTGCCAGATGGCTGGCACCTTGCAATCTTCTTTGACTGAGTTTCAGAAATGGAGGTGAGGGTGGGCATAAAATGAATTACGTTTCAAGATGACCGTGAGCTCTACTTAGAGTTCACGTCTTCTCAGCCACACCAACGAGCCCTTGTCACGACATGGAAGAGGAGCTCTTCTACTGAGAAAGAAGGACATGGTGAGCCTGGATGGACGGGTTATGAAACGCAACGCCACAGAGAGGAAAGCAATTCTGTCATTTGACTGTGTTTTTTAACAGCTTTTGAGATTTCACCACAAGCTTCCCTGTATCTCTCAAAGCTGACCACAAACAGCTCTTCCTGTTGGGATGTCCCAGCGTGCTGTCCCTGGGAGTGCCATGAATCCAGATGTGTGCAATGAGGCTGTAACTTGTGTTTCTCGAGGCCCGGGGTGAAACTTTTGCCTCAGCAGGTGCCCTCTGAAGCAGCCCATTGCCTGAAGCCAGAGGCCATCATTTGGCTGAAGAATTGGCTGCTGGCTATTTAGGGCTACATTACCAGCCACAACCCAAAATTTGGCTGGAATCTGTTCAGCGAAGCAAGCCGATCAAACATGATCCAAGGAGCACTGGACATCTAACAAGTCTCAGCTGGGAATGCAGACAAAGATCATCACATCTGACTGGTATCACGCTGCTCCAAGCCAGCCACACTTGGTGGGTATTTTTTCCTTATATTGGTTTTAATCACATGAAGTCTTCCTTTTCAAGACACAGCATGCTAGAAGAGAGCTGACTTTTCACAAGATGCCACACAGCCACATCACATTTTGAGTCTTCCCTGTTCTCAGAGCACATTGAGACAGTGATGAAGACTGTAAGGGCCTGCCTAGGGGGAACTCATTACACACACAAGGTGTTATTGACTCATCATGGCCTACTGTGACAGGAAAGGCTGTCCTCTCTTACAAATACATTTATTGCAGCTTATCACAACTTTGTGAGCTATATATACATACATACTTACGTCATCAGGAAAAGGAAAGTAACCAGAACAGGAAAAATATGATGGATGATTTGGATGCCTCCTGAATACCATCAGTCTTTGGTGCTGATTTGTACCTTCAGGCACAAGGCAAAGAAAGATCCCATGTGTCTTAGTTTCTATCTGGAAACTCTATACTCTCCTCCTCTGCTCTCCTCTGCTCACCACACTTTGCCTTGCCTCATCTTGCCTTGCTTCACCTCGCCTCCTCCCTGCCACCCTCTTTGTGTTGTAGGAAACAGGACGAGACCAGGCCCTGACCCATCTGCTGTCCTCCCCCCGTGACCCTAAGGAGGGAGCACAGTGGTTTGCAGCATCTCCCCTTTCCCAGCGTGTTCACCACAGACATACCTACCTTCGTGGCCATTCAGAATAGGGAAAATCCTTGGGTAATCCCCTACTTTGTAATGTCAGCAAGTGGGAAATGAGCCAGCACAGATATATCCACCCCTGCCTCAGCCTTCACCATGCGGAGTGGAGGCACCAGCAGCCACAGAGCCTTCCCATGGGGTGAAGGTTCTTGAAAAGCAGATGTTCTCATTCCTTGGGTATCCACTCATTACGATTTGCTTGGCAGGGACATTTCCCCTTATGGGAATCTCTCTCCCAACAGACATGGTGTGAACGACTGTTATGGTTTCTTTCTCAGCCAGTGATCTTGCACCACAGTACCAGCTCCTGCACCCAAGCAAAACAGAACTAGGACAATTTTGACAAACACAAAAGAAAATTGGTCACATTTCTTCTTCATCTGGCCAGTGAATCATTTAGCACTGGCATCTCAGAGCTCAAAATTTAAACTCATATGAGTCCCAGTTTGCAACCCGTACAAGGAGGCATTTTCCCCTCTCTGTTCCAGGACCCTCCCAGTAGACTACAAAGGGTTCAGCAAATAGAATAATGTGTCTTCTGTACTATGTGTAATGAAATTATATTCACCACAGTTCCTACTGGGAGTTTTTGAACTCCAGGTTTATTTCTTAAACAGACACCAAAGGATTTATTGGCAGAACAAATAATTAAAGAGAGAATGGAGTACGTTGTTTAATAGATGAGAGTATCTCAATAGAGATAAAAAGATAGATTTTACTCATCATTTTCTGGGGATTGTATCACAGAGACCTATATGGTTATAGGGCAAATTTATATGATTTTTTTTTTTTAAGTTACATGTGATTATCCATATCAGCAATTCCTTGAACCGCTCCAAACTAGAATAATCACTCCATTAAAATAATTATCACTTAGAAATGCTGCATTAAAGAAAGGTAATAGCATGTGAGCTGTCCGCCTGTAGGATATGTGTGTGATTGAGCTTAGTGGATCCATTTTCCAATTACAATAAAGCCTATGCTAGAAGCAACCCTTCTTAGACAGACACTGATTTTAAAAGACCATCCAAAAATAGCTCTATTATTCACTTTTTCTAAGAAGATTCTCTCCAGAAATTCACTAGTCTCCAGGGTGGTGACTACCCAGGGTTTGGTGAGTCCTGCTTGATATTTTTGGTGTATCAGAACTTGGATTCTCATTTTGAAAGAAACTTGACAACATTAGGAAAGTAAATTAAGCACAATGAGATGGGGAATGACTCTGTAATAAGAACAAATATGACTGCAGTCAGGAAATCTTTCCCCTTAAGGAATAACATTCATACCAAGAATGCAAAACAAAACAGCTCATGCAAAAGTGGAGCAATCAGCTCATTCTGCAGCATACAGATAAGTCCAGTCACGTGAACTCAGGCGGTGTGACCCTGCTACATCCTCACCGCTTTAAGCACTTCTGCATGAGGAAGGAGAACCATCCGCAAGAGACAAGTAGGGTCTCGGACCTCTCACTAGGGAACACTGAATTCAGTAGGAGTTAACTCAGGCCTCTGTATTGGCATGTCATCCAGTTCGTGGCTGAAATAGGGCAGGGTACACCTGTATGCCCAAATGGCAAGTCAAAGAGTTAAAGTAGTATCCATGCATGCTGCTAAATCAAAGCACATGCTGACAAACAAGTAAAGGGTTTCTTTCAGGGAATTTTATCCCATACTGAATAGCCCAAAGTCCCATTCCAAGAACTGATACATTAAGTAAGAATCACTTCTTCATGTCATCAATGACTCATCATTTCAGAGCTCAGAATTGATTATTTGGCCTCTGTTTAATAATTTAAACCCAGAGAAGACTCTTCCTTCCTTCCTTCCTTGCTTCCTTCCTTCCTTCCTTCCTTCTTTCCTTCTTTCCTTTCTTCCTTCAAGCTCAGATAAACATAATACTTAGCAATATTCACATAAATAGAAAATCCAGCTTCAGCTATCTGCTCTCCTGTCAAAATGTGTTTCTGTCAGTGCCTTCAGCACAGGACCTCGTGTTCAATCACAGCTGCTACCCTTCAGGTGTGTTAATCAAGACACAACAGAGGTAAGCAGCTCAGTGCATCTTCCCATTGTTCCCTTCTTTTCTCATTGCCCCCTGTCACAATGGAGACATCTGCAAAATTGTTCAAAGTTGTGCAGGGACCTTGGATACTTTCCTCCCTTTAATTTTGCCAGGAAATGTTTGTCCGATCAGGCAGTTTCACATATATCATTTCATGCCTTTCATCTGCAAGAGCAGCACCAAGGATTTGTTCGGACAAAGCCTTTTGTGTGCAAAGCTCCCATGGAAACTTGTCAGCTGCAGAAGATTTTAAGACAAGGCACTTCATGAACTCTATACAGAAATAGAAATGAAGCTCACAGAAAAGAAGAAAAAGCTCATTCTAGATGACTCCAAAGGAAACATTCCAATATCTTGACTCAGTTTGAAAAGAATTAAGATAATCTGGAAATCAAATTCAAAGTCTATCAGGAAAGAAAGGCTCCCACTGCTACAAAAAACAGCCTTGCAGAAGACACTGGTGCACAACACATAATAAGGTGTAACTGAGCAATGGGGTTGTTACTGGGATGTTAAATTTGGTGTTAATAGATAAACCCTACATTTTCACACATTTACAATTCTGCTTGCTCTTTTTTTCTTTTCCTGGCTTGTCTTGTTCTCCTCATACACAGCTGTCCTTGCAGACAGCTCTGCTGTAAATCCCTTCCATCACACTGTCATACTTACTGACATTTCAAGGACATCTCATTTAAGACGTTGAGAAAAGCATCTCCTCGCAGCCTTCCAGGAAGAATCATCAGCAATTGGCAGTGGTTGAGCTCTCAGTGTCCCATCTCCAGCTGGATCCAAACCTTGAGAAGCAACATCTGGAAGCAAGATTGCAGGAAAACTTCTACAAGCTACCTCAGGCCATTTATTGCCTGGTCCCTCCTCAGTTTTACCCTTCCACCTGCAATTTTGTTTAGTCTTTGTGCCCCTTGTTCCCTCCTCAGCAGCTCTCCACAGGTCCTCCTCTTCTGTTGCTGTTCACATCACAAACTCTCTTAGGAAACAGCATTAAAAACATATTGCTTCTCTAAATTATCAGTGTCAGGGCCTCACTTGGTGTCATCTGTAGTAGTTCCTGAAAATTAATAGCTCTAAAGCCACTTAAGGTCCTGGAGGATTTGAATCATTGTTCTCATAGTGTATGTTCTTTGAGATAGGGACCACACCAGCAGTAGTAAAAAATATTTCTAAATAGATGAAAAGATGTTGGTAGAATCTATATGCAGGCTGAACTCGGAGGAAAGAGAAAACTTTGGGCCTTTGACATACGAGACACATGGCTAGGAAAATAATCAATTGTGGCCCCTGGTAATGGACTGTGGTAATGCAGTGTGATTTGGGATTTTTAAAGGCTTGCAGAAGATGATAGAAGCAAAGGGAAGCTGAGCAGCCCCTGCATCTCTGTGGCTGACAAGAAGGGAGAGCCAACGCAAGCATCGGAGGGAGGGGAAGGACAGCTGCTCTCGTGTGGGCTGGATGGTGGCGGCGGCACCGTGCGATCCTTCGCGAGCTGATGGGTTTGTCGTCTGCTGCTTTTGCTGCTCAAGACATACCACTTGCAAAGCAGAAACGCAGTATGGCACAGAGTAAAAGCCATTACTCAGTTTTAATCTGCTGGAACATCAGTGTTTGGCAACTGCAAAGGAAAAAAAGATCAAGGAAAATATACTGTAGGCTGCGTCGGATACCTGTGACACTACTCATTGTTTCTCCTTTTAAAAACAACAACCCAAGTGCAGGATTCAGATTTTTTTTGGTCTGCTCATAATTCTTTTCCCCGATGATGAGTTTTGCTTTTCCATCTTAGTCCTCTTCTGGGTGAATCCTGCCTATGTGACAGACCAAGCTCCAGCCACTGTTGGTATCAGGAGGGACAGAACCAAGGGCTCTCATCGTTTCCTTGCTCTCCATCACCGTTCTCTCTCTTGTTTTGTTTCTTTTTTTGGTTCGAAAAAGAAAAATCACACAATCAATGATATGCCAACACGAGATTCACTTTACTACCCACCCTCTGGAATTGCAATGAAATTGCAAAATCAGCCTTCAACAATATTTGATTGATGGCCTTTGAAGGCTGGATAAAAAAAGTCAATAAAGTCTCATTTCTTACGAATGTCTTCACTGCTGCTTTTTCATATTTGCCCTGTGGGATATTTGGCAATTTTTCACACAGCACATAACCAAGTTGACTTATCACACGCAGTTCTTTAAAATAACACTGGAGGAATTTGAGGATTTTACTTAACACAATATTGAGAAGAAATACATCTCAATTCTGTTTGCATTAGCTGTAATCCCCTAACGTCCCAACGGGTCTGCTCAGCTGCAGCTGGTAATTTAGCTGAAGTTATTTACGCAATAATTAAGGTTTTTAATCGTGGAATTTTATTTGGAATTCTTTTTGGAGAAAATCATCTTTTAAAGACCCTCTATCAAGATCAGCAGCGCCTGGAGTTGGAGAAATGTCTTAGGAAGAGACCAAGAGGATTCACAGGTCATCTGGCGCTGACGACTAGCACTGGTGCCTCCAGTGGGGTCACAGTTTGAGAGGAGGGAGCAGCTCAAGCCACAATTATCCATCCTTCTGCCATGGTCAGCAAAGAGAATGCATGAAAGGCCCCCAGGATGGCCCCTGCCATCTCTATGGGACGCTACAAAGCCCCTCGCTTCTCCCTGGGCTTCTCTTCTGGAGGGAAGCCACGAGCTCGGTGGGTAGCTCTGTGGCATTGCCTCTGCCTGTGCAGCAGCAGCAGCGGGGCATGTCCTCAGCCCCGGCTCCGTCTCTGTTCTGGGCTTGTTTGAGGGATTGACTGCTGTTTACAGTAATAAATAACAAGCAAGAGGCAGCCTGCAGGGCAGGCAGAGCAGAAGCAGCCTCTGCCCTGCCTTTGAACAACATGTGAAATCACAGCGTCCTGGCCCTCCCTCACGGAGCTGGTGTTATCCCAGCAAAAGTAATTATCCTAATTGCTTACTTTAAATATCCCAGGTGGTGATCATAGGTGTGTCTTACACATGGAAACACGAAATGAAAAAATAGATGAAGCAGCTATGAAGCAGATAATGAATAGACTTGATCTAAGCATGAAAACCCCAACACAGCAGCAATCCACGAGGAAGATGGACCTACAGCAGCATCAGCCCCAACAAGTGACAGGTCTTTGTTGAGCACTAAATCTTCATCAGCTCACGGGCATTTTGTGCCCTGATCCTCCTGGAGAAAGCCCAAGTGTCCAGACAAGGACCTTCAGGGTCCATGCGCTGAATGGAGCTGGGTATAATGCAAGGGGCTACCCGCAGGCACTGGAGGACATCCATTCATGGGGGAGAGGCTGGCGTTTCCAGCCCGATGAAAGGCAGCTGGAGGGCTGGGAGTGCTCTCCAAATACCTCGGTCACTGAGGGACACAACGGGCTCAGAACAGCCTCTGGGCAGGCTTACAGGGACCCAAATCCAGCCGAGCTAAAGCACAGTAACTTTACAAGCAGCACTCAATGGTGGGGAGCTGGGGGCAAAAGGAGGGCAGACGTGGTGATCCAGAGCAGTCCTACAGCCCTCAGTTTCCCTGATGCAATTCTACAAGGGAGCAGAGGTAGGGGCTCATTAGCCCAGCCTTATTTATACCCATCTGAATCTGGACTCATTGCCTTGCTGCCAGAGGCCGAGTACTGTGCACGTATCTTGCGGGGGAGACTCTATCTGGGGCAAACTTTATGAGTTCCTAATTAAAGCACAGGTTTGTTTGACTTCAGCCCTACCGGCTTGTTCGTGCTTCTTTCCATACCATGTCACTATGATCCAGCAGTGTAACAATACAGGCCCTAATCTGAATTTTACTCATTATGAACATTTCAGGACATCGTGTATCTTCAAGAATATATCACTTTGTATAACTGGCAATGGCCTGATATGAGTCAATCTGTGAATCACAGGAGATAAAACTAGAAACCAAAGTAAACTGTTCTCTGTTTTTCAACCATGTGGAATCATTTTTCTGACAAATCAAGTGAATTTATTCCTTTAGTTCATTACTTTCCCTCATCCCTCTCCTAGCTCTTATTTGACCCAACTGGAGCACATCCTGCCCCAGGTGTGGGTGCTGATGCCTTCCCCTCCTCCCTGGGTGCTGTGACTCAGTGCAGCGCAGGAGAAGACGTGCACGTAGGACCAGCAGGGTGCTCCCAAAAGGCACGACTGCTCTGCTCTCCCACGTGTTGCAGCACTGCCCAGAAGGGTTTGCCCGCAAGTGCTCCAACTTCTGTCTGTCCAGCCTGCACAGGGAGAGATACCTGACATGGGAGCGGTCCCAGCCATTTGGTAGACACAGATGTCCAGGTAGAGAAAAAGAATCATAGAAACAGAACCACAGGATGGCTGAGGCTGGCAGGACCCCTGCAGATCCCTGGTGCCCCCCCTGCCCAAGCAGGGACACCCAGAGCAGGCTGCCCAGGACCACGTCCAGGCGGCTTTTGGAGATCCCCAAGGAGGAGACCCCACAGCCTCTCTGGGCAGCCTGTGCCAGGGCTCCGTCACCCGCCCAGCAGAGAAGTGCTGCCTGGTGCTCAGAGGGCATTGAGCAGAGCCTGGCTCCGTTCTCTCTGAACCCCGCAGGAGGCACGGCCTCTGTGGCCTCACTTCAGGGAGTCCTGGTGAAACGGGGACAGTGCAGGCAAGAGCACAAAGTCCCTGCAAGAACCAAGTGCTGTGTGGGAGCTGGAATTTCCATCTTGCAGGGAATTCCCCAGTTTTGCAACGGGCTTTTAGTCTACGCTGGATTGAAACCAGCAAGTTTTGGCAATTCCTACGAAACTCAACTTTCAAAAGACAAGCAGATCCTTTGATGCCTGTCAAAGTGTTTGTTGTCATTTCAACAACTGACAGGATTTTTTTACATTAAATGAATTTCAAAACAACACGCTGCCTTACAAAAACGCTAAGCCAAGCATTTCTCTTTGGAAGGGTTGGAACAAAGTATTTTATTGCTTTTGTGCAACCCTTCCTTCCTGACTTCCAGGATCTTATTCAATTTTATTTTAGCTTATTTTTTCGTTTAGTTTTTCCCTTAAAAAAAAAAATCCCTTTATGGGGAAATCAGACTTTTCCTGGAAAAAAAGAGTGGCCCATCAGCTGCATCACTACAGCTAAGAATTGTAAGCAATTTTATTGCCTCTGCAGCTGCAAGCCCACCCACAGCACTCCCTGAATGGTTGAAAAACAACACTCAAAAATCCCTTTTTCCTTTCTCCCAGGTTTTCCTGAGTACTGAAGCAAGATGAGGTGATTTGCAAGGCAGAAGATGTGCTTCATTTGGTCACAATTAGTCCTGGCTGGGCACCGAGCAGCCTTCATGCACCTGCCCCAGCTCCCCTGCTAAGGGAAAGGTGGTGAGGGACTGCAGCAGCCATTCGGGCTGGGATCGACTCAAAATTTAATAATGACAGAATTCAGCCTCCGAGCAGCTGCCTTTGACAGACAGCTAAGTCCTGGGGATGAGCAAGCCCCGATGGCTCCATCAGTCAGAGCAGCTCTGCGTGTGTATTTATGGCTACAAGTTTTTATCTGCAAGAAATATGCGAACACTTTATCCATGCCCTCAGTTTTCTGTACGTCATAGCTCTCCTGTGATGAGGAGGATGCAAGATGCACCTCGGGTGGTAGCACAGGAGGAGGTTTGTGGTTTTGGAGTGTCTCCCAAAGGCAACTGCTACAGGGAGATGCACAGGGAGATGCACAGCCTGCACCAAGGGTTGCAAATTGCTGCTTTGTTCTGGTGAATTTTAAACAGCTGTGCTCTCACTCAACACGTTTATTTCCATCCAATTGTCCACGATAGCTGAACCTTTCTGTCTCTGCCCTGAGGTAACGTCTCCCCGGGGGTTTGTGGACACAAGACCCAACACAGTGCAAGATGCCTTGCCAAAAGAAGAACGCACCTTCAGCCACATAAATCAAAGCGCTTTCTTTCTTTCTTGCTCAGGTTTGTTATTTCTACTAAGCCAGACCCATCTGAATTCCTGAAAGCCATTCTTCTGACCTGCATACAGAACGTGTTTTATCTTTATCAGAATGGTGATGGGATCACTTCTTTGTACACCCATGCTTTCCGTTTTGTGTCTGCACTAACTGCTTCTGCTCGTGTCATTATTAATTTAATATCCACCGCACCTTTGCTGCTACCTGAAGTACACTTCAAAGCTCCTAAACATGAGCTGGGTGCATACAAATTTCGATGAAAATCAAAGCAAAGAGGAATTTCAGAAAGCCATCAAAGAGCAGCACAGGAAAGCCTCCCAAAATGTCATCCCTCCCAGCTGGCAACCACAATGCCCCGTGGTTTCTCCAGTGCCTGACCTCAGGCTGCTCCAAGATCTTTGGTAGAGCCAAGTCATGGTTAAAGCCTTCTGTGAAGTAGTAGAACCAAGGAAAGTGAAATGTATTATTATTATTGTTATTATTTTTATTCATAGTCCACCAGCTCATTAAAAGGTTCCTTTTTCTCCTGTTGGTCTTGGAGTTGCTTCATGTGTCTCCAAACCATTTAACTTGGTTTTACTCTTGACTCTGCCTGTCCAGTGCTCAGCATCCTTCTATTTCTAGTGCCTCGTGCTGTGATGTGCGGCCATGTAGGGAATCCTTTAGGGGCCATTCCTGACACACGTCCAAGTCATCACAGCTGTCCTTCTCGACTCTTAACTCGCAGGGCAGCTCCTTGTCTTAGCTGTTTCCCTCATCACATCATATTTTATTTTCTGCAGCCCTGGCCCTCAGAGCTCTTTCCAGACAGCTCACTTCCATGCTCCCTTTCTCCTGCACCCTGCCCCGTTCAGCAGCCTTGTCTCAGATGTGGTGATTCCTGGCTTCAGCAAAACTTTGGAACCATCTCCCGGTCCTTGCAAAGTTTCTAGCCCAGTGCTTCTCCTGGTGCCAGTTTCACAGCCTTGTATGTTCTCCAGAGTCCTCAAGGTTTCCAGATGAATCCTGGAACATTTTTCATCTCTCTTAATTGGAGAGAGAAGTATCTGAAGGGTGGACTATTCATGGCAGGGGGTTGGAACTGGGTGGTCCTCAAGGCCCCTTCCAACCCAAACCATTCTGTGATCCTATGCTTCAATCTTTGCCTCTTCCAATTTCCTGTCTGACGTCTGCCTTTACACTGGTTCTCTTTCCAGACTTTTTGTTCTTTTGTACCCACCCCACCAGTTATTCACTATAGACCTTTCTCCATCAGCGACAGGAGGTCAAGAATAGAGCTAAGCAGGGAAAACCACGATGAATAACGTATCTGGCTAGCACAGCTCCTTTGTGCACCATGGCAGAGCCGTAAACACCTCGAGTCTCCCTGGCCTCCATCCAAGCCCCAGCCACATTCAAGGAGTCTGCTCATCACTGCCAGCTTCGTTTCCACAGTCTCACCAGCCCAGGAGAAGCCAAACTCCAAAGGGGACCAACCTGGCTGTCCCCAAGCCCGGTTGGCCACCAGCTCCCTTGCTGGTGGATGGGTGATGCTCCTTGTGAGGGCACGTTGTGGTGATGGGCTCTGCTGGGGTTCCCATCACAGGGTGAACGCCTTGTGCAGGTTTCTTGATGAGGAGCAGCGTGGGCTTGCAGGTAATTTTAAAATCCAATTTCAGCATCGGCTGAGCGAGTAGGAAAGGCTGTCAGGGAGCTGAAAGGCTCGGGAAGCACTCTGACTCTCAGAAATGTCAGGGATTAATCAGGGGAAACCTGCGCGTGGGACATTTGCTTCCGAGTAATCCTTTTAATGAAAAATGGTTATATAAACTAATCCCAGCCCTTCCTCCGCCCGTAATCCCGGTCACAATTAAAAGACAGGCAGAGGGAGCGAATGCAAGCCAGAGAGCACCCTGCGCATCGCTAATGGGTCGTCCTCCTTCCCTGCAGGGACCGACTGGGCAATCCCGCTCCCAGCTCCCCGTGCCACCTGCTCAGCGGACTAAAGTGATGATTAACGGGAGGAAGAAACCCATTGACCCAAAGCTAAGCCCATTACGGTAAATGGAAGCTGCTCATCGATTTCACCCAGCCCTTCCTCCGGCAGCACGGCAGAGCTGACACCAGCACGGCCGCCCAGGAAATATTTGGGCTGGGAAGGTGGGAAGGGGAGGGAGTCTCCCAGAACTCCTTCCTGTAATAGGTCCCGTGACGTGGGTGTAGCGGGGTAATTAATTGGGTGATTAAACTCCCCTGAGTGCATGGGACAGGTTTCACCCTGCTCCGGTTCTGGGGCGAGCTCAGGAAGGGAAAAAGGCTCCTGAAAGAGCTGGCAGGTGAGGGGCCAGAAGGACACAGTGCCCAGGCACATTGTGTGACCAGGTGCATGCCAAGCTGGAGTCCAAAAGCCTTTTAGGGTGGCAAAGCTGGATTTTGGGGCATAACTGCACCAGGTTTACAGGGACATGAGCTCCTTCCTTGCAACATCAGCATGAGGCCCAGGCAGAGGACTGGGCACATGGGGTAAGTGGTGGAGCTGCTGCCTCTGGCTGCACTCAGCTGAGCCCCTGCTCCTGTTCGCTGGGAGTTCTGGCAGAGTGCAGCTCACCTCAAAGTACTATAAGCCTTGTCCAAGGTCATTTTTTAATAAAAATGTGACTGACCTTATTAAAGTGTTTCTTACCCCCATAAAACCAGCAACATAGCAAAGCAAGTCTACAGTGACATTTAGGTGTGCTCCCCCTTGTAGCCACCCTGTGGGGCTTATGGTGCTTGAAAACTCAATATACAGAGCATTTTACTGTATGAGATTGGGAATTACTTCAGGATATCTCAGGAAGATGTTTTAAAGCAAGCTTGCATGTTTAAAGGACTAGAAAAATATGATTTACTGTTAGCTATTCAAAATAGCTAATGGAATGGCAGGGGGACCAAAGCCCAATCTCCCACCAATCTGGACCCCAAACCTCCCCAGCTCCAACCACTGCCCACCCACCCAATTAATTAGAGCTGATCAATGACATCAGAGGCTGTGGTAAGCAGGGGCCAGGCAGACGCAGATGGCTGGCTGGCAAGGCAGATGGACAGACAGCTAGTGCAAGCTTACATGCCTCATTTCCTTTAAAATCTGGGTTAAAATTAGGTTTCTGTGCTACAGCAGCAGTGATTTCTGCGGTGACGCGAAAAGGGAGCTGTGGGGCTTGCTGCAGATCTCGGATAGCTGAGAGCAAAAAGTCAAGTGCTGCACGTATCTGGCAACACAACCCTGTTTTACCCTTTTATCCCTTTTCAAGTGGCCAGGAGCTGCTAGGCTGAGATGGTGCTGGCTCCTCGGCTTCCCTGCAGCTGACAAACACAGGGCACTGCCCATGGCTTTCACCTACTTTTGTTCCTAATTGCAGCTTTCTGGCGCTGAGGAGACACATATTTTGTGAGGATCAGCAGGGATGTGTCCCTCCAGCCATCACACCCAGCACCTGATGTGGAGGAGTCTCTGCCGGCACTAAATCAACATAAAAGAAAATATTGCATGTGAGCATTATATCATTGGGTGGACTTCCTTCTCATCTCTGTGTTCAGGAGATGAAACCCTGCTGTGCTCCCCACACCAGGTTCCTGCTCTGCCTACAGGATGGGGCCATGCCCAGCACCCAGACACCATCCTGACTCCCCTTTGACACAAATCTTCCTTGACTCCTCACTCCCTTAACTGCATAATTACGTCAATTATGAGGGTGAGGGAAACCTCTCAAGCTCGTAGGTGTCAGTGCGGCCTCCTGGAGCCAACCGTCCATGGCACAGACACCTACAGCCCGGGAAGCCTTCTGCATCAGGGATGGGATTCACCCCCAGGACATGCACACAGAGGGAAATGGATGGAGCCCTCAAGGGCACCATAAACGTTATGTCACGGTATAATCTGAAGGCTTCTGACAGCTTCAAAACAAGGTAAGGGGTATCCAGAACTTTCTGGAGGCAAAAAAAGCATCTCTGCTCCCTGCTGGAGAATGGGGACACAGTGAGGCAAAGAGGGGAGCAGGACAGGGATCCGGAGCTGCCCCTGCTCGAGCCTTCATGAATTAACAGGGGCTGGTCCTGTAGCAAAGCAGACACATGCAGAGGAGGTCTGATTTGTTACCAACTGCCTTGGTGTGTCACCACACGGCCTTGCAGGGGGCTGCAGCAGCAGCAGGGGATGCGGCTTCTGAGGTGGGGCTGAAGAGGAGAATGCCTACAGACAGGGCTGAGCTCGGGCACGTGCTTTTATTTCAGTTACCATGTATTTTTTGGTGGAATCATCTGAATTGGAGACTCTGCCAACTACAACAGAGTAGATAAATTATATATCTGCTCCCCCTGCCCTCTGCAGGGCTGCCCCGGGGGGAACTAAGAAAAATAAAAATAAATAGCTTTGTACCTGGAATTTGTCTGTGTCCTTGATAACACTGCTCATACCTTTGACCAGAAGGGCTTCAGGAGGTCTCTGGTCCAACCTCCTGCTCAGAGGTCAGCTGGGAGACCATCAGGCATTGATAAAGGTGTTGAACAGGATACATCACATGGCAGACCCGTGGTATCCCACCTGTTACTGGGCTCCAGGTAGAGCACAACCCATTAACCTCTACTATGTGAGCCTGAGCATCCCACTGGATTTTTACTGCTACATACCTGCTCACCTAGCCATCCAGAGCAGTGTCCTACTTTGGATATGAGAATATGTGGGACATAGCATCAAAAATCCTGATGGAGTTGAAGTAAATGGCATCCCTTGTTTTAGCCATGTCAAAGTTTTGGGAGGATTTTTATTAAGCATATCAGCACAGGTGAAGTGTTACCCCACTGCTTAGACTTGCAGACATGCCTCCAGATCCCTCTGTGGCTGCGTTTGCACCATTGGTAGAGCCAAAGAGCAAGCCACCAAGAGAAGCACTGCTCATCCCCTCCAGGCATTGACTCATTCAGACACCCAGAGGGACTCGATGTCCACTTCCCATATGATCGAGGTCTCCTGAATTCAGCGCTGCTGCAGTCTGTACTGCAAACAGGGCAGGTCAGCGCCTGCATTTTGCTCCCTTACAGCCTTGTTCTGAGGTGGCCAGCTTTCCTCAATAGAGGAGCTCCTAATCCACACCCTATGCTCACTTAGAATTTATCCATACCCTACACCAACCGCAGCCCACAGCAACAAAACATTTCAGAGGGAATCTTCCACCACAGCTCTCACCATGCTTGGTACAGCCTGAAGAAACTGGGGTCAGCAGAAACCTTCACATGAGCTATGGAGGGGATCAGACTGGGCCTTGCTTCTCGGTGCCTTTTCCTTTGTACTGCTCCTGCCCGTTGGTGATCCTTGGCAACAGGTCAGGTCTGCTACCCATGCTGCTCATTTATCAGCACACTCCTACAATCAATACCCTTGCACTTCTGCCAGTGCGTTATCATTTCCTGTAACGAGGATATCTTGACAAAATGAAGTTTCAGCTAATTGCCATTGGAAAAGCAGTTGTGTTGTGGCTGGGTCTCCAGCACCCTGCAGAGCTTTTTGTGGCAATTTCTTCTTGAGGAGGCTCTGAAGGCCTTGGGCCTTTGGTCGGGCCTTTGGCAGCAGTGCTTGGCAGTTCACCACGTGCTCAGGAAGCTGCCCCCATCTGCTAGTGTCATGGAACATCCCGAGCTGGGAGGGACCCACAAGGATCAGAGAGTCCAACTACTACCAGAGATCCCTTCGATTTGAGGCAACCAAGTGTGCTCTCGACTTGGTGCACTGAGACCCCCTTCCACCATCACCAGCTCAAAGCTGGTTCCATCCACATGCAAATTTCACACCTGCTAACACCAAAACCTCCCTAGGCCATCCCTCCTGTTAATATGTGGTCCAGAACAGAAATGAGAACCAGCACCTCTGGTTTCCAACACTTTTTCAGCAGAGCAGGCGCCTGCTCAGGGCTAACAAGCAATTGCTGATTGTTCACAAGGGTTGATCAGAGCAGCCCAGTCACAGTTTATGGCCTTTGACAGGCCAGAAAGGAAATTGTACAGCAATTTCCAGTTTGCTGATAAGTCCCAAGGTCGCCTGGGCTGAGAAGGACAGAATGAAATCCAGCTGGCAGCCGCAGCTCCCTGGCAGTTCAGCAGCCAGGTATGTTTGCACAGATGCAGCAGTCCCGTTTGCATGCCAGCATCGTGTAACGTAAGCTTTGCATATTTACAGAAGGACCCACCCTGTATTGAAGAGTTTTTAAGACAAAGCAAAGGGACCAACACACGGAGTGAAAGCTATACAGGGCAAAATCAGTGCAGCCTCCTTGTCTGCCTGCCCTTTTCCTACAGGGATATTTTATCAGGTTAGACTTGTAGTCACGAGCTGCTGGGACAGTCTCCATTCCCTCCTCATCCCATCTGAGTGTCGTCCTGCAGCTTGGCATAACTCAAACACAAAGGACCCAGATGAGAAGATGCACTGGGAGAGGAGGCACAGTAAGGCTGTGAGACTGCTGTGAGAGCAGATACTTTCTGCTCTAAGCTGACTGAAAGGGCCTGCTTCAGTATATATTATCTGGTGAGAACTTGTTTTTGCATTTAAGAAACCCCTGCTAACCACAGATGCTCAGAAGCAGAAGTGGCAGCAGGTACAGGAGGGGAATTCCAGACCTGCAGGTGCCGTAAGCAGCTCGCTGGCATCTGTCAAGGTCAGACCAAAAGCCACTGCCTCTGCTAGCGACACCAGCCACCTCTGCGCTTCCTAACAAAACCAGCTCTGCTCCCTCGTAGCGTTCCTTAACGAATCACTCTGAGACATTTTTCCTCCCTCTCCATTAACCATTCTGCTTCATGGCAGCTAAAAGCACGGCCTTTCTATTATCCCATGAATACTTCTCCTTAGTTTTGGCCGCAAAGCCTTTTGAGATATTTGGCCAAGCAGCAGAGTCAGGGATTTGGTACACCTCTAATCTAAGCCTCATCATGGAGGCGGGTGTGTGTGGAGAGCTGTACGAGGCGGCTGCCCAGCCCCTGGCTGTCTCCCGTGCCGGTTCCAGCATGTCTGGTACTGATGCAGGGTGAGCAGCATGTAAGGACTATCAAATTTCGTCCTCCTCTCCCTCGGAAGGTAGTGAGCTTCATCCACTGCCTGCAGCTCCCACCACCTGTCCTCGAGGAAGGCAAGGCAGGGGGTGGCCAAACCACCAGGGCCCACAGAGTTTTTGTGCCCCCAGGGTTTCATATAAATTATCACCTCCTCTCTCCCCTTTCCTCTCTCACACACCCCAGTCCTAACATTAAGGTCTCAGAGGCACAGGGACAGAAGCACTCGCATTTAAATACCTACCAGCAGCCGAAGAGGTGATCTCTGCATTAGGTGCCGATGATGCTGTGCCTCAGAAGTTTCACCACGTCAAGGCTCTTGCATTTCCTCTGGCTTGCCGACAGGAAAGTGACTTCTGTCTCCATTTTTCCGCCTGAGGAAGGAGGGGAGGCTCTCCAGATTTGGCACCAGCCTGCAAGGACCAGAGGAACCCTCCAGGCTTCCCTGGGCAGCAGCCGTCTGCCAAGGAGGGCATGAGGAAGCTCCACGTTGGCTTTCTGTTGGCCAACTCTTGCCAAGAGGAAGAAAAGAAAGGTCTTTGCTAAACCAAAGCAGAGCTAAAGGCTCACATCCCACTACACCAACCAACATTTTCAAGACCACTTTTTCTTAAGCCACCCATGCAAGCATGTCTTTCCACAGCCGGATCCTCCTGTACCTGCAGAGATCACGAGCGTGCACTGCTGGCAGGACAGAGCTCCCCGAGGGCAGGGAGGCTGCTTGGCACGTACACGGGCAGCAAGTCACCACTCCTTCCAAACGCCTTCATTCCCAGAGGCAACAAGGTGCTTCGTGGTGCCTGGCTGTGGAGTTTCACCACTACGTGAAGCCCCTGGAGGCCCAAGTGACCTCGATCCTGCTGGTGACGGCCACACATCCAGTGGCAATCACTGTGGTCTGCATGCTGAAGTACCAGGATAGTGAAAAATCAGGATGATGAGAAGCTTGAAGACTTTGGTGGCGAAGTAACAGATTGCATTGCTTGGAGGACAAGAAAAATAAAGTCTGAGGCAGACCTCGTATGTGTTTGTTGAGGGAAGACCTTTCCTTGGGGTGTGGACAATCAGGAACCAAAGATTCATCTGGCATTTCTTAATGTAAGGGTGCACGATAAAGCTGTTACGTATTTGCTTCACAGAAGAGCACCCACAGGTGCTTACTCCACCAAAAGGCAGGAAACACGGCTGCTGGTACACCCACAGGGGGCTGGGAGCGTTCCCCCTGCCAGATCCTTGTTTGCCTTGCCTCGGTGACATTTCTTCGCTCTCAGGAGCTGTGTGCTGTTAATCCCGCTCTGCTGTGCGCCGCAGTGGCCCTGGCTTTTCGCTGGCAAGGCTGCTGGGTGCCAGCTCCCCCCTGCTCCTCTCCCTGCTGCTGCCAGAGCCGTGACCTTGGCAGCAGCGGGGATTAGCAGCTCTTACTCAGGGACAGGCATGAGTGGCAGAAATTAAGGAACCGAAAGCCAATTGCTCCTTAATTTAGACAGCACAGCCAGCAGACATAGGTAACCCAAATACAAACTTGCCCGTCTTGGTTTGGGAGGGCAGTATCACCCAGCAAGCATACAGCTGACTTTCAAAACAATAGAGTTTTTTTTTATTATTACATCTAACATCTACAGGCAGTTCCACTCCATTAATTCATTAATTTCCCCCCTCACCTTTTTTTTTTTTTTTTGCCAGGCAACATTTGAAAGCCTCATGAAACAACCAAGTATCAGCCCCTCCTGCCCCTCTTTCACAAGCATGGCTACTTTGCCCTGGCCATCAGCATTGCCACAGGGCAGGCAGTCGTCCCTCACCTCCTTCCCACAGCTGTTTTTGCACAGAGAGCTGCTGGCAGCTGAATTTTGACCGGCTTTTGGATGGTTGACTGCAAGATCCAAGAGCCACCTGAAACTTCTCCCATTATTTCTTCACAATCTTTAGTTCACAGATTTTTTTAAAAAGGAAAGAAAAATTGGTTCATGTTCCATCCCATTACCCTGCCTCTGTCCAAACAGAACAGTAGCTGCAAAGTATTTTCTAAAGAAGAATAAAAATATTTACTACCTATAAAGTCAGAGTCCTCTGATAACAGCAGGGTACTTCGATCTTGCCCTGTGCAGGCTCAGAAGAGGCATTAATCTCTGCCCTAAAAAACTGCAGTTCATGTTATTTGTCATCTAAACACAGTAACTTACTCCTTCAAACTTGCTCCAGGAAAGCACAAAAATCAACTTAACCAAAAATCACCTTAACTGACCAAAAGTTCTCCTCAGGACACAGCAAGATGAACTCTCAGCAGGGCACGCGATACGTTGGTCAGGTACTGGCCAGGGGCTCGCATTTTGCTGCCACTTGTCCATAACGGAGCTGGTAACGTGCCAGAAACATTCACCCCAAGAGCTGGGCTCTCATTAAAAGCTAGTGCAACGTCTGAAGGACAAGAATTAATACCCTGTTGAAAAAAAGGCTTAACGATAATCATGACTATTCTGAAATTTCTTTCTATCCTTAAAACGATCCATCCTTTTAAATCTTGCTCAGCTTTTCTCCTCAAATTATTGCAGGTGGAAATCTCTTCAATTGTTTTCAGGAAAAATATTTCTACGAGATTTGAATGTCACCTCTGCTTTAAAGGGAAATTTAAATTTGACACAAAAGCAAAAGCTCTCCATCCATTTTTTTCTCTGTGCTCTTCATCACTGTAGGTATTTTAATCCCTCATTCTCTTCAATCTAGTATTTCTGCTGTCTAGTCATTTTTGTTATCATTTTCCAAACCCTAAGGAACTTGCAGTACAAAGCATTTGCTGTGATGCCCAGAACTCAGCTCCTGATGGATCTAGGTGATTTTAAAACTTAGGAGTTGTGCAAGCACTTTGCTTTCTCTAGCTATGCCTTCCTCTACATTAAAAACCGAACTTCATTTCTCATTGTGATCCATTCGACGTGCTCGATCAGACACGGCCCAACTTGCCAAATTTTGTGTAAGCTTCACATTAATAACCTTCACCATTTTCCACTTCACTGGTCGTTCCTTTATCATTTAAAAAATTAGAAAAAAAATCAATCATAACTAGTGAAAAACAGCAGAAAGGTGGTCTTTTTTTTTCCTCCAGGTTTTAGTATAGTATAATAAATAGGTAATCAAATTAGCTATTGCATTGTAAACTTCTTCAAAAGCATGTGGCACGGGGCTGTTCCTTGCAAATATGCTACTGCAGTACGAGGACTTTAATAACGTACCATGAACCATATATTGTTATGTATGATATTTATAGCTCTTGAATAACAAAGGTCTTTTATTGTGCTCTGAAAATAAGCTTGATACTCACAAGTAATGGCCAAAACGCATTATCTAGAGGGATATATCTACTTCTGAAGAAATAAAGGAGATGGTAATTCTTTAACACTCTTGAAAGGTCTTGGTATTTCCTCTGATTTAAGCACAGAAGCCCAATCAGTTTCAATGGTGCAGCTGTTAATGGCCTATACATAAATTTTGATAGGACATACAGCCTCAAATCTGCTTAAGCTTATCCATTTCATTAGTGCAATATTACTGCGAGTTTTAGATTGAGAAGTATATCCATCTTCTTATTCACTTCTCCAGTTAAGATTTGTAAAATGGATCTCATCAGGGCTCTCACTGAAGCACGAAGCACCCAGGATTCACTTCCCCAAAGAACAACAGCAGAAATTCCTGCCTTTCAGCCAGCCTAGAAACCGCTGCCTTTCTACCTGCAAGGGAGGAAGAAAGCTTTCTCAGAGTGTTAAATATATTTTTTCCTAAATTAAATCACTGCACCTCCTGTTGTAAACACGGGGTACTAAGGAAATGTATTCAGACTGCGAAGATCACCACTGGGCTAATATTAATGCTGCATATTAGTAAAGAATTTATTTTAAATAAACACTGGTGATGCTTTCTCCCTCCCTCAGCAAAACAATTCCCTAAGACTGTTGAAACAGCTGTGTTTACTCTATCATTTAAGTACAAGTTGGAGTGCTTTTGTTACTATCAGATCGGATCCCTCACGTGTGCTAATATTAACTTACGACTGATAGCGCGCACCGTGGTGTGGGAGACGGATGCGGTCCCTTTGTGCTATTTCAGAACATGAAGGGTTCTGATTGATCTGCTGCTCTCATCCTCAGGGCCATCTATTACCTCCGAGAGAAAATATCATTTCTGTCTAAGAGTGAAAATCAAATGTCAGGCTCTCCAGTGTATTAGCACACTGTCCAACAGCCTGACCCTGCAAAGATTCAGCCGTAATCTTTATGGTCTGCAAGCATCCTCTTGACTCCAATCAGCAGAAAAGAGAAGCACACACAGAGCAAGGCTGGGGAATCTGGGATTAAGAAATGCTTTTGTTTTTGACTAATATGCACTATAATCCATGAGACAAAGCATCGCAGGAAAACGCACAGATCTTTCAGCAATTCTCTGCAGCTTTCCAGTACTCCAACACAACAGAAATGTCCTGGAATGGACTGAGCTTCAAGAATTCTCATGGAAATTAAGGCAGCAGTTCTGCTTGGCTTCTGCAGGACTTGCATTTTGACAAGTTCACATTTTAAACGTCAAGCAGCATTCACAGATTTGCTTGGACAAGCACATACATGTACTTTATTCATCTCAACAAGACGGAACTCTACGTCACTATTCAAGCTTGCCAAGTATTTTAACCAGAAGCTACTGGATTGTCATATATTCATATGGTATTAAGTACCTAGCTGCTTTTAGAAAATATGCTTACATTTAAAACATTCATTTTCCAAAAAATAAAAATAATAATAAAAAAAAAAATCAATGCATCTTACACTTGTTTAACTAATAAAAGGAGTCCTACCTCAGCCCATTTCTTTTTCTTGTATTGTCATAACCATTCCCCATCTGAGCCTGCATTACTCAAGCGGACAGCATTTTGGAAAAAGGGAAGCTTCATTTTAGGAATACAGATGACAACACGCTCCTCATAGCTGTCTTAAGTTGATGGTTTTCAAACACTTTAATAATTTTCTTTCACTATAGTTGCCTATTTATCAACTTAGCAAGAAAGAAAAAGAAGAGAAAACCCAACACCTTAGGCCACTTCTTTTCACAATGTAGAAGAAACAGAGGTGCACGAGTTACCTCGGCGCTTACCCTGAGAGCACACCCAGGGCCCCACACATTTCTGTGGTTGCACTCCAGGAACGCTTCCACTTTTAAGTATTTGGTACAGACAACTGCATCCTTCCCAGAAGAGGAGTAGTCATTGTGCATTGGTTTGAAGTGCTCAAAATCTGAAGTCAACATGCTAGTGAATCGAAACTGAAGTGATACATCCCACTAGGAGTTTTTACTCCCCCGGTCCTTTTTTATTTTTTAAGTAAAATGGAGTCCTTATTTAGCTTCCAGATTAAGAAGTATTATTAAAACTAGTTTCAGACCTTAAAACACCACCAAGATGCACTACAATATTCTTTTATTTAGTTTACAGAGGAGTCTATCAGTACAGGTTGCAGAAAGAAAATGTTTAGTGCTATTTACAATTTGTTTTAAAACTCTGCTCTATACAAATTTAATTCTGATCAGTATGAACAATATTTTTGTAAATCTACTGCATATAAAGCATTTCATCAAAGCAGTAACAATGGATAAAATAACCTGATTACATTTGAATGATGCCAATCATTCGAAAAACGATTACACGGAACATCTGTAGGAGTTGTGGACACTTAAGTACAGAACACAACGTCAACCTGTGACTTTCTTTAAAGGCTAAAGCTATTTATATGGAATATTGTTCTATTATACTACACGCCAATCTATATTTAACTTCTATAGTTATGTATTTTATAAGATTTTTATTAAATATATTCTACACATATTTGTAATTTCAGCCAGGAAGAATTCCTCCCCAGTGAAAAAAATATAAAATCTTTTATTTTTTTATTTTTTTTTATTATTATTTTTACAGGTTTAGATGAAACTAGCTCATGCTTTAGTGCTGTGCAAATTTCTCTAGCATATCAATGTTTAAATTATTGATATGAAATAAAAGAATGGCATCCTTTTTTAATTATGTATGCCTTCAAAACTTAGCTTTTGATTTTAATACAATTGCAAGCACTAATACCAAATGCAGATTACGAAAAGAAACAAAACTAGTACTATGGCAGAGGTTTTTCTTTTTGTTTTTTGAACTTTAATAATTCTTTTGAAGTCTCTAATGAGTAAGCATGACACTGGACATTAAGGTACAGATGAGAAAGTGACTGAAAAACACCAATTGCCAATATTCAAATACATAAAATTGATTAGTAAATGATGTTTTCTAACATTTATGCACAATAATAAAAGCCTATGAACTACAGGAAATTACCCCTCCCATATTAAGGCTAGGAAATGCACTCTCTGCACTTGTTTGTGCTGTCTGAATTAAGCACTCACCTAACGTACAAGATAAAGAGTGCACGCAGTAACGAAAAAAATTAGTTTCATCAGCCCTCTACAGAGTGCTTTTAAATTACAGGCACATAGTTTTTTTGTTTGTCGTAGTGAAAATATATATAGTTAGACTTGGTTTAGTTAGTATTCTGTGCCAGTTCGGCCACCAAGGTTGACTTGGGTAGAATGGACTTAACAGTTCTTCCTCTGATTTGGCCATAAGTGAGATTTACTTTAATTATAGATATACTATTTTCCAGTGTTGCATTATACATTGTAGGCTATGACTAGGTATCTCAAATATTGGTAAAGGTTGTTGATGAGAAATATACTGTCAACCATATTTAGTGCAAATTGCATCTAGAAAGCTTGACTATAGTTAGACCCGGTTAATGGACATTTCTGTGGTAGCAAAATGATTCCTGCTATGGAAAAGAATACATTAATTTTTCTGGAGATCAAATTTGTTCAAGAACTAATGTTCCGTAAGATTATTCAACAAACAAAAAGCAGGAATTAAAAAAAAAACAATCGAACAATGAAAGTGTTCATAGATCTTTCTCTTTAAAAAAAAGATTAATGAGACAGTGTTCGTGTAATATTTCAGTTCCATGGATTTACAGACAGGCTCTTCCTACAGGTGTTTGAAGCAAGGTAGGGCCTCTTCTATTCCAGCAGCATGAAAGACAAAGACTATATTACATCACACTTAGCAGGTAAAGCTAACAAGGTTTACAGGATTACACAGCAATTGCTTTCTCCAGTTTTTTCACGGTTTCTTTGACCTGCGGAACAAGAAGATAGTTTTGCTTAGAAGCCGTTTCTAAACCCATTAGATTGTTTTGTGCGTGAATAGACTTGATACAAGAATGTCTTACTATTTTTAGTGAACATATTTATGTGTTTATCATTATTATCCCCATGCATACATAAAATAGCAAAATGAAGAAAATAAATCAAGAATATTTTTTAACAAAAACAGAAGCTTTTAAGGTTAAGCTTTTAAGAAGCTTTTAAGCTTTTAAGGAGTAATTTTTCATTTTTTTACAGAAATGCTAAAAAAGTAATTTCTTAGTCTTCTATAAGCAACATGTACAAAAGCATTCCGTAGCTTGCTTCACAAGACCATGAGGACTTTTCTCTATTATGAAATACTCAAAGTCTGTAAGATATTTGACTACTTTGCCACGTAACTGAGTAAGAAGTAACTCTGTTGCACAGCGTACCTTGAGAATTTGGTTCTGGCAACGTCTCTCTAGCCACCAAATGCATCACTGTTGTTTTGCCAAAAGGAAGTTTTAATGCTGCAAAAGGAGAGAGGGAGATTTACTAATTTGTTACAGTAGACTTCTTTCTTCAAAACACCCAACTGAAACTAATATTGATTGCATTAGCATCTGTTCAAAAAGTTCATACTGTTAGGTTTGAACTGCTTATTAAATAAATCTATAAAGGCATTCTGACTAAAGCTTTGTAGGTTACAGTCTTAGAACCTGATGACAATCACTTGAAACATGCTGTTCTTGGAGGTCTGATATCCCTGTTACAAAGTTTAACCTTCTTCTTCCCAGTAAAAGTGGAAGGCCAAGACTCAGGTGCTTTAAAGTGCCCTTTATTCATAAGGATGGAAAAAAAACAGCTAAGTCGACCACCAAATTGTTAGCTCTAAGACATTCAAAACATAAGAACCACAGCTGAAAAACAGATTCTCCTAAAATATACTTAGGTCCATGATGGGGATTTCTGAATGTCTGTTTTTACAAGTTCTTTTCTTTAGTTACATTTCCTCATGCCTCATCCTAAGACTAAACAACTTTCTTGATTATTTTTCTGAGAAATGCAATGTAAAGACGCATTCTTTGAAGTTTGTTCCCTCATTTATAAAGGGAAAAAAATGATAAATGTAACAAGAACGTAAGTCTAAGCGCACAAATCATTTTGACTCGACAAGAATTTTTCCTCTTAAATTCAATTTACAACTAATATTTTCACATACAGTGCACCAAATCATTTTAAGTGAATAAATGAATAATGAACATTCAATAAACCTGAAGGTAACTGAAGAGAAAATGCTTTTATTCATTTTAATCGCTACAGCATACATCCAGAGTTCAGTAGTAAAATATACAACGCAATATTTCCTTACTTTGTATGTTCAACACAAGTCCAGCTGCAACAATGCTACTAACTCATTTTTATTGTCTATGTCTTTGAAAAAAATCAATCATGATTACAATACTGTTGTAAACATATGGAGGGATGCACAGATAAACTTCTCTGAAGTAGCTGTGCTGTGGGAGGAGCTGTCTAGGGAAAAAAATCAGACCTGAAAGTTGCTTAGTTTACTTGAAGGAATGCCTGTGCCTGCAACTAGAAGCTACTGATAGCTTAAAGTTGGCAAGGATGAATTATTTTGGGTGCCCGATTCTGTGGTACAATGAAAACTCCGAAAAAAACATGTTAAGAGCCTGCTAAACTCAGTGTAAAAAGTATTCTTTTCATTACATAAACTCTTAGACCCAACACAGACCAAGATTTTACGAACTAATCACATTAGGGACATCTTATATAATATCAAGACACTTGAGGAGACTTGATTAGTGAGCGGTGGAGATTAATTATTTACAGTAATCAAGTAAAAGTATGCTAATATTTTAATTAATTCATTTCAGCTAATAGTTTGCATAGTTCACACAAGTTCTTATTAGCAATTTCCATCAGTTGCTTTCTTTGGAGCGCTGTGAAAGAAACAGAGCACCTTAACCTATGCTCAGTAACCCTTTCCTGCTATCATCTCTGCTCTTTCATCCCTTTGCCTCACTTAAAGTAAACCTTTATTTAATTCCTTTCTCATCTGTGTAATTCTGCTTTTATTCCGCATTTTTTACCGTCAGAATTTCCTTTTCACCCTCTTTTGGTACGTGTATGGCGCATACCACGCAAATAAAACATTGCCTACTGCCGTTATCTAACAAGACAAATAGGACTGTCACCTCCCTAACTATTTCAAATATATCACTTCACACACAACCTGCAAACCATTTAACCGGAGGATAGAATTTCCCGTTGAGGAAGGCTGAGCAACCAACTCTGCCCTGCTACCTCCCCAGCCCTTTGCACAGGCAGGAAGACACCAAACAGCGGTGCTCGAGCACCCCAGGCAGAGAGGCAGGGCAAGCTCCGCAGAGACATCTCCGCTTCCTTACCGCTTGCAAAGCCATTAGCTCAACTGTTCCTGTAGTGACCGTCCATTCAGAAAGGTGGCGAAAGAAATGGCTTCTTTAAAGTACATTTTTCCACTCAAAAGCCAGTCTTTCCTATTTAGTTGTCATTTTTTGAGGCTTCTCCCTTTAACAGGGTCTCAAATTTTATCCACGTGTAAGGTTACAACTAGAACATGACAACATCGTTTTAAATGGGATTGAAAATGGTCTCCTCTTTAAAAAAACGCACAACAAACTGTTTCCTTGGAAACTCGTTTCACTGGTTGATAAAGCGACGTTCAGTACACACTAAGTCCAAATTCCAGGCAATATTTCCTAATCACCCAAAGCAAATAAAACACTATGTGCTACAGCAGTTGCATGGAGCTGCAAATAGAAAAGCATAATGGAACTGTATTGTGGCAGCACGAGAAACTAAATATTGTATTTAACAAGAGAGCTTTTTTCCCCCTTCCTTTAAAAATAGCCAGTTCACTTGGGGTTATTGGCAGTAAGTCCCAAAGTTAGTCTTTTCAGGCAGCTTCATGAATCGCTGTTGCCCTTTCAGCTGTGTTATCTTACTCCAGATAAATTTGCTCAAACTGAAGCCAGTGTTTTAGGAATTTTGTATTAAAGCAATACAGCAACAAAAAGATCTTTGAAAAACATTAACATACATGTCTGATCCTCAGGGTAAAATCATGATGATTAAATTGCAACGCATGAATGATTAACAATGAACTAAAAAGCCCTGAACTCAAGTAAGTGTCCAAAATGCAGGGATCTGAGCTAACGCAAGAGTCAACAGCACGCAGCGATTATTTTTCAGCCTAACTTGTTAAACAAATATTTGAGATTGCTTCAGATTTAGACAGGTATCAGTAAAGGCAACAAGCACTGGTAGTCAAGAACAACACCTAGAGATGAGTGGTAAAGAGAATCCCATTTAGCTGTACTTGCCTGGAAAAATGTAAGGTAAGACTCATCTCTATAACCCCAGAGGTGAACCAAAATTCAACATTTGTCTCAACTGCTTCCTTAACGTCTACTAGCTGCACTCATTGGCACCAGGTAAGCACAGAAATTAAAGAATGAATAAAAATTACATAGTTCTCTCAGCTGAACTGACAGTGATCTTGTCAGTATATACAGCAGGATTA
Organism: Nettapus auritus; assembly: GCA_011076525.1. Classification (NCBI taxonomy): domain Eukaryota; kingdom Metazoa; phylum Chordata; class Aves; order Anseriformes; family Anatidae; genus Nettapus; species Nettapus auritus. The sequence continues at coordinate 183,062,834 of CM021765.1, read as the reverse complement.
AAAATTGATTTTTGTGAAGAGTAAACCCATTTGAAAAATGTATCACCAGCCAACACCAGTAACATCAGAAAGAAAATCAAGGGCTGAATCATCCCAGCCATTCCTTAAGGAAAAGGCCACCATAAGCAGTCAAAAAATACTCCTTTCAGGTTCAGTTGGACTTCAGAAATAATTCATTCTATATTATATAATCCTCTCTATACTGCACTCAAGCATCAACATACAAAGAAGCTGAGAGTATTAATTTCACATAAAGGTTTGGGTTGGAAGGGACCTTAAAGCCCACCCAGTTCCAACCCCCTGCCGTGGGTAGGGACACCTCCCACCAGACAAGGTTGCCCAAAGCCCCATCCAGCCTGGCCTTGAACACCTCCAGGGATGGGGCATCCACAGCTTCACTGGGCAGCCTGTGCCAGGGCCTCACCAGGAGGGAAGAGATTATTCCTTTTATCTAATCTAAATCTCCCCTCTTCTGGTTTAAAACCAGCCTCCCTTGTCCTGTCATTATCTGACTGAGCAAAAACATGCTCTCCATCTTTTTATAAGCCCCCTTTAAGTACTGAAAAGCTGCAATGAAGCCTCCCCGGAGCCTCCTCTTCTCCAGGCTCAACATCTCCAGCTCTCTCAGCCTGTCCCCGTAGAGGTGCTCCAGCCCTCTGATCATCCTTGTGGCCCTCCTCTGGACCTGCTCTAACAGCCCCACATCCTTCTGGTACTGGGGGCCAAGACCTGGGTGCAGTACTCTAAGCTGGGCTTCCCGAGGGCAGAGCAGAGGCCACCAACAGAGGACACCCCTCTGTTGGTGCAGCCCAGGATGCAGTTGGCCTTCTGGGCTGCAAGTGCTCACTTCTGCCTCATGTTGAGCTTTTTGTCCACCAGAACCCCCAAGTCCTTCTCTGCAGGGCTGCTCTCAGAGGGCTCTTCTCCCATTCTGTGCTCATGGCTGGGATTGACTGACCCAGTGCAGCACCTTGCACTTGGACTTGCTGAACCTCATCAGTTCACATGGGCCCACTTCTCAAGGCTGTCCAGGTCCCTTTGAATAATTTGTTTTTGAAATTGCTCAAAGAGGCAACTTTTATTGATAAAAGGAAAGATGGTTACAAACTTGTGTCTTATTTCCATCCAAGATACCCACCAAAAAAGTGTAATTGCATGAAAAAACTTGCCACAAGGGGGCATAATTGAATTGTATTTCCTTAGCATATGAAGCGAAGCCATTTACTTTTGTTTTCACAGAACTATGCAATTGTATCCCTGGGAGAGCACTGGACATCAAGAATGCTTCCCCTCATTCTCATTCATGGGGTGTCTTTCTTCATTGCACTAAGGTTTAAAGTATTGTTCAGCCAATTATAATCTTTAGAAAATATTTTAAAGTACGTGAGACATTTATGTCGTAACTTGCCCTCCAATGCAGTAAGAGAAGTGGAAAAAATATTCTGTTTAGAAAGACAACACATAAAAGCAACATTACTGTTTCTTAATGCAAGAGGAGACTTAACTCGCCAATTGGTACATCCCAAAGTTTAACTAGTCATGCATAACAAGATGGAAAAATATGCAAGATAAAATGCAATGTCATTCTAGGCCAAAGAAGAATAGCATACAGCAAGTCATATTGTGAACTTGAACACCAAATTAGTATTTACTTCACTGTAAAAAAAATCCCCTTTGCCTGGCTGTAACATGGATAATGGAAATTATTTTCGTACCTCCTAGTGTCACATTGCCATGAAGAAACCTCCCTTGATAAATAAGCCGCAAGATATTTGGACTGCTGACTTGCTCTTCTTCCCAGTCTGAAAAGTAAGAGAATTTCCAGTTAGGTCGTGGTAACAACATCTTTTGTTATTTCTCACCTTCACTCAGGAAGAAAATTTGGAAGAGGACTCCCTCGCATCAAACACTGAAGAGAGCATAGACTAAAGGTACAGAAAGAGAATTCACTCCTGGAAGTTATTCTTAAATGTATTATTTGACATTGACCATTGAAATCCCCTAATTCTACGCCTATAAATATCAATATTATGAACTCACAGATCACATGAGCTATTTAACATACATCCAAGCCCCGCACAAGATACTTTTAAGGGCAAATTGCTTCCTGTTTACATGGAGGCTTAATACCCACTTGGCTAAAACTGCCTTGATTCCTTCCAGTCCAGGGGATTGATTCTCAAGCCATACTCATCCTCCCCAGCTCCTTGTCTAACTCGAGCCTTTCTGCAGCCACACGCAGAGCCAAAGCGCATGTGATCGGTCATTTGAAAGAGGATTCCCAGATCACAGCGCTGCGAGCCTGGCGTGGGCAGCTCGGCGGTGCTCGATGCCGACCAGATTCAGCCGGCTCCATGTCCAGAGGCGGCAGTGAACTGAGCAGCCCCCAACGGTGGCTGCGGGGAGACCGAACAGAGGAGGCATTTACGGGTGTATTTTAAGGAACTTCTCCAAGAACAAGCTGGAGATGGTTTTATGGAGCAAACAGTGATTGGGGAAAAACAAGCCTGCATTTTCCTATAATGTGTTTCCCATAACGCCTCAGCTGTAATAAATCATTTATAAGCTGAGATGATCGCTTCCTACTCCTTCACTGTTCCCTGTCACAATGTGAAAAACAAATACATCTGCACTTTGCTTTCAGAATAAGTACCATAAAACCTTTAAACGCTGAATTTAAATTGCCTCTCTCCGGGAGCGGTGTCTTCTGCTCTGTAGCTGACCAGATATCTGGTAACAGCTGCTCGCAGACGTGCTCTTTTGCTGCTTTTGTAGCGTTTTTATATGAAAATGAATATTCAGCAAGGGATCACGCCAGACGACAGACACCGACCCGCTTACTGGGAACACACGATTAGCACACAGACAGCGGCAACTGGCCCCACAAAAGGAGAAGAACTGAAAAGGGGAGACAGGGAAGCACTTAAAACAAGTCACTGCCGTGGGGAGAGTAGGAAGAGGCCCCTCGTGCAAAGGAGAATATGGGGGAGGCCACGGGGAGGCCAGGGGCATGAGGCTGCTCAATGGGCCCGGGTTACCAGCTGGGGTAAAACTGGGCAGCCAAAGCTATCTGAATCTCAGTTATTTCCACTCGTTGTCTGATGCGACCGTCTTGCACGAGCCATTTTTGCTGTGCTGGGAAGAAGACCAAGGATCAGCATTATCTCACTGCTAGGACAAACTATTTATTTTTTGGAAGGTATGGGTTTATTTATTTATTTTTACTCTATGGCATCTGAACTCCACAGAGACTACGGCTGTATAGAGAAGCCAATTTACAGGACCATAGCGATATAAAACAGCAACCACAAGACAACAGACTGTATTTTGGCACAGGTATTGTCTCACTGTTAACCTGCCAGTTTACCCATTCTTTTAATTTTTGCTTCTTGGCTCACAGTCCATACATTTCTTTCTGACACCATTGCAATTTTCAAATTCCACTGATGACTAAGGGAAAAAATATTTACCTAGGCCTTTAAAATTTTTTGTTATTTTTAAAAATGTAGCAGATAACCACTGTACAAAATGTATCTTTTAACATTGTCTAGAAAAAAGGCAGACAGGGAACAGGAATCCTACCTAGATTTATACATGAAATTAAGTCAGCATTCCCCAGTAGCAGTCAGGAAATCCTTAATTAACAGTTGCGTTACAAAAATAGGAGGAGAGTTTTGCCTTAAGCTTGCTAGGCACATGACTGAGGATATTTCATGCGTTTTCTTCCTCACAAGATCATGACAAGTCAAAATGACACTAAAAACAATCATTTCCTCTGTTTTGCACCAACTTTTGTCCTCATCGGGATTTCTCAGCGCTGTGGTACAGACGAGTGCTCTTGCTCTGGAAATAGCCTGTAGGCAAATAACATGTGAAAACCTACATACTTTTCTGAAGTAGTTTTTTCCTGTGTCTTTTAAATTGACATCATTCTTCTTTGCACAGGCAATTAAATATTCATCAAGAAGATGTAGAGCACTCCCGTGGGATACCAGCTATTTGAACCAAGGCTTCTATGTCCAGTTCTGTTTTGTTTTCTTTAAAGATGAGACTTTAAAGACTGGGTTTCCTCCCAGATATAAACTCCATCTGCAACCTTCAAGCTCTTCAGGTTGCAGCAGGAGCAGACCACAATAGAAACAAACTCAAATAACAGAACACTAACGTGGCAATACTTTCATCTCTGGTGTTGTTCTGTCAACCTGTATTATGTCCACCAAAATCTGTGACTTTACTGGTTTTAAATCTTTACTAGCATGAAGGAGAGCTGAAGCGAGCCCACAATGCACGCTCATTCCAGCGCAACAGCCACTCAATGCATCTGTTTTGCTACAGCAGAATGAAATCACCTTTATTATTACTATTTCCTTCATTATTCAGTATTACTTTACATATCACATCACAAGCCTCAACTATTGAGCTTGCCAAAGGCTTCCTCATCACATGCCCCAACGCAAATCAAACGCATAAAATAACTTCTTGCTTCTGATGCCCTGCATATGAAGAGGTAGAACACAGACGTCAGATTGCAGGATCACATGCTCAGGAACGAACTTGGGTAAGAGAAAAACAGTTCTGTCTTTACTAATTCATATAAATGTAACCAAAGAACAACCAATGCCAATTACTTTTCAGGCTTGTATTAAAACACGTGCAGCAGCTACAACAACACCCTCCATCAATCGGATTTCTTCCTGTAAAAGTGTTGTACATCTATATCTAATACTTTAGACTACCAACGTCTTCATTCATTATGTATTTTATTAAACACGCAACACTGCATCCCACCAAAACAAACAAGTTGCCCAAACCCTTGTTCTTCCTGACCTCAAAGATGGCAAGTCGCAGGCCTAAAATACAGATTATCAGCACTAACTTTATGGCATAGATTATTATCTGTCCTACCTCTTTGAGGAACTCACCACAGAAACAGATATTGCAGTGTTGTAGTTTGTGTAAATAGCAGTCTTTTTCACATCAAAATAGTAACCCAGATAAAGTCCTCTACCAAAGGAAGCATTTTCTTTCATCATATATAAGGCTATGCCTGTGCTTTGGCTATTTTCCCACGAAATCATACTCAGGGAAAACAGAAGGACTTTGTTTTTGTGGAACTACTCACATATGTGAACAAACATCTTGGTTTTCAATTCAATTTTCCTGGTTTGGTATTCCCACATAACACCAAATACATTTATACAAACAACTTCAATTTCACATCTTTTAATGCGTCTTAAAATCTTTTATAAAACACTCTTTCCTGGAAAAATATCATTAATACAGATCCTTTCCAAGACAAGGTAGTGAGTGAGAAGAACTTGAGACTGAATACCATTGATGTATTCCTATGACACACCGTGTTTTCCACTAGCTGTCTCACATAAAAGGTTTTTATATCTCCAACACTTCAAGGTCTTCCGCTTACTACATCCATTACCAAAACTAACCAAGAAAAGTATCTGAAGATAGAAAGTAGTAACTTCACTCTGAGAAAGCAAGTTTTAGGAAGAAAAACAGGAAATAGGCAAGACACCTAAAAGTCTACCCAACCTAAGAAACAGGAAGAAGGCAAGATGCCAGTTGTATTTCTACATAAACCTCTGCCCACGTACACAATGGGCGTACATAATCTGAATGTTGATAACAGAGGTAGGTTTATTAGGACTTCAGTCTGAAAGCACAGGGAAGCTTCAAACTCTCCAGGAAAATGCCAAAGGCACACAGCTACTCACCCATCGGCCAGTTGTCATACACGTGCTTCGCAATATCTGCAGCAGAGTCATTTGGTGAGAACAAGAACTCTTTTGTTTTCCCGCTCACCAAGATGAGGCGCAAATTTATCTGTGAAGAAAATGCATTATTAGGAAGATAACTGGAAAAGACTATTTACTTTTTTTTTTTAACATTATTAAAAGCTGTCATGTTTTGGAAAAATATTTTTCTAAAGTGATCCGACAATACACTTTAAGATGGTGTTAAATATAGGGACAAAGAGGTCAATAAGATCTTGTTTGTTTATGCAATCTAGGAAGATTAAATTCTTATGGCTGACATTTTTGACATTAACAACCAGAAGATTCCAATAGATAGTGATCAAACCAACTGCAACATTAAAAAGCTTTCAGCGGAGTATAAAGAAATTCCAGCCAGAAGTACTAGCAACATATCATCTTGAATAAAAACAAACGTGAAGAATTAACCTTAACACACAGCACTGAAAAATATAAAAATCTGCATTTGAGCAGTCTGTGCGCCCTACCAGTCTCCCATCAGTGTATTTATCAGCCCGGATCTCACCCACTGCACCTCCTACAAAACACCACGGAATCAAACAGCATCCCTCCTTGGCCCCAGCTGCCACAGAAACCCAAACTTTATTCTACCACTGCCATGATGCTACAAGTAAAACTGTTGAGATCCACATGCAATACAATAACAACGCATCACAGTTGTGCTTTTTAATAATTGATTTCCTTTATCTAACCATCGGCATCTTCAGCTACAATTTTCTTCCCTTCTATTTGCAAGTTACTGACTACTTTTTTCCTTATAGCATTAAAATAATCTGTATGAAGAGCTCACTGTGACACTACTTACAATGCAAAAAGAGGTTAAATTTTGGTTCTCAAGCAACTACTAACAGGGTCACAACAGGGTCACAAAATGTATTTGGGTAGCCAGCGCTTCCCAATGTTCACGACAAGGAGGAGTCTATCTACCTTGTGTTTTGGCCTTCAAGCCTAAATCCAATCAATTTTTAGCAAGACTTGGGCAACCCAACTGCTTGGATGCTTTTTTTTTTTTTTTCTAGATCAGACTGGAAAAAAAAAATTGTGTCCCTCATTCTAGAAAACTTTTCCTGGGTCAAATACAAGAAGAGAAATGTACACCGATGAACAAATCTTCAAGACTTCTTCAGGGTCAAATACCTTGGTGCTTCATGTCACAGAATCACAGAACTGTAGGGGTTGGAAGGGACACTGAAAGATCATCGGGTCCAACCCCCCTGCAAGCAGGTTCCTCAGAGCAGGCTGCCCAGGTAGGCGTCCAGACGGGCCTTGAATATCTCCAGAGAAGGAGACTCCACAACCTCTCTAGGCAGCCTGTTCCAATGCTCCGTCACCCTCACCATGAAGAAGTTCTTACGCATGTCGGTGCGGAACTTCCTGGGCTCTATCTTGCGGCCATTGCCCCTTGTCCTATCCCCACAAACCACTGAGAAGAAGTTGGCTACATCCTTCTGTCTCCCACCCCTCAGGTATTTGTACACATTGATGAGATCCCCTCTCAGTCTTCTCCAGGCTGAACAGACCCAGGTCTCTCAGCCTTATCCACATCCAAGATGGATCTTTTATTCCCTCTTAAAAGCTTTGGCTTGGGTTCATCCCACCAACCTTTAAGCATCTAGTGGAGGTATCCAAAATTAAGGTCTCCATCATACTGCACATTTCATCAAGGAAAATGAAGAGAACGATCCCTCCAAAAACCAATTCAGCATCCATTTCGTAATGTAGCAAGGGGAAATCCACATGAAAGGGCCGGGCTCCCCTCCCATGCGCCTGTTACCATCGAAGTTGTGCCGTTAGCCCAGGGAAGATGCCAGGTGGCTGCTTTTTCAGAGGAAACGCCGCCACCACCGTCGCACAGCAGCACCGCGTTATCCCTGCCCGCGTGTAACACAGAAGTCACAAGAAGCCTCAAAGGACTGAAGCTGCAGGAATGCCGTTTGGTCACAGCGGCTTATTCAGAAAATTCAGAACGCACCTGGCTGGAAACCTTAAGGCTCCATTTTCTCTGACATTTCCAGAGCGATTAAGGAATTACATCCCAATCCCCCCAAGAGTCAGCAGAAAAAGCAGTGGAAGTCCCACTAATCCCATCGACTCCAAAAACCAAACTGCAACTTCAAATTTTGAGCCTAAATTTAGCGGTGGCCAGACGATGCCCACTTGCTGTTTTGCTTATATGGTCTTTCAGCTGAAATAGCTTCCCCCCACCCCTCAGCAGTTCCCACCTGTGTATTTATAGCCAACACTTACGCAGATTTCTTTGGTCGGGCTACACAAGACGAGCTCTTCAAGCTTTCTCTAATGAGATATCCATTTTCCCATTCACCCCAGCTGCCTGTCTCTGCATGTTTCAGTCTTTTTTTTTTCCTCCTGAAAACAGATGACTGTTTCGGAAGCGTACCGAACGATGTCTCACCAGCTGCTTGTTATACCACCACCAGCAATTTCCTCCATCTACTGGAAACATCCTCTGTGACTGTGTCCCAGGAGGACATACACCTCCTTCAGAGCTGCTCCACACCATCAGCTTGGCTGCTTCACACCCTGACCTACCTTCATCCACACCATTATTTAGCCTCTGAGCCTATAATTGACATTTTGGTTGTAACACCCTAAAGCTCCAAATTTCACCCCGCTCCTATCGCTCCGTATCCCCCAGGGGAAGGAGGAAGGAGTCCAGGTGGGAAGTTGACAAAACCTTAATGCTGCAGCACCACAAGAACAGTCGGGATCTCCCTCGTGTCTGGGCCTGAACCCTACAAAATCACTCAGGCATTTCTGCATCATGTTTTTCTTTCTATAATAAGAACATTTTTTGAACTTCACATCATCCGCAAATTTTAGCAGCAATGTCCCTTTATGTTTACCTTTGTCATTGAGTCAGATGAATCAAGAATGATCAGAGAATTGCCCCACAGTGACTCCAAAACCGAGCTCCCCCGATCCAGTTCCCCCTCCTGTTAGGCCACGTATGTTAGGCCCTTATACACTCGCATTTTCTCTGTGAAGTCCTAGTTTCTCCTATTTAACCAACAGTCTACAATCTGGCATGGCATCAGTCGCTCTGTACATGCTCAGATGAAACTATAAAAACGTCTATTTAGAAAATCAGTTCTTTTCATCGAAAGTCAGTTTGCCATCATCTGGCTTTCAGAAGTGCAGTGCGCTGCCTTCCACTTCACTTTCTCTATACCTCATTATCTTTAATTATCCTTTAAGCGTCAATGCATCTCATTACAACTCCAACATACTGCCAAAAATTTAGGAGGTTTAGGCTGCGTCACAAGCTGTTATTGTACTTGGGAATGGGCTGCCTGTTTAGCAAACAAACAAACCAACCCCAAATATTCAGCAGCAGCGTCTGCCGTACGCAGTCGGGGATAAAATTAGGAGCTTGCTTCTCCAGCAGCTTGCCTTCCTCTTCCTCGCCTCTCCACACATCTATGCCCCTACTCTAACTCGCTCCTCATCCCCCCCAGCTTGCTCCCTGTAGCCCAGCAGTCCCCCAGCTCTGATTTTATGCAGGCTTCCTGAGGATTTAATCTCATTTATCAGTGTGTAGTTCATCTGTGCTGGGTTATTACATGTTTTGAAGATGAGAACACTTTCCTAGGCAGTGAACGTTTCTATCACCAAACTATCAGCTCCTTAGAACTGTGGGATCTGCATCCTACAAGGAGATGATTAAAAGAAAAAGAATATTAGTACTGCTCAACACTTATAATTACAGCAGAGCGTTGATACAGAACTGAAGTTATTCTTCAGCTAGCACAACATTAAGGAGACTCATTTCTTTTTATTCTTGCTACCGGGTTTTGAAGTTGGCAGGCACACTAAAGTAAATACAGAAAGGCAAAGTATATCACAAGAGAACTAGCCCAAAGTAATGTTGCTTCCTGGAAAGTTTGATTAAATCATATCTCCGCAGTTAATAAACAATGCAGAAATCAATATAAGCACCAGGAAAAAAGTGAAAAATGTTAGTTCCTTCTTCCCCCACCCAAGATGGATAACCCAACAGTGCTGACGTTTTCTGTTGCTGCAGACTAGTTCTTACAGCCTTTTATCAAATATAAAGGCAAATATCAATACAAACTAATAATTTTACAGGATATACTACAAAGTACGTCTAAACCAGGGGAAGAATACATTCGTTAAAAAACAAAAAGTATCACCAAATATTAGCAGAAGCCCAAAATAAATCCTGAAATCACTCACGCAGATGTTGCATCAAGTGCAAGGAAACAGCTGCTCTAATAAAAGGTTAAAGTATTTTCTTATTTATAGTACAGCATGCCACTGACACTGAGTTTGCATGTTTGTCTATATATATATGCTTATATATAAGATAAATATGTCTCTGTATTTATATTTCTTAATCTTGGCTTGAAGGAATCTTAATCTTCAGTTGAACATCATGTTACCTCAAAGGGTTTGAAACAAAGAATGCCAAAACTTGCCTTTAAATTTAGAGCCTCATCTTATTTCCCCCCAAGAGCACTGCGAAGTTCATTGCTTGCAACTGCTGCACTTCTCAGTCCATACGCCTGAGAATCCCACTTCAAACAAACCGTAGGGATCTGAAACAAACCTTTTGGCAAAAGGCCACTGCTGAAAGTCCATATCGAAAAGGAAAAAACAACAACAACAAAAAGTATGTGCATACAATGGAAGGTAAGAACAGAGAAGTCTTGGCTTGGCAGACAAGTTCTGACTCAGAAGCAGACAATTTAAAATTTCCAAGTTCCAAAATGACTCTTAGGATACAGAGTAGTTCAAACTACTATTTATGTTAAAAGTCTGCAAGGATCTTGTGCCTGCATCATCTGAGATCATCTGCTTACAGCCCCTCTGCCTTCCTTGCTGTAGGAGTCTTGGTTCGAGACATTCATCTGATTCCTATGGCCCTGACGAGCTTCTTCTCTGCAGGGGATGTAACGATAACTGTCCTGATTTTACTTTTTATTATTTTTTTTTTTAGGACACCAAAGGGAATTCCAACCTTTTACTATGTCAAACTGTGTAAGGGTCATAAACTCACATTTACACCTTCCAGCACCAACGGCAACCCTAGTGACGAAGGCTGTTCAGAAGAGTATCAGGAGTCAGATGAGCTACACCTGCGGATGACATCCCTCTGCAGGGTTACACAATAGCCCTTTCTGCTTGTGATCTCAAGCGTGCAAACCTCACCTTCTCCCCCCACACACCACAACCAGCACCGATTCCATCGTTACAGCTCCAGCAGCCGCCACATCAGTTGCATTACAGACATAGTAAAGAACTGAGGTGCAAGATGATATACTACAAGCTAAAATAATAGTAATAAAAAATGGTTATGCACAAAAGAATGTGTTAACAAACACTGTGCAACTGCACCTTTTGGAACAAAAAGCTGGGTCGTGTAGATGCAGATGTAGAAGTTGTGTTTTGTGTTACGGGCATCTGCAACTGAGTTTGTTCATGTCACTGTGCTTCTGACTTCACAGCCCAAGTTAAAGAAATTGAAAGCCTCTTAAACATCAAGAAATTAGGGATTTACAGCCAACAGAGAGTATTTCTTGATGATTAAGTGGCTTCCACCTAGGCAGTTAAATAGTTTTTTGTTATCAGTTTTATGCTGCAGCAGCAGGTTAAGATTCCTCCCATCTTACAATTAAAACACAGAGGAAGAGCATCGTATCACCGCATGCTATACAACCCCAAGTTTAAACTAATTGCTTTTGTTCAGCAGTTTTCAAAATTAAAATACATACATGAGACAAATTTTTCTCATTTTTTTTTTTAAAACAGATGTAAACTTTAAAAATTAAGAGTGGACCGTATAGGGAAAAGATGAGAAAGCAGGACTCAGAAGCTTCACTCTGCAGAACCCAACACATTCACTTCCTAGCTCAAGTTCGTAATTGTACAAAAGAAGCTTGTTCTCCGAAGGTGCACAGAAGTTTCTTAACGACTGTAGCCCAAAGAGATGCCTGCTAGTTCCCCACCACATAGCACCACAAGCACACTGCTCACTGAATTCCACCCTGTTCACTACAGGGGCCGAACCAAGCCTGAACAAGAGCCTACATGAACCAGCAGTTATACAGGCTGTGTCAGCAGGAACCTGCAGGTTCAGACTCCTGTTCACTTGTAAGGGAGACACCATCTCAAGTAACCCCATCCGTAAATTGAGAATTTCAGTTTTTACGCTCACTGGAAGGCTGCTCCAGATCCTGACTGTCCTACTGAGGGAAACTTCCTTTCAGTTCCCAGCACAACTTGATTCTTGGACAGGGTACATCCCCTGATACCAGACCTGCTTTGGGCTTCAGCTGTAACAGTGGGGTTTTGTCGGTTTATTCTCCACCTGCAGGTGAGGACACCTGGCTAAAACAAACAAGCAGAAGCTTTCCTGGTTAGCAGGCTGGCTTGGTGTGATCACTGCCTTCCGGGCTCTGAAGCACATCAACAGAGGTTAAGGAAACAGGGCTCGGTTAGCCTGGAGGCTTGGTGGGCACCTAGTAGCAGCCTTCAGATACCTATGGGGAAATCACCAATGTGATGAGCATTTCACTGAGGTACAAAACAGAAGATCAAGAGACAACAGTCTTGGGAACAACAGGTTTTCAAATGAGATAAAAAAATTTTGCCCTGAGGACACTGAAGCAGTGAAAGAGGTAACCTGGAGATGCTCTGGAAGCTCTGTCTTGGGGATTTTTAAGACCAGAAACGACAAAGCCCCAGGCGACCTCCTCCAAATTCAGTCCAGTTTCAGAGGTGACCTTGCTTCCAGCAGCAGGTTGGGCTGGAGACCTCTCAAGGTCCTTTCCAAGCGGAACGATTCTACTCTTCACTTTAATCTGCATCTGCTTCAGTTTTGATTCATCTGCCTTCAATACGCACAATTAGAACTGTACACAGTGTTTCAGAGAATATCATCAAGAATTTATAAAGCGATACTAAAACCTTCCTAAATCTACTGCAAATGCCTCTCCGTTTTCCGCACGAAGACCACAACTGCCTCACATTTGCGATTCAGTAATTTTGCAAGGCTCTTCTCCGGTCCAGTCAATCCTGTGACACTGAACTTCAAATCTGCATTACGCTACGTTAACCACCCATTACATACAGGATATTTTGATATTAATGCAATTAATTGTGTTCCTATTAATTCAGTCTTTGAGATAACCCAATCTTTTCCATACAATAGTACCATCCTCTTCTGTACTGCTGAAGTTTTCATCCTCAGCTTTCATCAGCACACTGTCTTTGCTTGTACCAGTGGCAGAAATGGAAACATCAGAAAGAAAGCTGGTCCCCAGATTAATCTTTCAAGAACTTCTCTGAACACCACTGCCAGCCTGACACATCCACACTCCATGCTCCATCTTACCATCTTCACCCCAGTCACACACTCCATCGATCCGTCTTCCCAAATGAATCCTCTCCTACACAACGTCAGCTACTCACTGAATTCCAGGCAGATTACCTCTTCTGCATTTTCCTCATCTGAAAAACAATCTTTCCAAAGAAAACTGGATAATGAATCTGTCATCATCTAACTTTGCTAAGTATACATTGTGAATTTTAGTTGTTTCTTTACACTTCTCTTCTTCTCAACGTCCTGCTGGAAGTGGTTATTTACCTGTCAACTTCAAAGACTCTCCCTAGGTCCTTTTACTCATTTTGCATGCAGCTATTTTATACCTTTAACAGCTTTGACTTGAAGAAACACCAAGCCTGCAAACTCTTCCGATAAGGCTCCTTATGCTAACCCCCCACACTTAGCCTAATCAGCACTTACACCCTTGGAAGCCAAAGCCTTTGTATATCACAGACATATTTGCTCCTATTTTGTTTATTCTTCCATTTGATATAAACTGTATCAGCTCGTGATTGTTGGATCTAATGTCACTTACCCAAGCAGTCTTCTGAAGAGTTCCAGAGCTTTTTGGTAATTTTAAAAGATGGCCACCTAGAATAATGCTTGGCTAAGAAACTGCTTGGCTGTTAGGCAGACTGACGTACAGGTGCACGAAGTGAGAAGTACAAGAGCAAGGAGTAAGAATGTGCTGCCCAGCGATGCAAGAGCCCTCATGAAAGGAACAAGAGATCCTTGATTCTGGACTCAACTTGAAGGGCCTCTGTGTAAAATGAACAACTATTTCTTACAAACCACATGTCTAGACCCCTATTTTCACCAGATAGTACACAGGGAATACTGGCAATTTTTAATTCCACTTCTTCAACTGAACGCCTACAATTTCAGTCTTGCAACACTCAGAATCCCTTCACTTTTGGTTGTACAAAGGGGTTTTGCTCTACCCTTACAATTATTACCTATAATAAGTTTACTTCATATCAGGGCAAAAAAAAGACATGTTACGTGTAAAAGTAACATGAATTGACATAAACTGTCAATGTGGCAGAACAAAACTCTGAGGTTTCATTGCCAGCTGGCAGACAGAGCTGCGTAACTCATCCAAAGCCACACCACGTGTGACAGCACGATGACTCCAACACGGGGCCACAGACGTAGAAGTTTGATAATACCCTGCATCACCCTACTCAAGATGAACGTGAACTTCATAACCAGTCCCAGTGACACACTCATCTTTAGATCACTACGAAGAGAAGCAAATTCATTTTTATGTGTAAACAGTTCCACATCAAATAAGCATTGACTAAGACAACTTCGCGCTGCTAAGAACTAAGCAAATTTCAGAGAATGCTGAAGCGATGGGAAAGAAAACCAAACCGAAGCATAATCAAATTTTATTTAAAGGAGGAAAAAGCAAAATCCTATAAGCATTTACCTCGGTAGCTGCGATAGAGCAAGCTGTCTCTATAGAGACTGTGACATTCTTGAACTTGACAATCACAGTGCTTGGACACACTTTATCCATTCCCTTGCTTCAGCTCAAGTAACACTGGAACAATGGCAATACATTAACCAGCTTCCCCCAGTGAGTTCAAGGGCTACCTTTTAAGAGGAAATATCTAGGAAATACTGTTCATTAAATTAAGTTAATGTGGATACCATCACAAATAACCAGCAGAATGCAATGGATTCCAGTGGAAGATGGATGCACTTTACCACCTAATACTTCATAGGATCACAGAATGCTTTGAGTTGGAAGGGACCTTAAAGCCCACCCGGTTCCAACCCCCTGCCATGGGCAGGGACACCTCCCACCAGACCAGGTTGCCCAAAGCCCCATCCAGCCTGGCCTTGAACACCTCCAGGGATGGGGCATCCACAGCTTCTCTGGGCAGCCTGTGCCAGGGCCTCACCACCCTCTGAGGGAAGAATGTCTTCCTTGTACCTAATCTAAAACTACCCTTTTCTAATTTAAAGCCATTAACCTTGTCCTTTCACTCCACCCCCTGACAAAGAGTCCCTCCCCACCTTTCCTGTAGGCCTCCTTTAGGTAGTGGCAGGCCACCGTAAGGTCTCCCCAGAGCCTTTTCTTCTCCAGGCTGAACAACCACAGCTCCCTCAGCCTGTCTGCGTAATCCACTTGTACAGCAAAGATTCAGATAAAGACCTACTTTGATAACTCATCAGCCAGAGACAGGGCAATTTCATCGTGCTCATGCAAAACAGATTTCTATCGTGTTATGACAGAATTGCCTAATTCCACTGCAGTGATAAGATGCACTTACAAGATACAAAAGACCATGGTTTAGAATTAGGCTTTAGTATAAATAGACAGAAAAGCAGGCACACAGTTAACCACACGGCACCCAAGGCTGCTGTTTTCAAAGCTCATCCTTTCAGGGCACTGCTGGAATAAACACGTTTTCACTTTGAAATAAACTGACTAAAACACGGAACAGAGAAACCAATGCAGTGAAAATTAACATGAAATTTTGGTAGAGATCACTTTAGCAATCCCCGTACCACGGTGAAGCAGTCATTTCAAAACACTGGAAGTAATAATACTGCACATCCTGTCACGACACATACGTGAGAAGCCGGTGAATAGGGGTGAGAAGACAAGATGCTCGTTTATTTTCTTCCAATCTTTCCCTCCCTAAAAATGCCTCCTAGTGACACGCATCCCGGCATTTGACTCCGGGCTTCAGAAGTGGAATCAGCGCGTACCATCTGTGTTACCTTCCTGCCGTGCTTTCTCCAGAGCTGCCGCTGGATAAGGCCATCACCTTGCTTTCACCTTCTCCTATCAGCTGGCATTTGAGGCTCACAAGTTCGCTACAGGTGAATAACATAGTACATAGTACATAGTACTTTTAAATATTATTTAGAACAGTTCAATCTCATCCTTAAGAAGAGATCGAAGACCATCAAGTCTGAATGCTGATTTTGTGAACTAACAGCTCAGATTTGAAAACAAATATTGCTCTAACAAGGGAAGAAACAACTCAAAGGAAAGCCCCGAAGACAGCTGCTTTTTCAAGTCCAAGGGGCAGATGGGTCCCTTCCACCCCTTCTCATTCCATTTTTTCCCTATCTTTAACCAATTTTGTGGGTCTAAATTTCAATTTAACTCACGTTCCTAGAAGTTTCAGATGCAGCTGTTCCATGGTTACAAAGAATAAAGAAAAACTAATGATGGGCTGGGGAAAGCATATTGAATGGTCTGTTTGGGCACTGTGAGAAAACAGAGGCAGAAATCTGAGTTTCCTGCTGCTGCATAATGGGAATTCGACAAAACCACGCGCACCGTAACTGGATTTGGAGGTATGAGGATTTTATAACCAGATGGGTCAACGAGACAACACACAAAGCTCCAAGTAATCTTTCGGTTACAGTCAGCTACAGTTTGACCAGAATTTAAGTTCAACAAAAAAAAGTGCACATAAAGAAATCATTCCAACATGCCCCCAAAAATAAACTGAACATTTCATGGGAAATGCTATTAACTAGAGGCAATCAAAACAACGATAATAGCAAGCAGCACACAGCCGCGGACATTGTCTAGTGCTACATGCTAATTTTCAGGAGAGAAAAGTGAAGCCCTCCCCAGCCAACTTCATTATTTCTGAGAGGAACGCTCACTCATCTGAATTCACTATCAGGAAGACAGATGGATGAAAATAATAATAACCAAAGGAGGTAGGCAGGCAAATTACCGGTAAAAGGCAGTGTTCAAACTTCCTATAACACCTCACTGATTTTTGCAGTGCATGCTGGAGTAAGCATGGATGTGTACATTGAAGCCTGCCACAGATCAAGAGATTAAGTTGTTGGTTTTGTACTTTTCTCCCTAGATGCAGTTCAAATGGGTATAGTATATTGACTACAGTCCCTGTACTTAAACACAGGATGGTTTGGGTTGGAAGGGGCCTTAAAGCCCACCCAGTTCCAACCCCCTGCCATGGACAGGGACACCTCCCACCAGAGCAGGTTGCCCAAAGCCCCATCCAGCCTGGCCTTGAGCACCTCCAGGGATGGGGCACCCACAGCTTCTCTGGGCAACCTGTGCCAGGGCCTCACCACCCTCTGAGGGCAGAAACTCTTCCTTTTACCTCATCTAAATCTCCACAGCTCCCAAAGTACTTCTCACAGGGCTGCTCTCAATGAGTTCTTCACCCAGTCTGCGCTCATGGCTGGGACCATCCTGACCCAGGTGCAGCACCTTGCACTTGGACTTGTGCAGCACCAGGGACTTCACCTGACGGCCAGGACTTTTCAGATCTGATGGGGAGAGGCTTGGCAACTCCATCAGCCAGCTCCCTCAGGACCCTGCGATGCATGGCATCAGGCCCCATGGACTTGTACACACTTAGTGTGTTTTTATGTACAATAAACCATATTAATACATCAGGTATTGCAAGAGAAACTGAATTTTTATTTCCAAAGTTATTTAAACTTTAAATAAACACATCTTGATTAATCATTATTGCAGAACTCCTAAACCTTGCTCTTCCCCCTACTACTACTCCCCCTCCACTACTATGCAAGACAGCAACAGCAACAACAGCAATTAAGGATTAGTTCACAATTAGCGTATCTAATAGCTTTTAAGTTCTCACAAAAATACACAGGTAACTAACCAATTTACAAAATTCCTTGTAAAAAAAATGTAAGTATAAGAGGAAAAAAATCAATTTATTGAAAAAGAGAAATGAGGGGACCACCCCGTAGTTCCCTACACGAGCATAAAGATTCCTGCCATGATAGTTCTCCTTGGAAACAAATCAATCTCCATGCAAAGCCTAATAAGATTTGCTTCTCTTCAGGCCTCAAAAAAAAGGATAGTGACAACCAAGTGCAAATCTGTTCCAAATCAGACTATAGCAAAAAGAAAAAAGCCAGAAAACGACCTTCTGAATCCAATTCTGTTTCCCGTTGTATTTTCTCTCGCAGTACCTGTTGCATTACCTGGTTTCAATGCAGTTCACTGTCCTGTGCATAACACGCTGCGACTAAACACGGGGATTAGAGCTTATACAGATGCTACAGCTTGGAAAGTTTGAGGAAAAAAACATCACTCCCTAATGACAAATAAAGTGATGCGGCCCCCTGGAAGTCCAGTCAAATAACATTCCCACACACCAGCTCTAAGTTATTAATAAGACCAATGAATCAACAAAAACCATCTCTAAGGCTTTCAGGACCTACATCCCAATAAAAACGCCAGCGACAGGAGACAAGTTTGCAGTCTATCACTGTAAGGTCATTTGGGGATTCTGCCGACTCCTCCTTGTGTGACTCTGCATCTTGGGCAGCATGCAACCACTACATTTTTCAAGTCCTGGGAGCGAGTATCAAAAATAAAATGGAAAAAGCCTTCGGTATTTTTAAGATAGGACAGAGGTGAAGAGTTGCACCTTGAATTAGAGACGTATTACAGCTCACTCGTGTGGAAATACCATAAAATTAAATTTTTATTATTAGCTACTGATTCCTAGTTTCTCTGGGCTGTGTATCGTGGCAGTCAGCCAAAGTTTTGTCATTCCAAAGCACCATCTAAATCACTGAGCTGTGATAATTTAAGGCAAGAGATAGAGCATTATATATATATATTTTTTCTCTCTGATGCAAAAGATAGTTTAAATTTTAATCAAAATGGATGTTTCACCGACTATATATCTTGTTTATTCTTGCAAAAGCAATCAACTTCGATATGAATGAGAACACAACCTTTTCTAATTGTTTTTGTCCTAAAATAGCCCCGAGAAAACACTGAATCATGTGGTAAGAGATCAAGGATTGTGAGGCTGGTGCCAATTTATTCACAATAAAACTCTTCAGGAGCAAACAGCCTGACCTTGACCTATGTCTGCACTTTTCGGCTCCGAATAACGAACCCTCCTTACCTTAGATTTTACCCTCCTCAAGGAATTACCCTTAATGTTCAACAAAGATGTAAAACTTGGTTATATAAAGCTCTAATGTTGTTGTTCCATTTAAACATGGCGGCAAAAATTCATCCCCAAGCTAAGCCTGCTGAAGTCAACTGACTGAAGTTAACAGAAGATAATGCAGATCAGTTATTTATTGTGTTGAACACTAAAAAGTCATGTGCATGTGCCCTCCCGACCAGCCGGCAGGCTAGCAGTAATTCTTAGCCTGTTTCCATCATGAAGAGCACTTGCTAGTCCGGACTATCTACTAATGACTGGACAGTTAAAGCTGCCCCTGCATTTTGGCCTCCTCCTCCAGTATCGTTGAGCCTTCCATGGAGTAAGAACCACACAGTTCACCAGCTGTAAACTTATTGCTCAACTTCCTTGGTAGATCTGGTTCCAGATGCGGTACCCCGTGCCTCCCCGACGGCTCTGGGAAGCTCGGCCTACCACGGCGGCCAAGGACATCCAAAGGGAACTGGATCTGCCTGGCCAGGTGCTGCGAAGCCACAGTAGGTCTAAACCAGCCTTTTTTCCATCTGGGAGAAGACTTTTCGCCCAAAAATAGTTCAATTTTAGTGAGGGAAATTAAAAATAATAATAATAAAAGCTTTTTAGAGCACACATTTAATGTCTTCTTAATATCTTCTTCCTTTCTCCATTTGTCTTTAACTAGAGCCTATGCAAAAAGCATCATATCACACAAAAAAGCTTTGTTCCAGCCCTCCAGAAAAAAAATAAAAATCTGTAAAACCCACTAAATTCAAGAACCAACTGATATTCAGGCATCTTCTAAGCATGAGTGTCATTCTGGTCCAGGATCTCACTAAACCCTTAGCACGAGGGGAAAATAGCGATGCCTTCTTGAAGACATTACAGTCTTAATTGGAAGCGATTATAAGCAACACCAGTCAGGGCTCTTTGTTCTTACTGCATCAACAACTACATTATAACGAGCCATCTGCTCTGTGTCAAAGCAGTGAGTAAGGTTGGTTTCTGTGAATCTGGGGCAACATGTGTTCTAGCTTGTGTCTTAATTACGGCTTGCAAAACCCTATATATGGACAACTACAGAGGCATGTTATTGAGAGCTCCCCAAAGTATCCATGCTTCTTACTTAAAAAAATAGCATTGCTTCCCTGAACTAATTGGTCTGAATTTAAATACACAGGCACCAGGAGAATTTAATAGGCTTCTTTCTTCATACGCTATGAAAATAAAATCATTTCAGACTCAAGCCATATTACCGACCCTTAGCCCTCCCCTCCATGTCTTTGTGGTCAATACCGCCAGCAGATCCTACTCACCAGATGAGGACTGGTTGCAAAACATCCAGCGCTCACCTACGCCAGAAGAACATTTCCTGGCCTTTTGCCATGGCAGGTCACTTGGCCTCCGCAGGTTCCCTGAGGTCAGGAGATGACCCGTCTCTCTCTTTGGTTTCTCATGTACTCAGGTTGACAGCTTTTTAGGACAGATTTTGTTTTGCTTTACATGTAACACTTCTAAGCTATAGCTCATTTACAGAGCAAATGTTTCAAAACTAAGGGTGTTTTATTAATAGTTCCACAACTCTACGATGGGT
The DNA here is from genome assembly GCA_011076525.1 of Nettapus auritus. Classification (NCBI taxonomy): domain Eukaryota; kingdom Metazoa; phylum Chordata; class Aves; order Anseriformes; family Anatidae; genus Nettapus; species Nettapus auritus. Next base: position 183,042,158 of record CM021765.1, on the reverse strand, counting down.
TTTCAAAGACCCTCTCACCCCTTATTTCATTAAGGCAAAAGGCACGATGGTCCGGCAAGATAGAATCAATGATGGACCACGGTATGAAAAACCTCACTGGTTATGACTAACTACAGTTAATGGAGAATTACTGCCCCAGACAGTTACTAAACTTTCGTCATTATTTGAAATAAAACATTGCTTTGATGTTACAAGACAGAGCACACACACCCCCAAAAACAAACAAGCCCAAATGTCTTCTTTCGTACTGGGACTCTGTGTGGAGTTGTGGACAGATGAGTGTTTTGGCTGTGATGACTAATCCTTAACAAAACTAATCCTTAACAAAAAGGATTCGGGGAAAAAAAAATCTGTACTTTTCATTACAGCAAAGAAAGATGCTATGTCTTCACAGTTGCTGTCACGACCCTACGAAGGTTGGTTCAGCTATGCGTTTGGAGAGAAAAGGCTTTAGCAAGCTCTCTGTCAAGAGATGCAACACCCTTTAGCATGGATCTTTCAGGGCAGTGAGCACGTAGGTATTACTGACTGAATGACAGCACTGTGTACACAGCCTGATGTTAGCACTAACGTAGCTCAAAAGTTTCTAGTTATCAGCCAAGGGATTTTCTTGCTATTTACTAAGTCGTAATTGCAGCACAGTAATAGAATTGTGGATATAACTATTTCTTACAAAGGTTCAAGAATACACTCACAGGACAGCATAGAAAATACAGCTGCTCTACACGAAGAGAACAAGTCCATGCAGTCAGAAGTACTTCATTCTTCCCAACAGTTTGGGAGACAAACCCTTAAACAAAGCTGAAAGGAGGATCTGGCATTTAGAAGAAAACTGTGTTTGTCATACAAAACAGCCATCAAGACCACTATTGTCTTAAGCTACCCTCAGCCTGGGCAACTGTTCAGCTGAAGAGTCAGTCCGCATCAACCTGCGACTAGTGATACTGTCACGTAGTGGTGCCAGAGCCAACCGCGGCATCATCTGCTTTTCGTATCAACATCCTCCCTCGTAAATTAGTTTTCAAATAACATAATGAATTCTCATGTGCATATAACTGTATTTCATTGATTACCTCAACAGGCAAGACTGTTTACTTAAATAAACAGCCTCTCAAATTATACAGAGTAAGTGTTGCGTGAATACTGTGCAGCATTTATATTACAAGTCAAGGATTTGTATGCTGGATAAGCCTGTGCTGTGCCAGATATTGTCTGGAATTTGAACATCCCCATGTTACAAGGCAGATCAACCCTGAGCACCACCTGGCACAGTTCGGTTCTGACTTAGTCTAATAACTGTAACCAGCGTGCAACAATTAATGTTAATTGAAGACACTAATAGAAAGTTTGAAACCACTACAGAAAAGTAAGGAGCGAAACAAGGCAGCCCAGAGAAGAAAGACAAATTAAACCAGTAGAAGTGGAACAAGATGACAGGCTACAAAAACCTGTGGAGCCTGGAAAGCGTCTCCTTCAAAGAAGGAAACCAAGAGGAAACCAAGAGGAACAGTTCCAGTCTGTGAAGAATACAGGAGTGAGGGAATCGCAGCAAACAGAAGAAAATGAAGCACAACGGCGATGAACATGACATGAGACTGATGGCAATCGGCTATAAGCTTTGTAAAGCTTAGGAAAGCCTACAAGGCTCTAAATCATGGCCAATCCGTTATAAATAAAGCCAAGGTATCAATCATCTCAGCCTCTGGAGTTGCAGACCTTTCACAGAAATATTAATTAAATATATAAAACACACCATGCCCCAGTTAAAAGCTACCCTAAAATGCCCCCGTGCCAAAGGTTTTGAAACTTTGTCAAACGTCAAAGATTATCCTTACAAAAAGGAGTTTCATATTTTAAGAACTGCGGAGATAGCAAGCACAGCTTGTTTTCAAAACCCACGGTATCTCGGACCTTCCCGCTGCACGCCTCAAAGGTAGGATTAAGAAGTTTAATTAGCTATTCAGGCAAGTCCTGAAGCAGCTGAGCGTCTTCACCTTCCTCCCCAAGTGCGTCAGTGAAGTCATCAGGGTGCTATTTGCACTCCGACGGAGAGACCATTACTGCGATTACCTGCAAATTCTCAAATCAGAAAGCCTCGGTGTCATGTTCTTAAACCAAATGGGAAAGGCCGCGTGTGCGCTCCTCTGTTAAACAGCATCATCCTCACCATCTTCAGCCATCCAAATTCTGGAACAGAGAACGCTTCCTTGCTTCTTAATCCACCTTCCTTTCTTGAGATGTGAATAGAAAGGCATCGTCCATGGTAAGCAATATTACATTTAGGACTGTAAGGACTTCGTTTTGTTATTTACACCGCAAACACGCAAACTACAGTGGGATAAGTAAAAGGCAGAACAGAACAATCTTTGTTGTGCTCAGTACCGAAACAAGAACAGCCCTCTGGAAAGGTCTTCTTATAAAAACCATAAAAAGCGACAGAAGGGCAGATGACCTGAAACTTCAAAACAGGAATTGAACACAGGTGCTTGTAAGAAAATAGATTAAGTAGTGGAAAAGTGACTAGTTCTAACACTTTGTTACCTGGAATACATATATTTAGTCATCAGACCGCATGCTCATTATAGAAAAAAAATTCACGTTCAACACCCCTATGAAAAATTTAGACACTGCCTGTAGAAGCCGATGTTATTAATAGTGTGATTCTACCTCCAATATTAGTAATTTGCCGTGTCCTAAAAGGAAAAGAAAGCTGACAGGTCTTCAGTCCTACATTCTAGCTTGTCGGTTCACAGTTCAGACTTCTGAGGCTGCTGAGATGCCTCCCTTGCAAATTATACCTCTACCTTTCCTCATTAAAGACTCTGCAAAGTAATATTAAAAATAAATAAAAATAAAAGAGGAATGGTCACACATTATCAGACACTTCCATAATTCTCAATTACAATATTACTTCTACCTTAGTAAAAAACTACCTCCAGATGAGACCGACTTGCAGTGGATCTCTGTACCATGTATGTGACCATACAGCAAAACAAGTCAGTCCAACCAAACCTCCCCTAAATTAGAAAGTTCCCATTCATTTCAGTTTCTCCAGGCCTAACTTTTAATGTAGATTTTAAAATGACAGTAAAACAATATATGGAAGAGTAGCGCATCGTTTTGCTGTGTAGAAATGAAGCTAGAGAAACAAAACTGGTGAGAATATGATCAGAAGTTTAGAGCTTTTCTGTCCTCTTTACATTGAGGTGAAGAACTACAAAATACCATCGAAGGTGAATCCAAGAACCTAACACAGCCAGAGTCTGATCGTAACACAGCCCTCTTCTGGGTACCTCGGAGAAAGGAATAAATCCTGGACGGGTGTCTCATTCCACACTATCACAACTGGAGGATGTTTTCCTGCCATTCCTGACTATTTTTTGCTCTTGAAAATTAACAGCTCTGTTTGACACTGACATGACAGTCATTTTCACAACGATTCTTATTAAATTACATCTTCTGCCTCATTAACACAAACCAGTAAATTCTACCAACTACTTAGAACTTGACATCTTTTCAAACTTCCCTTGTACAGTGAAGCACTGTAGGATTAAAAAGCTCTTCGAGGTTAACTCCTACAGCACTTTCCCATCGTTTTTCTTACCTCTAATGAAGGATTAAGCTCTTTTTTTTTAATGTGCAAAAAGGTAATAATGCAGCATGTGGCCAACTCACGTTTGATCTATTTTAAAAGGCTGCATTTAGTCAGGAAAGTGTCATTTCACCCAAAAAAACAGTATTTTCACCCTTGCATATATATACACATCTGAATTTCAAGTTCCTTCTTGAACTTACTGGCTAATAATAATTTGTAGAAAATAATGTGCTCTGAGCAGCTAGCGTTCAACAGCAAACATCATTCACAAGGAAATATTTCCATTAGAGACAAAGTTGAAATCAAAGCGCACCAAGTCTAAGCTGCAGGAGTTTTTGGAAGAACCTGACTTTGATCTTTCATAAAATACTCATAATCAATAGAGCAAAACATAGGGAAGGGGGACAGGAACAAACACGTTTATTCAGGACTGTCCAAATTGCAACACAAAACCAAATGTCTCTTGCCTACTAATTATTCCTTTTGTGGTTTGGTAAGAGCACTTTCGCGGAGGGATGGTACTTGCGGTAAGCTAAATGAGTAGCAGGATATAAATCAAAAGAGTATTTTAGCCTGCTTCTCTCCTTCAGAGAGCGCAGACGCTCCTCAGCTAAAGGCTTCCAACGTCTCCAAACAAAAATACAACGGTAATTAATACTCCCCTGTTATTACTCGTTGTTTCATCAAGGAAGGAAGCGTAACTGACATCACAAACCGCAGAAGAGACGCAGGCCGAGTGATTCTTATTTCTTTTCCCCTCCTCAGTCAACCAGCTACGCTGGGGATGGGTACAACAGCGGTTCCACGGGAGCTGAGGGCTGAAGAGCCCCACAGCACCCACTTCTCATAGGGAACCCAGCCCTCTGACCGCTGCTGCCCGAGAGCAAAGAGATCCTCCGACAGATCCTCCGAGAGCTGCTCCGGCTTCGCTGAAAGGCAGTCAGAGGAAAACCAAATGGAAATATCAGTGATGACGAGGACCTCCTGACGCTCCCCTCGGTCTCTCCAAAAACTCATCCAGCTCTCATACGATGTGTCACCTGCACAGAAGCCAGCAGCAGATAAACACTACGAGGTACAAACGGGGAAGAGATATATATGCTTATAGGATATATATCTTGCTTATATATATATATATCTCCTGTAAGCAAAGCAGCAAGATGAATAGGCTTAGTTGGACGTACCACCCCTAGAAATGGGTACAGAAGGATGCTCTAGGAACAAGCCCTTGGTTTGAGCTTAAAAGAAAATAAATTTTTCACCAGTTCCTACCACAGGCACTGGCTCACTGCACACAGCACAGAACTACTGAAGCACCAACTTCCCAAATTGACAGATTTTCCATCAACAGCTACAAAGCACCAACCCAGCGAGACCACAAGCGCTCTGCACGCAGACAGCCAAAGGTCTTCCAGCTGCCGATCAAGAGAACAACCTTTGGTTCCTCAATGGCACGTCAAGAACTTGAACGTGTTTCTGTGCTAGCCTTTTATTCACTTATTTCTATGTCGGAGCACACTTTGTTACTAGCCCAAATGCTTTTTTCCCCCTTTGCACACGTCCAACATGAAAGCAGCACCAAAGGCAGAACAAACATTTAATTTCTTGGAATAACACGGCTTTCTTCCCGTCCCATAAAGGCAGGCATGAAGTTAGTGAACTATAAATAATTAATAGCTTTTCACAGGTTAGATCTTTTTATGTACAATAAAGGGGTAGCAGAGTTACTGTATTTTTGTTTCATCTTATTTTTTACTGTCACAACGACGTCGGCTGCTCTTGAAACAGTATTAGTACATTTCCAGGGTTTAAAACCACAGCTTGTATTCAGTGCAGACACGTCCAGAAGAACATTTTTAGGCAAGACAGACCCAGAGTCTCTGCATTACTGACACACAGTGTTACAAGGAAAGTGATGGTTAACCTGACCAAGGCTTCCCATTTAAGCCTTCTGCCACTGCTCACAGTTAATTCTCATAATTCTCAGACTGCCACCTCTGAAGCTGAGATTTCCTGCGCAGGCTCTCACTATAGACAGCGCTGCCTTTGGTTGTTGAAAGCAGGACCAGAACGAAAGGACCACTTCTGAGAGCAGTGAAAATACATGGAAGTGTCTCCTTTCTCCATGTATTGTAATCCAAGAGCCTCGTTTTTACAAAGTTTAAATAATTGTATCAAGCCAAATAGAAATAGAAAACTAGAAGGTCTGACGGTAAGGCTTGCGTGATGTAACGTGCAACATTTACAGGTTATAGATGCTCAGCCACCTTCCAGCGCGAGAGGAAAATTCATCTCTTTACAATTATCTTGGCAGCCACATCAGACCAGGCTTAACACATCATTCAGTCCTTCCTGCAGATGCTGTATCTTAAAGGGGAGCCTCACAAGTTGCTCCTTGCGGATGGCATTTCAGCTGATAGGTTTCCGATAATTAATTCGCCAGCGACGCTGCTGTCTGCAGATAAGGTTTATTTCCCACTTCGGCTCGCCGTGAATTCGATGCAAACGACACAGAGAAGTAAAAACAACTGAAGAAATCGAGCAGCCACCCCCAGCAACACGGCGATGAAATCTCGGTATGAGCTTTACGTATGGCGTTCAGGGTCCCTCATGAAATCATCCTATACCATCAGCTTCATTCCTCCCCAGGTGGGTACGTTCACACTGGGAGTAGACCAGCACAGATCCCTGGAGAACACGCATCACATCACCTCCCCTGGACCACTGCGACTTGTCAGGAAGCCAGAAACTCATTTATTTCTGAAAGGTGAGCAAGAACTGCTAATAAAGCACTCCGATGACTCCACTTAATCCCTTGTCTTCTCTCAACCGCTGCGATCCCATGTGCTCTCTGCCCTCCCAGCCTCTCACCACACTTGAGCCTCTTATCAGCGTTCTTATCTCTTTTCTTACTTTTTCCTCTTTAGCAGCACTTTCTGCTTACCAACACCCAGCCCCGTGACTCATTTGTGCTCATACACTTACCTGACACGACACACCGAACCACCTTCCATCAATTTAGTCTCCTACGTCCCTGACTACTCATTCCACCTGCAGGTAGCTTGGTCCGAACACAACCCAAAGCAGGCCTGTATTTTACCTCAAACTCCTGCCCTCTCCATTTTCCTACTGCTGTGAGTAGCTGCTAATTTCATCTATTTCATCTTTCGTGTCCATCCTGCAACGTGCAGGTTGCCTCGAATATCAATATTCAAGGCAACAGAGGGACGCTGCGCCACTTTTCGTTCCTACCCTATTACCGTGGTCACAGAACATCACCTACGTGCTGTCACATTTCTTGCAAACATCACCGAAAAATTCAGGATGGAAAACATTACTCTCGCAGCTGGCGTACACAGTACCCTTTCTGAAAAGAACAGGCAGCACGGGATAAAGGTCAGACGTTCCCACTGGATCATTAGGTGCATATGCAGGAGCAGCTGCCACTGAAAGCCAAACAAGGTATGACACCAAGTGGAGCAACCTTTTTTTCCCCCCCCCCCTCATGAACTAGGGAAGAAAGTGACAGTGAGGGGATGGATTACGAATGCCAGCGTTACGTCTGTGATTGCTGATGGCTGTGGAAGCGTGTCAGAGGGGCCAGAGAAAAGGATGCTGTGACTGAAAGATGAGACGAGGGGAACTCAGCTGGAGGGACAAGAGAATGAAAGTTGTACGTAAAGAGAATGTAATCCAGGAGAAAAACCTGGACTGGAGAGGTGTTTGTACAAAGCAGGCCGCAGACTGTTCCGCCTGTGGGCAAGGAGGAGTTCGGTAAAGTCACAGCAGGGAGATGGAGCAGGGCTGTGTGCACTAATGCGAGCCAAGTACCCAGCACAGCGTTGGGAAATCTCCCCAAGAAAGCTGGGAGTGAAAAGGAGTTCACGAGCCAGAGGATGCAATAAGGATGCTGCCGAAGAAATAAGAGAAAACAACGTTAGAGCAGCCCTGAAGGACAGACTACCTCCGGTCCATTATCATCCCACAGCTGTAATTTATTGCCACGTCTGGTCCCAAACCGACAACCGACAGTGAAATAAACCCATTCAGAGGTTAGTAACGAGTGTGTGACTTAGTGAGCGCTGGACAAAAGTAAAAGAAGTCGTGGAAGAGGACATTTCTCTCAGAGATTTACAGGCTTGAGAGGGCACAGAATGAAGAACAAAGGTTTTACATCTTTAGTTGCTAAAAGCTGAACAAAGACATAATAGGAAATGACACTTTATAGAACAAAACAGCATTTACAGGGTCAAAGAAGCAAGACAATCCTTGTGTTAGCACAGCGAGAGACATCCTCTGCGGTGTAAAGAAGTTCCAAGTGAGAGATTAAATATGTTCACAGACTCCCAGGATTTAAGAGATGTCCCAAGAGAAACAAGTACATTTGGAAGGTAACACAAAAAGACAACATCCCCAACAAGGTGGCTTTCCAGAAATAAAACACAGCAAGCCATCTGGGCACAAGGAGGTCTTCCAGATGCAATCTCACCGTAGATCAACTATAACCTCCCTTGTTTCTGCATTTATGTTCTCTCTATCACATTTTCGCCTTGAAATACTATCGCGTGGGTTTGAATTTTACCTCAGCCTAGATTTAAGTGACGATTATTTTGAGGTAACTTACTACAACAAAGCGGTCCTTCAGCCTCAGAACTGGCATCTTGCCTTTCCAGCGTGTTGTGCTGGCCAGCCAACGGGGCTGAAATACGCAGCTCCCTCAAGTCCTGCTGGGCGGTTTGGTTCACCACGAAGCAGCAAAAGGAGGAAACTCTTTGACTGACTTCTGACAAGGTAACTTCCCAAGCAAGGAACAAGACAGAAGAAAATAAACTTGAACACAAAATGGGTTGCAAGGACTAAAGAAGTTCTATAAGGAAGATGAATGTAAAAACAAAAAACATGCCACCAGTTATTGTTACAGTAATTTCTTCTCCTTAATTCCAGGTTTCTCCTGTTCCAATTTATGACCACTGCCCTTCATTCTCTCACCTTTTTACTTCAGTGAAGAGCCTGGCTCCATCTTTCAGACAACCTCCTTGGAAGTACGAGGGGGCTGGTGGGGGTCTCCCCAACGCCACCTCTTCTCCAGGCTGCACAAGTCACTTCCCTCAGCCTTTTCCTGGGGGGCAAATGCTCCCCTGCAGACCATGTTGGTGGCTGAACGTGCCCCCACCAGCTTGGTACAGGACAAGCTGCCCCAAGCTGGGCACTATTCCAGACACTTACTGGTGCCAAGGGGCCCTCGGGCAGGCCAACAGCACCTCCAGCTTGGTGTTCACAAATTTGACAAGCAAGCCCTCTGTTTCCTCCTCTAGGTCACTGATGAAGATAAGAAACGAGCCAGGTCCTGCTACAGACCCCCGTGGGTCTGCTTGGAGCCAGCCTCTGGGTAGAAACCCAACCATCACCCACTACCTTTTGGGCTTAGCGATCCAACCATGAGTCCCCTGTATCCAAGTCACTCTCCCGGCTCATCGACTCCTGCTCCTGACCTCCGGGACGGACCAGCCTCATGCTTAGCAGAACTGGAACTTGCAAAAAGCCCCGATGAAGCAAGCTCATGAAAAGGGAAGCTTCAGCACTTCGCCAAGGGGCACAGCACAATTTCCAGCTGGCCCTGTGGTGATCTACAGAATCTCCACCATTATCTAAGAAAAAACAAACAAAGTACATCTGTTTCCCTGCCGACACATGGCTGCCTTCATTACACCTGAATTAATGCAGCTCTTCCCATAGCTGGACCATGGATTGTAGGACTCTAAGGCCAGGCAAAAGTACAAGGAAGAAAGGCACGTCTTATCAGAACGCCTTCAACAGCTGGTATATAAAACCACCCCAAAATGGTTCTCCTTTTACTCAGTCATCCCTTAGCAATGGGAACTAATAAGTCCAATAAACCATCCCCTGGATCCGTTTAGAAAGGGAAACACATTGCAGGGAATAAATACCTGTTCGGAAAATCACCCGGGCTTGGAGGTTTTTGTTGTTGCTGTTTTGCTTCTGTGTGTTTTAAATCATTTTGCTCCTGTGACTAATAAGATTACTAAAAGGTCACTTTGCGAACTCATTAAATCAGCATCATCTTTCCTCCTCATAGTTTATATTTATAAATAAATACATAATACTGTTTTCATTAAAATGTGGATCTTCTGAAGCTTTGCTTCCCTAGAATACTCCTCAAACCCTTTATCGAGCCTATAAAGCTTTACAGTTGGTCTGGGTGTTTTATGCTGTAATTTTAATTTTATTTCCAGTACTGAAATTCCACCTTTGAGCAATAAGCATGGATAATTTTTTCGGTAAATCTGCAAGGACTGAAAAAGTCAGTTATAAGCAGTCATAAACATTCCCTTAACATCTAAGGACCGTAAAGCATGCTTTTCTTCATTCACTCACTGCATGCTTACCCTTCGTACCACAACACCAAAGTAAAAGGGACACGCACAAGCAGTTATAAACTGAAGAACATCACCTAAAATACTGTCAAATTACCTAAAATACTACTCAGGAATTTCAGAACCCGTTGTAAGGATGACACTGCTTGTGAACATGCGGCTGTAGGCACTGTTCTTTTAACTTGGCGTTACCTTTACGTGAGCAGCGCAGGACTCGGTGCCTGGCCTTGCAGGGTGAAACTAGTGAACGTTAGGTGGGTTTCAACATGCTTCGGAAAACAGGGGAAGGGATACTGAAATAAAAGATTATTTGTCAGACAGAAATAGCGAGGTGTAGTGATAGGTTGCACATCCGCGTAAAGCATCCACGGCGAAGCACAAGTCAAGCATTTGCCCAGCCAGGGACAAGCCCACAGGTGATGCCTTCTCCTCTCCTGTAACTAAAGCAAAATGCACAAGTTGGTTCCAGAAGATCATCTTCCTTTCTAGCAACTACCAAATCCCACCAGGATGCATGTTTTAGAGATGAGAACCTCTCGTAACACACATTTTCATAAATGTATCAAACACAATGTAGTTTTTTAGAGAACTTGAAGAGAAATGGCACCTTTTTTCGTAAGCGCAAGACTTTTGGATGGGGCCTATGTATTTCCCTTTTTTGTTTCTTTCATCAGCCTGAACGCTTAAAGTCAGGAACACCACCACCAAACCCACTAAACAGAGCATACCAGTTCACGAGACAGAGGTTAATACACAAGCAACAAACTGAAGGTTAACTCCTGCCCCAAACAGACCAAAGGGAGAACACAACATCCTGCATATATTGTTAAACTCCTTTCTTCCTGCTACGAGCAACAACAGTAAGAGAACAATCTTGTCCTTGTTTGTTGTTTTTGCCTTCCAAAAATCTCACCACTCACCCCCATCCAGAGTTTCAGACATACAAGAGGCTGTTCAGCATCTGGGGAGAACCCTGCCCTTGTTCAGCTATACATTTTTAACTGAAACGTCTTGCTGTTTTTTAAGCGTCTCTTAACCCCTGAAATAAATGTGTCTTTCCCACTGTCACCTAAATAACTAAACGAGATGAAATACAAAGACAAACTGTCCGGCTAAGCCCATTTTTCAATAAATAGCTATACAATCAAAACTGTCCCATCTACAACAGTGCAGAAATGCTAGCTTATTTTAATAAACCTTCACAGGTCGCTCTTCAAACCACTATGCACAAGGCAAACCTGCCCTCCACTAAGAATTTAAAATCATGTAATTACTTACAGACTAAAGCACCAGGAATCCTGAAGCAGTTTGGTTGAAAGGTCTTATCCACAGAGCTAAAATATCAGCGTTTTGAAGCATCTTGATATTCACAAGCTGCGGCAAGGGAAGCTCTGGCTGCAGGCACAGATGATGTCTCCTGGCAGAGGCGCTTTAAGCTCTGGCACAGGTTGTCCCAAGGGCAGTGGGACTGGCATCCCTGGACACAAGGAACTCAAGTGGATGAGGCTTGAGCAACCTCTCCTACCCCTGAGGACAGCCCTGCTTTGAGCTGCTCTTGTGGACAGCTCTGCTTCGGGCTAGAGGACCTCCCAAGGTCACTTCCAACCTAAAGTGCCCCTGTACATACCTATAAATACGGACCTTCTGACTTTTGAAGATCATTCATACTAAACATTCCATATATCAAGACACTGCAAAATCAGTAGACCTCCAAAGACCTTGTTTGGCAATTCCACCAACAGGTCGAAGTCCAACTAATAACTTCAGGAAAAAGAACTTACGTCCCACCAACAGATTTTTAGCACTACAGACTTTTCCAGCGTTCCCCTGATCCCCCATCCCTCCACCCAGCAGCACCGCTAGGAAGATGAGAGTCTGATAAACGTGGCACCAGGAATGTGAGGAAGGACTGACTGCCACATTTACGTGTAAAAACTGCACTGAGAAGGTATTAAGGTTAAATATTTCCTTAATTCTCCTGTCGGTTATACAATTCCATCTGAAATTTGCAACAAACAGCAAGAACTATTCTAAAACGAGCACTGTTTAGGCATTCAGGTGGCTTTTACTATTAACATCCACAACAAAACACCAACAAAATGTTTTTTTCCCCGACAAGCAACTAATGCTTTCAGCCACGTTCACTGGTGCCGTCCTACGTGGAAGTTAGTATTGTCTCGGTGCGTCGCTGCTTACATGAACGCAGGCACGTGGGGATCCGCAGCGTTCAGCTGGTTTGGCTTTCTGCAGGGAGCATCTTTTACATCTCCACTCTCGTGACCGCAGGGTGTCGACAAAAGGGATGGTCCCACTCTCCGCCCTTTTTCTGGGATCGTTGGATGAGGGGTTTTAAGCCAGCCATGGAAAAGCTTTGGGAGAATTTCTGCCAGATTGCTTCTCCACCAAATCGTTCACTGACCGATTCCTTTTTTTGGCTGCAGGACCAACAGCTGGATGCTACTATCAAGGACATGCTGGAAACGTGGCCATGGGAGGGCAGGTGTTACCTGGCTAGTCATGTCTACGTAGTGACTAGGTGGGAAAGCGTGTGTGGGCTGAGCTGACAGCACAATTTTGCCCACCAGTTCATTAAAACGTTTGACTGCAGACATGAGCGCTTGCCGGGGCTGCCCCCTGCCAGGAGCACAGATAAATGGGCTGTCTCGCCGCGACAGTCTATTGGCAGCTTTTAGCTACAAAGCTTCCAGTGAGGCTTTGAAGGCAGCGGCTGGGGCAAAGGAGATTGTAAAAGCATAGATTCGAGGTCCTTGATCTTCCTAGAGTAAGCCTCTGATGAGTTGGGCCAATAAAGTTAAGCCAAAGCAAGCCACGTACAAACAGCTGAAGCTGGACGCGATTAATTCAAGCGCAGGTTATCCAACCGATACGTGAACGTAAGAGCAGGCATTTCGAGTATTTCGATACGACAGCTCGGTTGGTATCACAGTTCTCCTCCACACAATAGCTTCCAATTCTTGTTCCCACTTCTCATTCATATCTCCACACTGGAGCCGCTGCAAAACACCACGCCTTTGCCAAGCTGCCCTGAGAGCAGAAAAAGCTCAACGGGATGAGAAGAGGCTGCAGAGTGTATACACGACACCGAATTCAGGGGTTTTGTGCTTTTCAGCGGTGCAGACGCCTCTTGCTAACTCTGCGAGGAAGAAGCAGCACACAAGGATTCCCACATCGAGCGGAGCCGAAGCCTTCCCAAGCCCCAGCTCACACTGACCGCTCACGGATGGCCAAGGAAAGGAGATTTGTCATCCTAAGGGGGAATCATCACACACAGCCCGCAAGGTGTCTGATGGAAATCCAAGCCAGAAAACACGGTGCCTTGCCTTGGTTCGTTTCCCCGCTAGAACCTCTGCTACATTTTACTTGAGCTTTAGTTTGCAATTTTAAATGAGCAAAACTCCTGTGGGAGTCAGGAGGATGAATTTCCAGAATTACACTTTAAAGCCAGCTCTAAATTGCAGTCAGCAAAGAACCGGTTCCTAATTTTAAGCAATTTTCTGCAATTTATGATTTTTTGCCTCAATACGGTTTATTTTGCTGCAAACTGCTCAGCAGAACAGAATGATTAACTGCCCTGCAGCAATCGTCCTCCCAGATTTTTGTGAATACCGACTTTTTTTTCCTTGTCTAATTAGCCCTTCCGTAAATTACGATTAAACATAGCAGTAGCATAATACCGGAATCTGCCAGGTCAACCTGACAGCAACATCGAGTCTCGGTCTTATTTATCACAAAGACAACATTTAAAAAGTCAGTAAACCCCAAAATCTCATTCAACTCTACGGGTCTGCCATTACCATCCCCAAACACTCATCCGAAAGACTCTGACGTTACAAAAAGCTGCATCATCTCGCGGGGTCAGACGAAGGAAGAGGGATGCCAGACGGATTAACTCGGTGCTGCTCGGGTTGGATGTCAATAGGATTAGGAAGGCCTTTGGGTTGCGGCCAGCAGGCCGACCCACGCGCGCCCGGCGAGAAGGCGCACGTCCCGGCCGGGGGAGCTGCTCCAGCCCTGCACGGCGGAAGATGAAAGCAGTGAGACGGGGGAAAGACTTCAGATACACTCCTCGGCCAAAGACTAAATTTAAGGAAGCGTCAGACGAGTTAAGGGAGGCTTAGATTAAAAACAAAGAAGAAAAAAACGCTTGTGTGTCAACTCCCAGAAAGCCTCCTGTGTTATTCTTAAATGCACGCCTCCATCCAGGCAACAGAGCAAAATGGACAGCTGGCTAAAACCCATCCAGAAAAAAAAATAAGCTCCTCGTGCATTTAACAGATGGTGGCACAGGTTATGAAATTGGTCTTTGCTTCAAGTCTCTGAAAATAGGCTTTTAACTAAACCAAGCTACAGCATTTAAATAGCCTTAGAATATTTCTCAAATGAAACAGAGCTAAACACGTATTGTGGTGCAGACACTGATATTGAGAATAAACACCGTGTTTCTACAGATTATAACCTAATCTACATTTCTGATGTCTGAGATAATCTCCACCCCCAGAAAAACGAGAAGTTTGGGGGTTACCATCTTGTACTTCCAGCCAAATGGGAAAATATTTATTCCAATATCTTTGCTTTTCATCACAGGGCTTGGAGTGGGAAGGAGATCTGTTTAAAATAATTCTCTGCAACTGCTTTGCAAAACATCTTTACTTTATCACACGGAGTAGGGAAGAGCAACTGCATCTGCCTCAACGACGCAGCCCTCCTCTGCACTTCTCAAAGCCTTGCAGAGTACAGGCAAAGTTTTCTATTTCGTATTTTGATGCGACAAACTGAATGTGTGCGGAATAAAGTCCTAGCTGTTTTCCATCACCTGAAGCAGAACTAAATGACAACAAGCTACCCACGACAGGTGAGCTAACCAAGTAGAGAATCACTTCAAAACAGATAAAAACCCGCAAAGAGCCTGTGAGTGTCTTAGCTGCAATAACGCCTTGCATGACCTTCACTTTGGAAAACCCCACTTTGGGACAACCTACGTCCTCCAAAACATCATTTCAAGAAACTACTACTCAAACCTGGAATTAAGACACAATTCTGTACACTTTTAAATGTACTCCAAGTATCGGCACAATTAATAAACTGGGTGACAAACGTCTTTAACGGAAGCAGATCTTTATTATAAAACCACAGCAACTCCAGCTTCTGTAGACTAGAGAACACACGCTCAGTAGAGAGGACAGCAACCTTCTTCCCCCAAGCCTTTACCAACATTTTTGCTTTACACTGGTGACATGCCGCGCTGTTATTTGCCTCCTGAGGTTCAAAACTGGCCTTGAGTTGTAACTTGATTAAATCTGCTATCGGTTCTCATAGGATCACAGAAAGGTTTGGGTTGGAAGGGACCTTAAAGCCCACCCAGTCCCACCCCCCTGCCATGGGCAGGGACACCTCCCACCACACCAGGTTGCCCAAAGCCCCATCCAGCCTGGCCTTGAACACCTCCAGGGATGGGGCATCCACAGCTTCTCTGGGCAGCCTGTGCCAGGGCCTCACCACCCTCTGAGGGAAGAATTTCTTTCTTCTATCTAATCTAAAACTACCTCTTACTTTAAAGCCATTCCTGCTTGTCCTGTCGTTATCTGATCGAGCAAAAAGTCACTCTCCATCTTTTTTATGAGCCCCCTTTAAGTACTGAAAAGCTGCAACGAGGTCACCCCAGAGCGCTCTCTTTTCCACGCTGAGCATCCCCAGCTCTCTCAGCCTGTCCCCATAGGAGAGGTGCTCCAGCCCTCTGACCATCCTCACGGCCCTCCTCTGGACCCGCTCAACAGCTCCACATCCTTCTGGTGCTGAGGTTCCCTTGGTTATTTTCCCTTACAATCATTAAAGAAAGCAATCTGCTCGTTTGCTTGATTACAAAGCTCCAGGAAGGAAGAAAACAGTATTAATTCTCGAGTTGTATTTTCCTAAAGAAAAAAAAAAAAAGCACAGAGCCATTAAACCCGAAGCGTTTCGGCAGAGCAGCCCCTGCTGGGTGGCCACCTGACAGATGTTGGGAGCCACAGGCACGTGGGGCTTCCACCGCCCTGCCCGACCAGCAGCACACTACTGGGAGAAAGCCCGCAGCCCAGTCCCTAACATCAGACCCCTTCCATTTCCACATGGGATTTGGGGGAATAGCACTTGTCAGGTAGGTGATGAGGGACCTGTAGAAGTTCCCCATTGCCCAAAGAGCTCCCTCTCATGCAGTATTACTCGGTATTTTTCTTAAGTTTTCTTAATTTTTTCCTTAAGGTTGCAAATGAACTTCTGTCAGCAGCTCAGCAGGCTGACCTGATCTAACACTGAAAAAATGGGGGGAAAATGGGTGAACAATTCCCCTCAGGAAAATAAAACCCTAAAAATTAACATTGAATAGAGTATTATGCATGTCCTACTCCCAGAATATGTAACCACTAACCTAAAAATAAATAATTCATCCGTCTTCAAAAAGGAGGGAAGGAATCAGACAAAGAAATGCGCATGCGTGGATCTGGCACTCCAATGCTTTCCGAAGCACCGCAATCCAGAACTAGGTCACGGCTTTATCCCGCAGATCATTTTCAGCTTAGTTTGAACAATAAAATGTCTCTTGAATAAACTGCCTGCGTTCAACAATCATGATACACGCATCCCCAAACAGAAGACATAAATGTAAGAGCCACAGCAGAAAATAGATGGACTTGAAGGAAAGGACATGCCTGTGGGCTGATACCTCCGCTTTGGTCTTCTGGGCACAAGACAGCAGGTAGAGTGTTGCTTCCCACCCGTCCTGCACGCCAGAGCTTTCAAAGGAACACTGTAAATACTTTAGCAAAGTCTTCTGGCTCTTCAGGTCAAGTGTTATTTGCAGGGTTCCCGAAATAGCAGCTCTAATTCGCAAATTTTTGATTGATCCCTCGGTAATGAAATCCAGCCATCCAAAAGAGGTCTGCCAGAAGCCCAAGCACGGAGATTAGTCTTGTCATACGGACGGGGGCTATATTTAGATGTACGCCTATTTAGCTAGGTACTATATAAAGACTCCTCTGCTCCCCATGAAATTCCTCCAAAAACGAAGCTGCAAATACCAGGCAGGGCCTTTCAGCACGCGGAGCGCAACGCGTCTTGTTTCAGCACTCATGACGTGGCTTGGCTACGTCAAGGCTTTCTTCTTCTTCTACAAATACTACAACAACGCATGCTGGAAAGGCTTTACGTACGATCATCAGGTTTCTGCTGTACCTGTTCTTCCAAAACAAAGCTAAACAAATGTTTCAAGAATTAAATTGGGCCAAGAGCAAAGTGCTAGTATACAACACAGCGTAAAGGCTTCGTTCAAACGGCAACTTAACTTTCGCGATGCACAATTATCAAAAGCACCCCTCCAAAACAGAAAGGTAAAATGTATGTCTCAAGTCATAGGAAAGATGTTTAGTATACAATAGAAATCTTGCTAGGGAAGTGATAAAGTTCTCCGTACTCGTACCTTATGTAACGCTGAAAAACCTTCATTATTTAACTATGTACGCATAAATTTAAGCTACTCTTTCTCTTCTGCTCTGAGGATATGAAATATCTTGCAAACATTTTAGGCCAAATGTCAAGAGAGACCTGTCAAGCTCCAAAGAGTAAGCTGCCTTCATTTAATCTGCTATCAAAAAAATATCTGAATTTCTGAGACTCTTATAAAATCTTTGGGATCATTAAAACAAATTTGTACAGACAGCATTTTTTTCTCCTGCTACACAAGCACAATCACACACTTGTGGACTCAAAACATGCTGCATCTCTGCTGTGATACTTGGCGTAGACCACTCAAGTCCAGTTTTATACCACAAATGACAAAGCTGATGGATAAGATTTCGGATGATTTTCAAAATTAATCCAGTAGCGTGCAGATTCTTGTTTGATAACTTAAATTACTTTTAAATTCATCGTAATACCACGTCTCAGCTTCCTTGTTTTAGAAGTTATTCTGTGCTAAAAGGAAGGAAATGGAGTTGGAATACTGGAAAACTTCCCTTCCAGCATGTATTCACAACCATGGGTACAGAAGCTTTTGTAGGAAATAACAGAAGCAGTGGAAGCGTGATGTACTGTAAATAATCATTTGATTCTGAAGCATTACTTAATGGACATAAGACAGGAAGAGGCAGCCCACCAAATGAACGATATGAAATTGCTGCAGACGGGACTCTGCAGGGCCGCAGCAGCTCCAGCGAAATACCCGAACGCACACCCCTGGTGCTGCCTTCAGGTGTTGTGAAGCGTTCCCCCAAACACCCTGTGCTCACCGCTAGAAGACTGCGTGGTTGTGATTCGGCTCCTCTCCGCGCTGCTCTCAGCTGCTACCACCACCCATCCGGCCAGCCACCACGGCAGTTCCGAATGCCCACAACACCAAGCGAGTGCCATTCTGCAGCAACACAGCCAGAACGGTTTTGCAACAGCTCAGAGGACTCTCTTCCCTATCCCAACAGCCCAAGGGACACCTGAAGGGTTTGCCAACACAGCTTCTAGCGGAGCGCCGCAAAGCAACTGCTGTCTTTACCCCAAAGTTAAAGACAGAAGAAAAATGGGAGGTTACTTACTATAAGACTGTGAAGAAATTACTTTTGTAGATGAAATTTTAAATTACCACAACAAATAGCCACGGTTCCTCCTGAAAATTGCACCGCAGTTTTGGGAACATGCTGTACATCTGATTTCAGGAGAAAAACTATTATTTGAGACAAACTGCAGAAAATGATGGATTTATTCGAGCATAATCTGTATCTTACGTCTCCTGCAGAACAACATTTAGCTAAAGATAAAAACTCTGAAACTTTAATGTTGATGGCAAAAAAGACGAAAACCTTAAATGATCTCCCCGTTAAGCACAGTAATTTTCTTTCCCTCTGGGCTTCATCTCTATATGCTGAGAACTAGAAGATAAAACAAAAGTGGGGTTTTAGGGTTTTTTTTGGCAGAAGATAACAAAGGGGAACAAAATATCTCCTAACCACACGCCTATTATAAATAAAATACATAACCTAGGAGTTTGGTTTTTTTAAAGGCATCAAAGCCAGGACTGATATGCAGCAGCAGAATCAGCTGCAAAGGCAGGGAACTATTTACCTTCACTCCACCTTACCTGGCATTACTCAGCACTCTTAACTATTCACTTAGGCAAATTTCAAACCCAGCTAAAAAAAAAAAAAGCAGGCACCAACCAGCACATCTGCAGATAAAGGCACTGACCGATAATCACTGTGTTCTCCGTGGATAAGCCTAGCAGCCTCTCCTATATGTTGCTTCCTAAAAGAAGTTACAGAAATCAAGGGAGAAATTCAGAACAAAACTAAATCCCCGCATCCTTGAACCCGGGAAAGTGCTGCACTTCCAGAAGTCTCAAGGTGAATTAGGACTTCTCATCCAAAACATGGCAGAGCAGTACAAAACAGCAAGGCGCTGATCCGGTCTTTGAACAAGGAGCAGGTGCTGAATAAGAAAGGGATACTGCGATGGAGAGATGCACGTGGCTCTCGAAGAAGAGGTTATTACCCATTTATACAACAGGACAAATAGTTAAACATGGTTTAACAGCTAATGGGCAGCTAAGCACCCCCACGCCATGCTCTACCATCTTGATCCTTGTATTTATGAATGGTTCTGTATCTCATTTCAGAAGTGAAACAGTTTTCTTCTAACGTTATTTTCCACATATGATACAATTCACACTATAGTGAATACACCATACTCACAGTTCATTATGCACGTTTTGCCAGTGGTATTTGCTTCAAACACAAATTGGTATTGAAAAAGACAACTCAGCTTAGAAGTGCTCGTCTCCTTATGGAATTGAGGGAAAGACAGAAGGCACAGAGAAGTCCCATCACCCCAACAGACCTGAGCGGTGAGAGCTCCCTGCAAACCCGTGTGCTTCAAGCCTCCTTTTGACAACAACGGTGAAATGAAGGTGAAAAAGCAAGCTTGGAGGTTTCCCACCGCTTTTCCTGGAGATCCCTGCTAGCAAAGCAGCATTAAGCCCGTCACTGGAGCATACTCCTCTTCTACCCTTGAAAAGGGAACCACCTCCAAGCTAAAACAATTCTGCAAATACCCACTGCCACCTTCCCCGGACCCCTCACCGCGATCCCACTTCAGTTTACCCAGCATTCCACCCACCGCAATGGATATTTTAAACTACTAAGTAATTTCAAGCATATGGAACTGGAAATGGAAAATCCCCATTTCCGGATTTGTATGAAACCCCGATTCTTATGACAGAAACCTGTACTCTCTCTTTGACAAGAGACACTTTGACACTTACAGAACGGGGATCCTGAAGATGCTACATGGCTCAGTAATAAGCTGTTTGTGCCAGGTTCTGACGTATTACATCTCAAAACTTTGTTCCGGTGCCTAGATGGCTAGAAATACTCATTAGCATCATTTGGAAAAAGCCTTCTCTTCCTCAGTATTTCACAGTTGAAGAGGACTAACTGAAACTCACCTAAAACAGTTACCAAACCTTTAAAGTCGGTTGCTAAAATAGCGTTTCTTAGAAACCGGCAGCACAAAGAATACACATTACAGCATACTTTGGTAGAAAACCTTTGAACATTCAAGTCAAATAGGATACATTTTTATGGCCTAAGGTAACACGCCTGGCAAATGCCAGCTTATGAGCACGGGCTTCCTGACTGTGGGTAATGGCAAACGACATGATTCGAAGTATTGCCAAACCATTTGTGTGATGGGGACAGCAGGGCACCTCCGTAGCTGGTCCAGAGAGGGGCTAAGCCACTGACCCGTGTTCCCACCACCCTAACCAGCAACAGGACGGCCTCTGGCAGAGTTTTACCCCCAGCACTCCCCACACTGAGCGACCAACAGCCAGTCCCACCCCTGCTGGGCTGGCGCAGTCCTACAGTTAGCAAGCCAGAAAATTAAAGCAAGTGAGAACTTCGTAACAGACAGCACGCCATTCTGTTGAGAGAAGAGCTTTTTAATCATCGTTACAAACATGTGACTGTCCTGCTCTGCTCTGAGCTGGTGCGGCCTCACCTCAAGCACTGTATGCAATTCTTGGTGCCACAGTGAAAGGAGGACATAAAACTATCAGAAAGTGTCCAAAGGAGGGCTACAAAGATGGTGAAGGGTCCAGAGGGCAAGATGTATGAGGAATGGCTGAGGCCCCTTGGTTTGTCCAGCCCAGAGCAGAGCAGGCTGAAGGGAGGCCTCATGGCGGCCTGCAGCTCCCTCACGAGGGGAGCGGAGGGGCAGGCGCTGAGCTCTGCTCTCTGGGGACAGCGACAGGACCCGAGGGAACGGCATGGAGCTGGGACAGGGGAGGGTCAGGCTGGGGGTTAGGGAAAGGTTCTGCACCCAGAGGGTGGTCGGGCACTGGGACAGGCTCCCCAGGGCAGTGGTCAATGCACCGAGCCTGCTGGAGTTGTTGAAGTGCTTGGACAACGCTCTCAGACACATGGTTTGATTTTGGGGGGGGTCGTGTGTGGAGCCAGGAGTTTGGACTCCATGACTTCTATGGTCCCTTCCAACTCAGGCTTGGCTGTGATCCTACACAGTAATACAGTACACCCTCATCACCGCTTACATGCTATAATACAGCTATTGGAAGCTACTAATTGTGTGTGTTTGTGATTTTATGTTAATTTCAGTATTAGGGAATCACATTGAACTAGTGAATGGGGATTTCCCCTTCCCCCACTTTAAATCTTTCAATAAAGCTTTCTGAAGGTGGAGTTTATTGCCAGAAATAGCTGTGCAAGTATAAACCACTGAAACAAGCGAGCCCAATGAAGTCTGTGTCCATTGCAGATCAATGGATCAGCTTCAAAAATGAGATCTGAGCTTTCGTTATCGTACCCCACAACCATGACATCTAACATGTTCACACTGACTAAAAGTATACTCGTTCACAGCCAAAGTGGCAAATACTCAGACTGGACGTGTCCTAAGGACTCTGTTGTACATCAGTTACAACCACAGAGCGCTGCTCCAAGAATTAAGTTTAGTTTCACGTTCATAAAAATAAGACCTCTGTAATCTAAGAAAATGAAGCCAAAAAAATACTGCCACTAGGTATTACAGGCTTTTAAAAAGTACCTGGCCTTCTAGCCAGCCACCTACAGTACCTTAGAGATAAGCATGTCTGAAGAATGTTCGACCGTATTTTATCTTAAAAGAAATAAAGTACAAATATCTTAGAGTAATTACGTTATAGTAACGTAATTTAAAACAACTTTCCTGAGGCTTACTAACATACGCCACATATATTCACGTGCAGACTGACGCTAATCTACTTTTGAAAAGTAGGTTTTTAAATTTATACCCCCAGCTATGGAAGATTTTTGATTAACACTGAACTTCACTATTTTATCACTAGTCCATTATTTCCTTGCATTAAAAAAAAAGGCAGATTCCAGAGACAGATTAAGTAGTACCATCTCGAATATATGTCAAGTATCAGAAACAGATTATAATGACGTGGATCTCTGCCAGACCACGAAACATTACCGTATCGTAACTCCACTGAGGAGATACCAACCAACGCTACAATGCAGGACTATGAAGTACGATTATTTTTGAGGTGAAACACTTCATTCTCTTCAGGCCCTGAAAGAAAAATCACATTTAGTTTCCTTGTGTTTATTTTGAAGTTGGTGCTGCACTCTTATCAAGTGCTCCAAGTTTCTTAGGCAAGATGAAACAACGCGTATTGCATAACGAAGATCACAGAAAGGCTTCCACAAGAGCTCCGGACACCACTTTATGAAAGGTAAATAAAAAATAAGTAATAAGGGAGGGAAGAAAAGGAGCTAAGCGTTCATTCCCATGCAAAACGCCCATCAATTTGCAGATTAAAGTCCAGATCCTCAGCTTCAGCTACAGAGTGCTCCAGGACAAGGCCACCTTGGCTTCTCAGCAGTGGTCCAGGCCATTGACAGAAATGAGATCAGCCTGAACAGCGATGTTTTCCAGAGAAGCTGGAACTGGCACAGAAGGCAGCCACCAACACGGGCTTTTCCATACTGCGTGCCCACGCTGTTGAACAAGAAGTGCCATTTGGTACTCAGGTCCCAGGAAGGCACGGACCTGTTGTTTTGCTGGTGGAACAAACCCATCAAACCCCAGGCAGCAACCTACTTGGCTCATTTGTATGGATACACGGAACTCTTGCTTGTTTCTGTCTCCATAACAACAGTATTATGGAATAAAATCTCAGCTAAACACTGCCACAAAGTCTCCTTTTAATGGTAAACTCAATCACACAAACAGCTTCCATTTAAAAACAGACAACAAAAAACACACAAGCCCCCAAATGTGGGTCCTGCCACTGGCAAGCTATTTTCAGATGTCTTCACCATAAAGTAGAAAAGTTACCAGACGCTGATGGCAGCGTCGCAAGTCTGTAATCAGCTGAATCTGCACTTTACAAAGTTTCTAGCTGTGGAAAATACACACCACACTTTCAGGCCAGATTTCAACATACTTCCGAAGTCGTAACGCAAACAGAGAGGGTCTTCACGGCAGCTGCTTTACAAGCAGCAACTAATTTAGCCTCTGTTGAGCTAACCACAATCCCAATTACTGACTGCAGAATTCCCCCATTTCCACAGATATACCAGAATACTCAGACGCAACAACATGTAGGTATTTCTGCAGGACTATACATTTTAGGCCCAGTAATCCTACAAGTCAGAAAGTCTTAACTTGTTCCTTAAACGTTGCTCCCCGAAATTAAGACCTAAACAATTGTCTCTACATTCTTAAAAAAAACCCATTTCACAAGTTATCGCACCCACCAAATTTCCTTTCAAATCCAAAAAACACAGTATTGAAGCGCAGAAAGCTATTTGCGGAACCCCAACTGATGTCTCAATCTTATTTTCATGTTTTAATTTTTGTGGGTTGTTGATACTTCGTTTGCTTCCAGTAACGTTTCCTCAATATCGCTGCTTGCAATAGTCAGTGGCACACGTGTGATTTTGTATTTCTCTGGAGGTACACCCAGTGAAAAATGATTTACTCCTCGCGTTAAGATCTTCTGCCAAGGATGTGTATAAGAAACCACTAAAATTAATAAAGCTGCCCTTCTAGCAGAGTTCATAGGGTAATTTTTAACAATAACTCAATTGTTATTGTTAACTGCTAACTGAAAACCAGAGCTCTAGATCAAGCTAAAACTGGTGAAGAGCCGGGGTCCTGAAGTTCAGATCTGACATGAGAGCAGCGACATTAAAATTCCTCATTGACATTCTGCTCACCTCCGTCGGCTTCTAAAATGAAAGCATCTCCCTCAGTCACAGCCCTTTAATAACTACGGGGAGCTGAAGTTTATGCATGCAAAACTGTGGCAGGGAAGGCTTGCTCCTTTCGTGGGCTCCCTTAATTGCTGCAAGACACAGGCAACATTGAGAGGAGTATTGATCTGCAGCTCCGCCCGGCACTGCACTTGGGCTGAGAAATCACCAAGTGAGCGGATCCGGCACTGTACGAAGCAAAGGCTGAAAATAAGCCCTACTATCTCTTTCACATAAAACCACAAGAATGATTAGTCACATTCCAGATATTTCTGGATTCCTGCAAAGTAGAGTAGCACCCGGGCTGAGTCACAACTGAGCTCTCCATTCTGCTCGGGATTGCATAACGCAGGGACAGCACCCGAAGTTTACATTTTGACTTCTACTCAGAAGCAACGCTGAGTGACCAGAAACATTGAACAAGTAAATCCCGCTCACTGCATACACCACAACCGCGGCTTCCGACGCTCGCAGAAGTCACCCTTAGAAAGAACTCGGAGTTCAACACAGAAAAGCTTGCCCGTAGTCACTTTGTTTACAGTAGCACAAAAGCCTTGCCCATCACGTCTGCTGCAAGGGCGGTATCCAGACTGGCTGATCTCCTACCACAGCCTTAGGCCAAGCCAAGGAAGCGAGCCACGGGCCTTGAAAGACCTAGAACAAAATACCACTGGGGCGAAGTTAAGTTTAGATACGCACAAACGGCAGTCACACACACTGAGGTGAAACGCAGGCTACTGGCACCCGACGTTGGCCCTAACTCCGCATCCCCAGCTTGTCCCCACTCAGGCCCTGAGCACGCTGTCAGCGCTCCTCAGATGAAGTCTGGCAATTGTGCTGGGTTTCGGTTTTGTTTTAAACACGTGGAATTCAACATTCCTGTTGTAGAGGTGACCATTTTGCTACAAGCAGGTACTCAGCATTTGTTTTATTGTCTCCTAGTCCTGCTGAAACCTGCCAGCAGCTACTACTGGTTTCCAGCAGTCCAACAAAGGAGGACTTGAATGTCCCTCAGTACCCATTTCCTCCACCGTTTCATGGAATTAGACAACAAAAGCAGAGCTAAACACAGTCAGCAACAGGGGTGAGCAGGAAGCAGCACTTCACACCACCGGCCTGCACTTCAATCTGAACTACAGCGCTGCTCCAAGCCCCAGCACGAGCGTCGCTCACCTTCCCACCCAGAGGTTACAGCTGTCTGCCCCCGAAGGAAATGAAGTGAAGGCCATACAAACACTGTTAGTCCCCTAAGTTCTTCGTGATCCTATGCAGAAAGACTACTAGGGGTATAACAACGTCCAAAACAAAGTAAAGGTATCGACTGAAGGCAGAAGGAAAAGCAGTCAAAACAGACCCGAGATGCGTGGCTTTTTACATTTTGTTCCAATACATTAAAAAGCTGAGAGCAAACAAAGCATTTTCCTTCTACATTCAAAGCATATTGTAATGATAAAGGACTTATTATTCTTAGACGAAAGAATTATTTAGACTGGGTGACCGATGATAAAACTCAGCTGCCAAACCACCAGCTACTCCTCTGAGCCCCTAGTGCCTGAGCCTCATTCCAGGATGCCACGGTTGCCCTACTGCTTGTAGGATCAGCGAGAAGTCCTCTGCTAGCCTCCTCTGAAATGGATTTTATTGTCACATGAATGTGTCATATATCCAAGTTACGTTGTTCATTGCCATCCTGCACTAAACTGCCTAAAAGGAGCACACATACACACCTTGTCACTAAAGGTTTCTCAAAAAGAGAAAAAACGCACCATGGGCCAAATACGTTACTCTTGATTACTACTTGACACAAAAAGAACCTGAAATGTGATATCCTAGAGGGCATGCGAAGAACTGCACAGGAAGAAAGCGCTGGCAGAGCCTTCATGTACCTAAATAAAAGACCAGTACAGGAAACAGCAGGCAGCGTAATAGGCTTTGGTCACACGGGCCCCTTACTGCAAACTTACAAGACCCCTGAAGCATTGGATGTGTAGGGGGAAGCGTGGCAGGAGTGCACAATGAAGAGATTCAGCTTCCCAGATTGCACTGATAACTCCACTGAAATAAAGGGGATTATTCAACGGAGCAGTAGCTGCTGGACTGGGCCTCGTTCTTGGTGGTGGTTTTTGGTGTTTTTAATTTTTTTTTTTTTTTTTTTACTAAATAGCTTTCTTTGATATAGTCAGCTACAGCTCTCAAACAAATAACAAACCATTTTCATTTGATTAACTTAAAAAAAAAATACAGTGTCGTTGACTGCAAGTCCATAAACCACCTCACGTCTCCTCGGTTTTGGAAAAGAAAGCTTGCCAACAGCTCTGCTGTCATTCACTCACACTCTAGCTGCTACCAGATGGCAAAACCAACAAGTTATCTGATGAAATCACTCCACGTATTCAAACATCCCAGCCGCCAGAAGTGCCAGTAATTATGAAAAAAAATAAACAAAATTAAGCTGTAGATACGCAGAATGGCCTTGGAGCACTACTCCATCCGTGTCTAGTCCTCGGTAAGCGATGAACCTACACGAGGACGGAGGTCGATATTAGCAGGTTTAATTCCAGGAGTGGAGATTTAGCCTGTAAGTAGCACGGATTGCTCAGGAATAACGCAACGCAAACTTACGATGCCCGGAATGCGGTGTGTCACCATCCAGTTTATTAGTGGAATGCAAATGATAAAGTACTTCTGGTAATTACCTCAGAAGTGATGTTGAAAGGGTTAGCAGGTAAATTCTGCTGGAGCTCTGGGAAGAAGTCAACCAAGCATCAGAGGAAAGAAGGCCGGACCAGGATCAAGTTATGTCTACCGACCAGCACAAAGCTTGCTGAAGACTTGATAATTCGCTAGGAATTTATCTACAGCAGGTCCCTGATGTTTCAAAGGCAGGACAGGAAGGCTGCGTTTTAAGAAGCATCAATTATAATAGTTTTACTATCATTATGAGAGGGTTAGTTCATGAATCTGACGAACGCTTTGAAACGCAATTATTATAATACTTAAGTAATTCACAGCAGATTTAGTAAACGTGATGGAGCCTTCGTAACACGACACCCCACCACAGCGATGCCAACTCCTACAGAAATGGGGAATTATTATTATTTTTTTTTGCAGATGCAAATTACAGAGTGGGTGGATAAGAGAAATGCAAACTGCAAAATCCTACAGTAAATAAAAACATATATAAACAAGGTGACAGCCTGGTAAGTGCTTCTCTTTAAAGAGCAATCAAATAACAATACCATTTTCCTTCCTGAACAAGCTCCTTTGAAATACGGAGGATGGTGATAAAAAAGAGACCCAAAATGAGTTTTCAAGTGCTCTTTCTACAAATTAAATTATTGATTGTGTTTAGCGATTTGAATTTCTACAGCACACTTCAGAGCTGAAGGAACTGCAGCTAATAACGCAGTAACTCAGCAAAGCGATCCCGAGGCAGACCAGAACACGTCCGTCCATCCAGTTAAATGATACTGACATGGGTAACGTCTTCATCCAAACGTCTTCGTAATGACTCAATATTTAAACATCGCTATGCCTAACAAGCCTCTTCCTGACTTGGGGGAACAGAGCATCTCCAGGCCTTGGTATCCCTGTCAGCGGCATCCTCGTTACATCACAACCACGGGAAGAAAGAGTTGCAAGAGGCACGAGCTGTGATTTCACCTATCGAGATCTGTATATTGTTAGAAAATGGAGTCCTCAAACACGACAAGTGTAGCGGCGGCACCACGGCTGCCCGGCAGGCAGGTCGCAGGAGAGCCGTGGAGGTGGCACCGTGCTCAGCCCAGGGTAAGAGGCAAGAGAAGTGCTTCGTGTCACAGCCAAGGGGCTCCTCCAGGCAACTCGAGGCGGCTCTGGAGACGTGCATCCAGCCCTCCGCAGCTAAGGAGGGGACTCCTGCCATGCAGAGGCAGACAAGTGCAAAAGAGAAGGGGCTTCAGAGTGCTCTCACAGTCAGAGACCCTAAAAAGACACGTAGGGAACTAAACAACTGAAAGGATTTAAACACGGGGGCAGCAGTCTCGTCACCACCTTTTCTCCCATAAAGGCAAAATATATTTTTAGTATTTAGGGAGGGGGTGGGGAACCTTAAAGCTGTGCTTGACCATCCTCTGTACCTTACTGTTTCTGCTCTTTTGGCAAAATTCGCTCATTTCCCCTCCAGTAGAAAAGCTGTGAATTAAACAATGAAATTAAGCAACTGGCGTGATTTCAATAGCCTGTTTGTCCTACATATGCACCACTAATTGTACAGCGATGGCTGAAACGAGGCTCAGTTTCTATATCCCCACTACCACGCTCACAGAACTGAATTTCATCCTGAAAATAAGAAGCACAGACCGGTCTGCTGCTGTCAAAGTACCTTTAAATGCAAACAGTCACCAGGGGGGTGGGAAGTGAAAACATTTTGCCGTAAGAATAAAGAGGCAGCATATCAAACCACTGCCACAACTTTTTTTTTTTCCGCTCAGCTACGTGATTTATGGAAATCCAAGCAAATCGGCGCAGCCCTGCCGAACAGAGAGGTTACCTAACAGACCCGATCGCCCTCCCTTCACGCCTAGCCGTACCTTCCTATTTTAAATGTACCAACACAGGCTGAAGTACAGTCCGCCATCAGAAGTGCAAGGAGTGCCCTTGAAAAACGTCCAGATTGCAGCTAGTGCACAAAGGCTCTCCCTGGGCAAACAGGGCACGGGAATTTCTTTTTCACTCTTGACCCGGCATCAGGTGAGGGGATTAACTTCCCATCAGCATCAGGAGGCACGGTGTCAGTACGAAACGAGCAAAGTTTGAGAGAGGAAAAAGAAGGCTGAGAATAAATTTCACAGCTGGTTTAGGGGAGGGGAAAAAAAATAAGAGAGAAATGGCTCGGGTAAATCATTCTGAATGCTCTGCTTCGCATTTCTCTTCCCCAAAACAGCGGTCAGCAAGGCTGGAGAGCACTGCTGGAGCAGGCAGGCAGGAGCAGTCGGAGATGAACTGCCAGAGCCAGGAGACCGGGCGGCATCCACACTTGCCCGGCCACCCGGAGGACGACACTGCAGCTTTCCCCTCCGCTCCCCAAAAATCAAAGCTGGACCAGCATCGGGGCGGAGGGGGATTATCAACCGGGAACTTTGTGTTCCTTCAATACACCACCGAGATTTTTCCTCCCCCCTTCCCACGCCCCTCTTCTTTCCATCCCCTCTGCCAAAAGAGGCCTCGAGCAAACGCCGCGAGGCGCCGGGACTCACCATATCAGCCGGGACGCCGCTGGACATCTTGAGATTTTCCCCCCTCACTGATGGTTTCCGAAAAAAAACCGAGAGATTAAAAAAATAAAATAATACTAATACTACTACGTAAAGGCAGCAGGTTCCTTGTCACCACCGGCGGTGCCAGGTAGGGCCGGCAGGACCACACGGCGACATGGGCTGCCCGAGGGCTCCGGGGGCCGCCTGCGGGCTTCGGGGCTGCGTGCGGGGCTTTTTCAGCCCGCACACCCCCTTCCCTCCCTCCCTCCCCCCCACGCCTTCTCTCCCTTCTCTCTTCCTTCTCCTCCGCCGGCCCGGCCGAATAACGACGGGGTGATTCACGGCGAGGGCTGCTGCGTCCCGGTCACCTCCTTCATTAGCGCCGCGGACACCCGGCCGGCGGGCAGCTCGGGGGAGGGTCGAGGAATAAAACTGGATCCCGGGGGGCTCGGACTGGATCCCGGGGGGTGAGGCTGGATCCCAGGGGTCAGGCTGGATCTCCCCAGGCGCTGCCCGCGCCCGCCGCCGCCTCCCCTCAGCGCTCTGCGGGGACCCGGGGGTGGAGGGGGGGGGGGGGGGGGGGGGGGGAGGGCGGGGGGGGGGGGGGGGCGTTCAACGGCTGCCGCCTCCCGCAGCCTCAGCGCTCCGCTCGCATCGCCTCCTCCTCTTCCTCCTCCTCAGCCCTCCCTCCGTCCCCCGCCTCGCCCCCCTTTTCCTCTCTCCTCCCTCCCTCGCAGCAGCCGGGGGTGCCGCTCCCTCAGCGCGCTGCCCGCCCGCGGCCGCCCCCCGCCATCTTCGCCTCAAGCCAACATGGCGGCGCCGGGCCCGGCCAGGGGACGCGGGGGGGGGGGGGGGGGACGGGCCCCGCCCGCCCCCCCCCGCCTCCCCCCCCCCCCCGCTCCGGTCACGTGCTGCCGCGCCGCGCGGCATCATGGGGCTTGTAGGCGGCGGGCGTGGCCTCCGCCGCGCGGCCCCGCCCCTCTCCTTAGCAACCGTTGCTAGGGCGGCGGGGTAGATGGTTATTATTAATCATCATCATTATTATACATATAGATTTATTTTTTTTCCACCCCAAATTCACAACTCGGAGCCTGCACGGCGTTCCCTTATACAAATTCCTCCTCATTTCTTCCCCCTTTTTTTTTTAAAGCTTGAAATATCAGGGTTTTGCTTGCAGGGAAAGGGGAATTGTCTTTTTTTTTCCTCTTTCCCCCCCCAGACTGCATGCTTTTATTAGTGATAAAGCTCCTGTAGTTTCTACAGTAGAAATTATGGCGTAGGAAACATCTGGAGAAAGGGCACTTAGCCTCTAAAATGCCCTCGGCAGACACTCCCCGAAGAGCTTTGTGTTCACTGAGGCACCGAGTGATCTGAAGTGCTGTCGGTGGCCGGTGTTTTATTCCTCATCCCAGGCCATTCCTCAGCATGCAATAAATAAAGGCCATGTCTGATGAAAAACGCTTCCCACACAGACAAAAAAAATACAAAATAAAACCCCATGCAACATGCAGATCTACCGGAGAAATTAGTGGGCCTTTTGAGAGGGATGTGTGGAGACGCATTCATATTGCAGTGCTGTAAAATTGTCCAAGGAAAAAAAAAAAATCACAAAAATCAAGTAGACAGAGCTTGTGGCAGATGCTGTCTGGTTCCTTCAGGGACAGTTCTCATGTAAAACCACAGGAAATTAAGACAGAGTTGTTCCCTTTAATACTAAAAGTTGGAAGCTGTCTTTCCTCTTTATGACTTCCTACTGAAAGCAACAAAGGCAACCCCACTGTCCCCTATATCAAATTTATCATTCTTTTCTTCAAGAAAAGCTACAAAATAGTATGAAGCCATTGACTTTAAAAGGCAGATTTGACAGCAAACATCCCAATTTAATGCCCAGGAAAAGAGTTAGGGGGTCAGCAGAAGTGGCCTGTACTATCATGCTGTGTGACTTTGGGCTTGTCCCCAAGGACCTCTGCTTAGAGAAGTTGTTGAGTTGCTGTCTGTGGAGACAATCGAAACCCGACTCGACATGGTTGTGGACAACCTGCTGAGGCTGGAACTGCCTGAGCAGGGGGGTTGGACAGGATAGTCTCCAAATACACCTTCCAAACTCATCCCTTCTGTGACAGTGTCTGGGTGACTCTCCACTGACAAATGTTTTTGTGGTACCGTACATAATCGTCCCCAACTTCAAGCTGCCAGTATGTCTTGCATTTGTGGGAATAATAGCCTATTGTTGAAACATTGCTTACATTTTTCTACAATCAGATATCCTTGAGGGACAGAGAACATGTAAGGGTTCCTCATTTTTTTCATATCTTTTCATAAGACATCGAAATAATAATACTCATAGACGAGGGTCAAAGGGATGAGCTCTGAAGGATATCTTCCATCTGACATAATGTGCCTCCCTGGGCACATACGTCTTCCTGGTTATGTCAGTGACAGATTGAAGAATTATAAATAGGTCTCGCTGAATGGAGTTTATACTTAGAACATTATCAATAAAAATTCTTTATGGATTTGTTTAACTGTATGCCCAACAGGTTAAGTATAGGTGGACACCTGAGCTCTGCTGCAAGGCCATCCTGCAGACCTACCTGTTGCTCCAAGCAGACCGCAGCCCCATGCAGGTGCCTTGAGATGATCTCAGGTTGATTTAGGAGCTGCCCTGCCCGTGCCCGGCAAGAGGATAGTCACTGCATCTGCTTCACAGGCACTGCAGCTCCCAGCTGTCTCCTCATGTAAACTGAAATTGGTGGCAACCCAGAGTGATGTTCTTGTCCCTGCTGTGACAGCTGAGGAGAAGGCAGGGCAGACAGCAGGGGTGTGTAATCTTGCACAGCTCGCAGCGTGAGCTGCCAAAGGTTATGTCAAAATACCCTTCGATCAAGCAGGGAGAGATCCATGTGCCCAAGCGTGTCAGGAGAGCTAGGGCACCAATAAGCACCGGCAGATTGGATGAGGGGTTGGCCAGGCGAGGAGGCAGCAGCAGGGCACATCTACTCCATCGGAGATGGCTCTTTTGAATTATTTAGACAGATGAGCTCATCTGTGGACCATAAAGATAGGCACATCCATAGGGCAGAACCATAGGACAGAATGCAGAAGACTCAGAACCTAAATCAGTGTGATTGTGTGCTTTCTGTTTTCCTATCTCTGGCTTAGCAATCCGCTAAAAGGAGGATCAGGCCTTTAGTGCTGATGAAGCAGCGCTGTATGTGAGGAACCAGGGAATGCCATGGCCCCTCTGTGTATGCAGTCAGGTTGGCCAACTTTTCTGCCTAGCATCATACAAGTGAGGATCCGTCGCTCTCTTTGACGCACAGCTGTGCTTCCCAAGAGATGGCACGAAAAACTACTTTTTTTGTTCTCCTTATTATTACAAATTTGAATCCACAATTATGACTGCAGGCCAGAATGCCTCTACATTGGGCACCGCACAGTACAAACACATAACAGAGTTTCTGTCCTGAAAGGTTCACAGTACTGTGTTTACTCTACAGTTGACATTTGTATCACATTTGTGTGATTTTTTTTCCCAGCTCTCAGCTATGATGACACAACACAAGCGAACGGAGGACCCAGCACAGCTGGTACATACTGGAGATCATTTAAGGACGATTGTGTGCTGGGCAAATGAATAAAAAGAAAAGCTGTACAATGATCCTCGTAGGAGTAGTGTTGGCCCATGTACTGCACGTGACAAAAGGGATGAATTCCCACCAGACTTGTGGATGTGAGGTAATGTATTTGAAATACAGTGTGGTCAAGTATAAAACAGAAAAAAATATATATCTTTTTCTCTTTGGCTTGCATTAAGAAAGGCTGTTCTGATAGCATTCATTTCACGTTCACACGGAGAGGAAATGAGAGTTGTGGTCAGCAGCAGTCAGCTGCAACAAGGGACCCTGCAAAAGCGCAGCTACAGCCTGCATATGGGACCAGCTTGCAGCTCAACACTGAGCAAGCGCTGCAGGCACACAGAGCTGAAAACAAACCTTTCCCACATCCAAGGACTGAGCAAAAAGGGAAGTGCTGTTTGAGAGAAGTGCTAACAACATGGAGAGCTGAAAAGGCTATTCTGTTTTGGGGACCTAACCCTGTACTCAAACACACAAATCTTTCCGCTAACCCTCCCTTGCAGAACTGGCATGTGAATTTAGCTGGCCAGGCACAAAATGTTTCATCATCATTGCTCTGGCAATTTGTAGAGGAAAATGATGGAGTATACAACTGATATTTTGCCTCCTCGTTTGAAAAATATGGCATGGCATGGCATGACTGGATGAGTCGAATTTTGCGATGCTGTATTTGCATTGATAAAATTTGTACCTGGTCTCTGAGGGTGGGTTGGGACTCCATCTTAGTGTTTCATGGCCATCAGTACTAGTTGAAACCCGACTCTCTAACGAGACGTGCTTAATAGGAATAAAAGGTCTGTTATTCTAAATCAGATTAGTAGTCCAGCCAATGTGATATCCTGTCTCCAGCAGTGGCCGGCATCAAATACTTCAGAGAGACACACAAAACCCCACAATGGACAATCACGTTATAATCTGCTTATTTGGTTAAGTTTCCACTGCTGCCAAGGATGTAGGAGAGACTGGTTTGTGCCCCGAAGCACAAAACTTCTTCTTGTGCTTTATGTCCTTAATAGCAGAATAACCCATCAATAACATGTAAAAATGATTGCCATTATTCGAAAGAGCAGTGCTATCTCCCGTCAGTTGTTACTGCCCGGGCTTGAGAACACGTCGAGCCTACGCTCCAAGACTGACATTAAAAGCTTTCAGCCCCATAATGTACTCCGGTGTTTTTCATTTGATGCAGGCTGCAAACAGGAGCATCTTCAGGAGAAGGAGCATGCAGTGATGACAGAAATGAAATTTCTTCCGAGGCAAGAATATCCATGGCTTCTCGTTTCCCTACAGGTTTTTCAAGCAGCCTGAGAAGGTGAAAGGCTCCCGAGACAAAGGGTTTAATTCTCCGCAATTTGGCCATGGGACAGATCAGGATTCCTTCCCTCTCTGGCAGCCACAGAGGCAAGATACCCAGGGCAGCAAGGAGCACACGGGGCTACTCAGCAGGGTATTTTTAATACCTTTGTATAAACATGCGGACTTTTTTTTTAACTCTTGCCAAGCCAAACTCACATTTAACTTGGTGCCTCTGTAAAAAGCCCAGATTTTGTGTTTGCAAATATTATTTTTTCTTACTAAATTGATTCTTTTCCATCGATTTTTGCCTCTTTGGTTCTCCTGTGTCAAGCTAAAGCGGCGTGACTGTCCTACCAGCCCCTCACCTGATGTCAGCAGACTCCTGGGAATAGCATTTAGTGGTTCTCACCTGCCCCAGAGCCAGCAGGGATAGCCAAAAAAAAAAAAAAAAAGACCTTTGAGGTTTTGTAATACTGCTGGCTATAACTGTGGTTTATTTATTTACTTTTTAAGTTACTTGTCATGCTGATCTTGCTGGAAAATAAAGATGCACAGCTATTTTAACTCGCGCTGTACCCCCGAATGCCGCAATATGCTTTAATGATTTATTCCCCCACCTCTTGATGTAGAGTCCATATACAAATACAAGATGATTGGAAACACACAAGTAATACCAGAAGTTATTCCTGGCATGGCCAATACAGTGAGAGCTGGTAGGAACAGTGCTCTGCCAGTGTAATGGGTGTAGCAGTAGAAAAGGAGATAGGATGTATCAGCGTTCCAGGTAGTGGTGCCATAAATAGCACCGGGGAACTCCTAAGAGGGAGTGAGGATTGACAGAGGAAGGTACAAAGGTGGAATAAGGAGGAAGGAAGAATAACGTGAATGAGAACAAGAAGTTCCCATGCGTATATTAGAAAGTGCTCAAATTACCAGCATTCTGAGGTGGTTTAACTACCCATAAATCTATGAATTAACAGATACATCGTCCAGTCCATACAGAAAAATAACCCTGAAGAGAATTGGAAGAAGTTCCTTTTTTTGTCATAGATAAAAAAACAGGAAGGAGAAATTGTAGCAGAGAAGCATCCATCCTGGATCCACTTCCTGACAGCAGGGGGAAGCTAAGGAAATATTGAAATAACACTCAACTTCAGAACTAGGAACTTGAATTTGGCAGAGGATTTACAGAACATAGCAATAAAATGGTATTTCATATTTGGAAATCAAATGTGTGGGAATTAAAGACTCCTATACAAATAATCAGAAGAGTGTTGGTGGCAAAAATTATTAAAATCTGCTGGACCCGAAGGAGGGGGTGAAGAAACTCCAAAAGTGCAACGTGAAAGTAAATGAAAGTTCTTCAGAAAAAGGAACAAGAATCTGTGACTTTGGGAATGACTGTTGCAAAAAAATGAACTTCGCAACAGAAATTGTCTGGAAAATAATTACAGAAAAATACACAGGGTGCATACAAATACGGAGAAACATTGGAGAGAGGACAGTAAAAGACCACCAGAGATCACACTCGGTCCAACCAAGGATGCAAACGGAAGATGGCTCGGTAAAAATGTTAGAGAAGGCAGCTGAAGCTCGTGCTGCCTGCTGGTGCTACCAAGCCCCCAGCCTTCCCCTCGTTCTTGCAGAAGCCGCTGAGCCTGCGGCGGAGCGCAGCCCATTAGCTGAGACCTGGAGCACCTCCGCCTTTTATTGTCCCTGCTTCCTGCTGACTCCAGCAGGTTATTTTTTACATCAGCACATGCAGAAGGTTACGTTCATTTATATATTTTTTTCTGTAAGGGTCTCCAGTGGGAAGCGAACCATTAGTGAGCTCCCGTTATAGCTCATATTTACTATTTATAAAATTAGTACCAAAAATACTAAATCGAAGCACAAAAGTGTTCTTGCTCATGTGATTTCCAAGTCTGTTGTCTACACTACTTTAGAACTCTTTGGGTTTTTTAATTTAAGGATCTTCATATGTCCCTAATCTAAGGCTGTTAATTATATGCGTGCTTATATATATATATATATATATATATATATACATATAGGAGCATATGTTTATATAGACACTATATGCGCACATGCGTACTAAACCTCTGAACATTTTTCATGTTAACTGTAGCACTCAAATAAATTGCGCTCAAATCTGATTGTGTGCTACTTTAACTGAAACAAAAACCCGTCTCGGCATCTGTGCTGAGGACATAATTGTTTTTTACATACATTATGCCATTGTAATATAACATTTAATCTGACTTATTTTCTATCACTTGCTGGTCTCCAAACCAGAATCAATATCTGAATGAAGCACTGTCTAGAAGCACTATTTTTAATTGGCTAAAGAGATTGCCTGACCTTTGGTAACTGGTTACTGCTGTTGGGGAGGCTCTCCACGAGCAGCATGGCATTGTCTAAATATAACGGGACAATAGCCTCGTGTCATCTATAGGATATGGAGACACCACCGTTTTGTGTTGCTTTTACTTTATTACTATACATGCTAGGCACAATCAACAAAGACTTCCTGAGGATGAATGTTGTCAGTATATGAAACACTGAATAACTGCTTTTTGTTTTACTGAATGGTCCCTTTTCTTTCGGATTTAAAGGGGAAAATACAGGAAAAACAACTCTGGGGAATGGAGTCTTGCATATAGGAGATTTTGTTTTCCAGTGGAGAGACTTTTGGCTGCACTGGGATCTTACATTAATTTTATAGGAGTTTAACTCCATTGACGTAATCTGAATTATTCCTCTTTTACAATAAGGTGAGAGAGGCACTGGGCAAATTAATAGGAGCATGAATTCTACATTATTTACAAGGTCACAGTCATCTGGGTCCTGAATGCTGCCAGTGTTGGGATTGATTTTTTTCTCTATTTTCACTTTCTGTCATCATGACCATAAAACCCAAGAGGGCCTGATTTAATTCCAGCCTCCCTTTCTCTTTCCAGTCCCCAGGCCAACGTGTACTGTAATAGGTGTTTGTGTAGTACAGCCGAATACTCCCAAAATAGCCAGCACTAAAAGTCGCCTAATTGGTTTACTGTCAGCAAGGGACTTGCTAGAGACAGCAAGAGAGCAGCAGAATCCAAAAGACTGAGCAGAAAAGTTTCACCATGTTTGAGTTGGTAATACGGATCTGTAGTCACCTGCTTCTGTTAAAGAGCTTCCTTGTTTTTTATTAATTTTAGTTATATTGATTTATTTAAATTACTCTAGCTAGAAGTTAAAGGAAAGAAGAATTCACCAGACCTCAGTCTCACTACTCACAGCTGTTGCATCCATCATTGGCAGTGGGCTGGCGGAGTGGGTGCAAGTCGTGGGCACAACAAGTTCATGAGAGGCAACAGTGGAAAAGTTTGTCCAAGTGACACCACATTTTCCGATTTCCTTCACCAGCCACTAAAAGTGGGATACCACTCACCTAAATAAAGTCTTCTAGAAACGTTGAATATTTACCCTAGGCTACTTGTCCAGCTTCCCTCTGTCATCAGTGGAGCAAGGTACGTCCATCACCTTGGCATCTCAGGTGAGACTCTTAACTTTTCTTTGCTGACTGTTGGACAAGCCTGCACAACTATTTTAGATGAGATGCTTAATTTTTAGCCAGGTGAAGTTAACCAAGGTGAATCTCTCTCCAGTCTCTTCCACTGAGTGAATTTCCTAGCAGCAACCACATGCAAGCACACTGGTTATGTTCTTAAGCAAGTGCAAAAACTTTGGCAGAATCAAGGCTTAAATATGAGCACCTCGAGGCAAGAAAATGTTCTTCTTTTGTTTCCTTTGCAGAACAAAACTTGCTATTGTCACTTAATTAAGTTGCTTTTCAAACTGATGAATGATGAAGTAACGTTGGAAAGGTTACAACCATGACACCACTTAAAACACTTTAATGCAATGCTGGGAGAAGCGAGAAAGTGATAGACTGGCTGCCCCACCGTGTCAGGCTGCTCAGTGCTCGCGGGGTGTCCTTTGGGGTCTGTGGCACTGGGTCCTTGTGGCTGCTCTGAGACTGCATGGGCAGAGTCCACTGCATCCTCTTCCCAAAGAATCCTTATCTACGATGCTGAGGACACGGTGTGGGAGTTGGTCAATAAAGGCTTGGTCAAGGAGAACAAGAAGAGAAAGGGAAAGCTTGGACAGAGCATGTAGAGATCTATTCTTCCTAGCTTTAATAGGGCATTTAACATGAGCACATTTTCTAGCTCACTGTTGCAAATTCCTTTGTAGACACAGCAAAAGTTAGGTCTTAAACAGAGACTGGTTGCAAAGAATATTACAGAGTATTTTCAAGAGCATTAAGTGTGCCACCAAACAGAGATCTTGTTCATTTCTCCTGCCCTTTCTGTGACAAATGACTGCAGTAAAATTGAACTCCTGCTTTTCCTTATTTATGAAACACCTCTTCCCTTTTGTATGAAAAACTAATTTTCCTGCGCTTAAAAAAGTGTCTAAGTGGCAGCTGAAAAAGCATGAGAGAGGTTTGCATTAGACTGGAGGAACAACCCAAGTACTGTAAAACAAAAAGCTATTCAGTGTTTTTTATTTTTTTTTTTCCCAAAAAGAAATGGAATGAAAACTGTCATCAGATTAAATTGTTCTATTCCTGATTATTGTATATAGCACGATGAAACAAAAAATGCATTTCCATTCTCGCTTTCACAGGCAATCTATGCCTGCAAACCTCTTGATAAAGAACTTATTTTGAAAGAAGCACATTTCTGCACTCTGTCAGCCATCCAGCAGAGCTCTCACGCTGCTTTGACTTTTCCAGCTCCCAAGAGCATCAGACCTTTCAGAAATTTATGGGATCCCAGCAAATTTAACAATACAAGCAAACTTTGCTATGGATTGATTGTGGATGTACAAAGTTTCTGGCACCATGTATTGCTTGCTTGCGTAGATGTAACCAGCAGGCAGAATCTGCACACCGTTCTTGAAAAAGCCCCATTTAGACCAAATAGATTTTACCCGTCATCCTCTCCACAGCTGAGCCTGGAAGTGTATCACAATTGGCCACATTTCTTCAGGAAGGAACTGGTCTTAAATAAGTCAGTTTCAATAAGATCAGCAAAACCATCTCCAGCGATACCATCTGGTGACTCTTAATCACATCCAAGCGTAGAATGTCGCAAACATGAGTCAGGTTAAAAAAGACATGAGAAAAACAGTGGGAACATGGAAAAGCAAGAGTATTAAGTTAGAGTGGCTCGCAGCACGGGGAAGAGCAGCAACGAGGAACATGTAGCTAAGCAGTCCATGAGCTCAGGCACAAGGGCGGATGGCAGAACAAAATGCAATTGAAAAGTGACTGCAGTACTGGAAAGAACAGCATTAGAGCTGAATTTGAGTAGCCTCCTAATGCAAATGAAAGGAAAACAGCTTAGTGATGAAATTTGCAGATGCTTACATAGTTGAAGTTGAGAATATTAATAAATCCATAGGAAAATACACAACGTCTGTAAACAATACACAAAATAATCCAGTACATGTAATTTCTTTTGTTAACAAGAGATTCTAACCCTTGGAGATGTGAAGAAAAATGGGTTGAGGCAGGATTGCATGGGGCAGCATTTCTCTCTGACAAGCCAAATGGCCTGGGGGAGCCAGCCCCAGAAAAGGGGCCCTCAGCCCCCCCAACCCTCCTTCTTCCTCCACATGAGGGCATCTTCCAGGCTGCCTTTGGGCCACCCATGTTGGGCATCACAGAGGCTTGCTGAGGTCACAGTGGTCACTGCTGCCCCACCTTTGCCCCAGGCCCTATAAAACAGGACCCCTGCAGCTGGCCCGCCACTTGCTCAGCTACTCGGTTCTCTGAGAGCCAGCACACACGGCAGGAAGAAGGCTAGAGAAGGAGCAAGGTGAGCGGCAGCCCTCCTCGGCGTGAGGACAGCGAAGTAGTATGAGGAAGCATGAGAAGTATGGTAGCTAATGAGAGGAAGATGTGTCATGGGCAGAGGGACAGCACCTCTGGCACAAAAGACACCAGTGTCTGGGGGACATCTGGTGCCCAGCCCAGAGACACGTATCAGAGGTACCGTTGGCACTTCAGCGATGAGGGAAACAGGCCAGCCCCTCAGACATACAGCATCAGGGGGCCTCGGCCTAAGCAGTGGTGCAGTGGTGGTGTGGAGCAAAGATGGGAGCGTGAGGCAGAGAGCTGTGGGGAGCAGAGGCGTGCCTATCGGCCAGAACGCAGCATGGGACCCAGCCACGGCCGTAAAACAGACGGCAGCATGAAACCCATGAATGAAAATCAAGTGGAGAGTAGCACGGGATCAAGCCATGGAACTGGGTGACCCTCTGGTTCGGCACCGTGGCCTGAAAACATACCTGATGGAAGGCATCCTGGGTGGGCAGTCCCAGGCAAGGACTGGCTTGTCCTCCTGCCTAACACCGTGGAGCCCATGGAGATGGGTCCACAAGAAGAGGCAGAGGAACCCATGGAAGTAGATCCACCTCGGCCACATCAGACCTGGGACTACTCCAGCATGTCTTTGCTCTCTGCCATCAGAGAACACCAACAGCTATGCAGCAGGGCCTCGTGAGCTCCCTACTTGTCGTCACTCAGGCTCCACTCCAGGCATTATCTTGGAGCTGCCAAATACCATGGACATCCCTTGGGCTCTCCTGCAAGATGTCCCGGCAACAAAAAACTCTGTTGCCAATTCTCAGGGGTTGTGTGAGTGCTTCTTTCCCATCCCCCAGCCCTTCTGTGAGAGGCGGCATCCCTTCTGCACAGAGCCTCGAGGAACAGCACAAGAGAGAACCCAGCTCCCTTCAGGCTGCTGCACTGGGGTGACAGGAGGAGTCCCTGAGGGCCACCATGCACCTTTAACATTTGTGAAAATAGACTGAGGAGTGAAAATAGTGTGTAAGCGGTTATAGGTAGCTAATTTCTTATATTAGGAGTGAGTGAGTTTCTATATCTGAGTAATTGGTAATGACAGACATGGAGAAGGCTGAGGTACTCAGCAACTTCTTTGCTTCTGTCTGCATGGGTAGACAGGCTTCCCAAGTCTTTCATTTCCCTGAACCCATAGATGGAGGTTGGGGGATCGAAGTCCCACCTGCTGTAAGTGAAGAGCAGGTTCGAGACCACCTGATGAATCCAAACAGGTACAAGTCTGTGTGACCTGATGACATGAACCCCAGGGTCCTGAGAGAACTGGCT
Source organism: Nettapus auritus (assembly GCA_011076525.1). Taxonomy (NCBI): domain Eukaryota; kingdom Metazoa; phylum Chordata; class Aves; order Anseriformes; family Anatidae; genus Nettapus; species Nettapus auritus. The sequence continues at coordinate 183,000,520 of CM021765.1, read as the reverse complement.
GATGGAGTTGCTGAGCCTCTCTCCATCACAGCTGAAAAGTCCTGGCAGTCAGGCGATGTCTGTGGTGAGCAGAAAAATGGAAAGGTCATGCCCCTACTCTTCAACAATTAAAACCAAGAATTGGACAAAGAGCACTACTCTTCAACAGTTAAAAAAATGAGGAGACATTTCTTCTCAGAAGGAGCAGTCAGGCATTGGGATGGGTTGCCCAGGGAGGTGGTGGAGTCACCGTCCCTGGGGGTGTTCACGGAAAGGTTGGATGTGGTGCTTGGGGACATGGGTTAGTGGGTGACAGTGGTGGTAGGGGAATGGTTGGACCAGATGATCTTGGAGGTCTTGTCCAACCTTAATTTTTCTATGATTCTATGATTCTACTTTCTCATTAAAACACCCCCATTCACCAACACCACACTGCCCGTTCTCGCCTCTGCTTTTTGTTTTGTTCTTATGTTCTGCCCAGGTGCTGATGCAGGTACAGACTGGGAAGATAACAGCCCAGCCCAGAGCTCAGCATCATGTGCTTGTTGCGGCTGTACCGGCACCGAAGCATCCCTTCCCTGCCTGGTGAGACGTGACAGCTCTATGTGCCTCCTGACACTGCACAAGGACGTGGGAGAGCAACCCTTGTACTTTCTTTTTTTTTTTTCCTGCTGTTGGCATGCATCGTTAGCTTCAGTTTCATTTCACTGACTGCAACACCATTACTTTGTGGTAATGAGCACCTGGGCAACGCATCGCAGGACCACTGTATTGGGGGATGTCTACAAATAAATGAACTTGCTGATTTTTGCATTTAAGCCCTTCACTCAATCCTCTAATCTAAAGACAGGTGTTTTCTTAAAGTGGATTTATGTGCTAGCAAATGTACGTAAGCACTGAACACATTGGTAGAGACATGATCTCTAGAGACTTGGAAATTGAGAAAATGAAAAAGGTGAGTTCGCATGAGATATAGGCTGATAGTTTGATGGGAGTGGTTTTCCCATTTCAAAAATACCTTCCAAGTAGTTTAACAGTATTTGATGCAAGGATTTATAGGCTTATGAACAAGTAGCTGAATAGCTTGGGCAGCGTGCGTTTCATCCTGCAGTGCAGTTTGCATTAAGCCGCTGGAAGAGCATGCACATCTCTTCATCACCAGCCTCCATTCTCATACCTTTTCTTTCCTTCCTCTGGCTATAATCCAGCAAAATATTTTAGCGCATTCTTAATCCCCAAATCATCCCTAATTCCAGGATGTGCATGTGTGGAAGCTAAGCACAGCCTGAAGTACTTTGTTAGCCTGTGCTGGGCTTAATCAACACCTCAGGGGATTCCATCCTCTCCAGGAAGCCCATATTTTGTGTGCTGCGATGTGGGGTTGTGTCCACCAACCAAGGGCATGGAGAAGGGACATCTTTTCCCTGTGGGCATGAGGCTACACATGCTGTGACCCTGGAGGTTGGGCTTAAGCACCTGTTATGAGGACTAAATTCACAATATTCATTTGCTCTTCAGGTGGTCTGGTCTAAATACCAAGCCCAAATGGTCTGCTGAATTCCATCTTAGATATTTCAGCATGGTTTCTCCTTGTGAGGTCTGTAGTGTGGTAGCTTTGGGCTGGTTTCTCCCTCTCCTTTCCATGCAGCTGTGAAGAACAGGGACTGTCAGTCAGTAGTGGCCCTTCTCTCCTGCAGGAGGTGAGCGGATCAGTCAGAAGTCCCACGGGGACGGTCCCTTCCTGCTTGGGACCTTGGCTCATTGACGGTGAATCTGTGTAAAGTGGAGCAATGTGTGATGGATGTCATCATTGTGTATTGACCAGATAACTCCTAGGGAGAGAGCCCTTCCTCTTGGTGGGGAACAGCAGCTCTTGAAGAAGCTGAAGAAAAGTACTGATCAGATAGACAAACACAATATATATATATATATATATATACACAAATATACATTAAAAAAATACACGTATGCATGTTATTTCTTGCTTTATTTCTTTTATTTCTTTATTTCTTTTTCCTGAAATCCCCTACCCGTGAAAGCTAGTGCATGGTACGTGGCCATCTGGGCATTTTGAGGTCATTGCAGAAGTAATTGGCATGTTTGGTGGAGTCTTCGAGTGAAAGGAGAGCATTTGGGGTGTTTTAGTTAGGGTTCAAAATCCTCCGGAGCCCCAGGGAAGTTTTATAGCTGCTCTCACTCTTTGTACAGAATCAGATATACATTGTGCAAAATAAAGCAGAGACGTATACAGTTACTTTTATGATAGGTTCAGCTTGACAAAGTACATTAATAGAGTTTCTTTGTCCTTGTAGAGGACAGGTTTGTTGTTCTTCAAGCACTTTTGTGAGCAAATGAATGTGTTAAATTAGGTCCTGTAGAGACTTGTTGGCAATTTTAAAGACATGGCATAATGAAGCTTGTTTCCAGCTCTGCAGGGTTAGCTTCTTTTGTTAATCTACCAAATTAAGTATTGGGTAGGCTCGCTTAGTTAGCAAATGGGAGAGGAGATATCAAAACCCCATTCTTTTACCCTCCTGCTCCTGGCCCTGTGACAACCCTCTCTGCCCCAAAGGGGAACCAGATTTGTTTCCTGAGGTGTCAGTACAACCCTTTTCCAAAATAAAACCCATCTCAGATCAAACACCTCCAGTGAACTACAGAGAAAGAAAGGCAAGAGCAGAGGGCCAGTCGACCCGTCTACTCTGGCAGCTGTCTTCAGAGGGATGAACCAAATTTTGGCAACCCATCTCTCCTCTGACCAGACAAGCAGCCAACATGGCTGGCTTAGATTAGATGCCTGCCTCCTGAAAAGCTAAATTTAGATGAAAGGAACCCAACCTTAGATTTTTAATCTTTGGACAAACTGAGCAGATCTGACTCCCCAGCAGAATCTATTGTTGCTTTTCAAGAAAAAAAAAAAAAAAATGCTTCATGTCATGCCAGATGGATTTAAAAAGTGGTGGCCTCTTGGCTGGGATGTGGTACCACAGTATTGCTGCTGCCAGCACATTCCTGCTCTGCTGAAAGGCAAAAAAAAAGAAAAAAAAAAAAAAAAAGAAAAATTCCCCCCTCCATCAGTGGGGAGCCTGGGGCTGAGAGCAGCAGCGTGCTCAGGAGATTTTGGCCAGTGCATCTGAATAAAATAACCTTTGTAATATTAGAACAGCAAAATACTTCACTGCTTTTAGCACAACAAGACACAGCAGCAAAGTGATCCTTGCTGGAGCACCGTGATACCTCCAGAAGAGAGCCATGGCTCACCTTTGTGGCATTAACCATTGGAAAGCCCGCACTACTGATGTGCTTTTACTTGCACTTTATGAAAATAATGGTCGCATCTGTACGGGGCAAAGTCAAAGAAAGGTCCATGGAGCAGAGCCCCGGGTAGCTTGTGTACCCGTTATAGCAAAAGCTGGCAGTGTCTCCTTAGGAGAGCTAAAATATTCTGCTCAGAAACTCAGGCAGTAAGAAACACTCAAAAGCCACTTCTGGTATCCTTGTGTTTACTGCTTCTCACTTTGAAGCCAGAAAGCGCTCGTGCCTTTTAACAATCTAAACACACACAAAACAGAAAATGCAATTGCTTAATTTTGCAATGAAACCCAAGCACAGGAACCCACGAGGAGCGAAATCCACGTTTTACATCCAGAGCAGCCACACGCCCAGCCTGGTTTGGTTCCTAGCTATGTCCCCAAATGCCTTCTGGCTTGGATGGGAGAAGCCTTCTCTGGTCACCTGCAGGCTTGTCCTTGGGGTTCAGGAGGAGAGAGGAAGGAGAAATCTGTGTTAGCATCAGGAAAAAGCTTGTTAGAAAGTGAGTGCGAGCATCCGTCTCTCTGGAGACAGCAGAAAAAGGTCCACAGACATTCCTGCACTCACGTCAGGGCATGAAAAAGAGAAGGCAGCGGCGGTGGGAGCAGATATTCCCAACTTTTTTTTATTTATTTTTTTTACAGAGCATCATGCCCCCAAAGCAACATCTTCATAGAGGAACAGTCCTCATTCACCTTTTACCTCCACATGTGGTACAACTTGTGTGTACAAAGGACACAGCCATGGGGCAGAAGACCAACGTGTGACCAATCTGGGGTCTCTCCATTGCCCACGTGGAGCACGATCCAAGCTGTCCAGCAGCCAGCACCAGGCAGGGTAGCCAGGGCAAGGGGATGGAGGATGTTCAGGCTGAAGCTAGGATAAATGTATGCTTCAGCCACGCAAATGCAATCAAGAAACTCCGCACACTTTGCTCAAAGTCATTGCCCCTCCTTCAGCATCGCCAGCTTCTGCCATCACCATGTGCCCTGTTCATAATGCCAAGGAAGGCAAGATATCCTTATGCTTTCTAGCTTGAACAAAAGACTTATTGCTTCTGACACTGGATTCCTGTGCCTGATAAATCTCTGACTAACTCGAATAAGTGGTGTAATTCATAGCAGACCCGATCGTGGTCATATTGAGCTGTTGTCATCACAGCATCATTCAGCACAGGATAGGAAGGTGACTGGGAAAAACTGAAATTAATAGCGCTTTCATATGGCTTTCCTAAAAGAGCACAAAGAAAAAAAAAAAAGCTGTAACTGCAAATGAAATATTGCAGTGTCTATATGGAAAGGATTCATGCTGCCATTTGCTCTCTGGTTCATTATATTTGCTTTCCCCTGCTCCTCCACCCTTTACAGTAAGACAGTAACTTGTCAGAAAGCTCTTCTCTGTTGATGTTTCACCTCTATTTTATTGGCCTTGACAATCTGCACTGACTTGGATAACATTTAGTCAAAGAAAATGCTCTGAATGAGATCAAACATTCTTCTATTTGAATGAACTCTTAAAAGCAAACCAACAATATGTGAAATACAGTTCGTACAGTCGCGCGTTCTTCATTTTGTTGGGCTCCTAAAGCCACTGCTTGTGAAAGGAGACGTTATGTAAATCCCGAGTGAACATATGGCGATCCCTTTCCTTCCGAGGAGACAGCCTGAGCCTGTGATCCCGCTAATGACATGAGCCTTGGCATTTGAGGAGCAGCGCTTAATGGCAGTTGTCACTCATCACGAGGTACCACGCTCACGGGACATCTCGGGACGTCTGTGACAGACAGATTAGATATTGTCTGGAGAGGGTTACGCGGCTGCTGGAAGAAAGCCCTAGCTGGGAGGAAATGAGGAGAGAAAAGGAGCGAGGAAATCAGATACAGCTTTTCCAGCCCCTCTTTCCGGAGCAGATGATCCTCCTGCTCAGGTATGAGCCGTGTCTGAAGCCGGTGGATAAAAGGGGGAGCCTGAGGGCAGCCCCACAGCCCCCTGTGCCTGTAGGGGATGCCTCCCAAATAACTCCTCGCCCCTCTCGTCCTTGAAAATTGGAAGCCAAAGAGGCACAGGGGGCAGCTCAGGAGACCAGGCGCGTGCTGCTCTCACAAAGACCTGCTCTATATCTGTGCCTGGCCAGCAGCTGAGCCTGTCAACCGGAGAAAAGGCTTTTCATGCATTTCTAGTAATAGTCACAAGGTCACTCCATGCGGGGACGGGCAGCGGGGAACAGGGTTTGGATCCTCTGCTGGAAAATCCTTCATCTTTTGTCAGCCGAGGGCCACACGAGACTGCAGGGAGGGAAAGATGAATGGGATACGGTCCCCAGGAGAGCTGCTGCAGGAGGCTTCCCAAGATGTGGGGTTGCAGCACACATAACGCTGCTCGTGTACAGCTGGGCAAGGCAACGGCAGTGCTCTGGGGCCCATGAAACTGCTCCCTGCAGCCTCCCTGGGATGGCAGTGATGATGAATGAAGCTGGCTGTGCTCTACAGGCTGCCCAGCCTCTGCACCTTGCTCCTGGATGCTGCTGAAACCTCCTGGTGCTCCAGGAGCCCCCTGCTGTGTGCCTGCGGCCAGCCCTCTGCCTGCAGCAGCTCCCTTCTCCTCTGAAGCCAAGATGCTCCGGGAGAATCCAGAAGGTGCAACATGGCCTGCCTAATGCCTTTAGTCCTGACCTTAGTGTCCAGAAAAGCACGCATGAACGGACACACTCCCAAACACTAAAAAGCATGTAAAAAGAAAGTAAATAAGTGACCTAGAATTGTGAAGGAAGCAAGAGGAAACACAGGGTTTGAAGTTAATTAGCCCTTGAACTGTCAGGCCCAATTACTTCCAGCAGGCTCTGACATTTCGAAGATTAATTAGGGAGTTAGCTGTCACGTCTCACAGAGGGCCACCATTGCGCTGGAGAAGATCTACCTGCTCTCTGCACACAATGTCTTGAAATTTTGCGATGTGAAATTGTATCCAGAAGCTAATTGGGGACCTTGGGTAAAAGCTTTCTGATTATTTCACTTGTCCAAGGAATGCTCTATGTTCTGAAATACAAAGGGTTGCTCCGAGGGAAAGGTTTAACTGATAGGGAGATGATTTTAAATACTTGAAGCTCCTGGGCAAAAGGCCTTTATATCCATCTGTTTCTTCTGCAACACTCTGATTACATCCAGTATAGACTGTAGTAGGCTGCTCTACTGGCTGTATGTCAGCTAATCAGCATGTGTCCTCCCTGAAGAGATCCAAGCATGTTCCAACACACCTGGCCCTGCGATCCGCCTCCCAGCCCATCTCAGAGCAGCACCAGCAGCACCCTCCTGGTGACGTCCCAGGTTCCTGCACTCTTCCCAACATCTTGCCAGCCCCAGACACTTTTGGTGCCCCCAGCTCAAGAGACACAATGAAAAATGTCTGTCTGCATTGCAGCCTTAGAAGCTTTTTTTGCAAGCAGCTCTGCAGACAAAAAAAAAAAAAAAAAAAAAAAAAAAAACCCTCCCTGCCTCAGAAGAGCTAAATGTAAAGCACTGAAGCGGAGAGTTGTGGAAAGGCTTTTTCATAAAAAGTGGAGCAAAAACAAAAGAAAGGAAAAGGAAATGAAAACCCGTTTTAGACACAGAATGGTTTCTGGCTTACGGCCACGCGGATATTTTTAACGTGTCCATCAATACTGTCTCTGTGCACAACAGATCTGTGAATCCGTATTTGTGCTTCCACTTCTCTCCCAATGACCGGAGGCTGTGCTTAAAAGAATAATTTGGTCTGAGCTACTTCTATTTTCCTTTATCATCAGGGTGTACTTATGACATGAAAGCTGGGCTGTGAAGAGTTGGGACCACTTGAGAGGTGGCTGCTTTCACGGTCTTTCCAATGGCCTTTGGGAGGGGTCCTCCACAGCCCCAGCAGAGCTGCGCCAGCCTCCTGGAGTCACCAAGAAGCTGTCTGATTTTGGCCAGCTGAGGTACCTGCCTACAACCAGCATAGCTGCTCTCCTCCCAGCAATATGATTCTATCACGACCTGTTCCCGCACTCTTGAAGTGTTGGCCAAACCTTCGCAATCCCAGCAGGTACATCCCAAAGCCTTCCTACAAGATTATCATAGGAATTGATCCTTTCTGTGAATATCTTAAAATATAAAGGCGTATGACAGAAGGAGGCAGTGATATTCCCAATTCAAGGGCATGCTCATGGGGAGGTTGAGGCCAGGACTCACTCCACCCATCTTCAGCCATCTTGGGGTTGAACAGCAAAGCCAGGGCAAAAACCTCTCTTAAAAGTCTCCTTACTAGGTTCGTCTGAAGAGCAATCCGTCTCCTCCCAGAACAGGTGGATTCGCCTTCCACCTGCCTTAGGAGACCCTACACAACCTTCTCTGCTTCCATGGGGCCCAGCCCCACAGATCAGGGGGTGACTGTGGCCAGCACCAATGATTTTCTGCTGATGGGATCTGGACGATGGCTTGCAGATGCCTTGAAACAGGAGGGATAGGCTCTCCTTTTCTTCTCCAAGTGACCCGTGCAAGGTGACACCAAGCTGGCAACCAGACCAGGAAGCGATGTGTCCCAGCCACAAGCCTGCTTTTTCTCTCATGCTTTTCTAACCATTTTCAACCCTACCAGGAACAGATCAGCTGAAAAAAAAATAAATACCTGAGATTCCAGATGCCTGCTAATCTTCTGTACCATCAATACAGTAGCTGTAAATACCTGCTGGAGCCAACCCAAGGCTGGTTTGCCATTTCATCTTTCAAGAGCTTTTTTAAAGCCAAGAGAAAAACTAGTTCCTCTACAGACAGCAGTTAATCATTAAAGGTATGCGCAAAACATAACATACTTGACCCTTTAATGCACTAGAAGGAGCATGTAAGTGGAGCTGGCAGGGCGTATGGGCTTACGTTCCCCCTAGACAAACCTGCCTCGCTGGGAGAAGCAGCAAGCTGAAATCCCCATCACCCCTAGGAAGGAGGTTGTGTTTGGAAGACAGCAGTCGGGTACTTCATGGCTGCTTGCTTGTACCTCTGTCTCGTAAATGCCGAGTCATTGATATAGTTCTCCAGCAGGGAACTGCTGAGTCAGCCTTATTTTGCTGACTCACTGACTTTGCTTTTGGAGGACGGCAAGCGCGGGGCTCAGCAGAGGAGCTGGCAGGCGAGCAGGACGCAGGCAGCGGCCACCCGGTCCTCGCATGTGGAGATGCTTTTGGAGGGTCGTCCTGCCGGGGCCTCTCAATGCACCTAGTACCTTCAGCTCCTAGGGTTAAGGGGATGGAAGGGTGCGAGGCATGTCGCACACCTCGCCCTTTATTTTCCAGCAATAAATGGGGCAGCACTCCTTCGTTAGCTTTTTGCACCAACAGACCTTTCAGAGAGCATCCCTCTTCACCAGCTTTCCCATCAACCGCCTTGCAGCTCTGGGCTCATCTTTTTTAAAAATAATAATAAATAATTAATAATTAATTAAAAAAGGAGCCAGATTTGCCTGATTTGCTGTGGGGAGCTCGGCCAGTCCCCGGCTCCCACAGTGCCGGTGCCACCTGCTGGCCGCAGGCTGCTCGGGGCTAGGGGCTCGCCGGGCCCTACATGTGGTGTGTCTCTTGGGTAGGTTTGTTTTGCTTTATTATTTTATTTTATTTTATTTTATTTTATTTTATTTTATTTTATTTTATTTTATTTATTTTATTTTATTTCATTTCATTTTATATTTCATTTTATTTTATATTTCATTTTATTTCATTTCATTTCTTTCATTTCATCTCACATCATACCATTCCTTTTCATTTCTTATTTCATTTCACTCTTAATTATTCTATTTCATTGTACACCACGGAGGCAGAGTGGGGTAGCCCCGCGGCCGTGGCGGCGCTGGTCACACTTGCTGGGCATCACAGTGCCAGGAAGGGTGAGCAGGGCGGCGTGGGTAGGACCTGCAGTGCTCCCGGCTATGCCGTGGGTCATCCCAGTAGAAGCTGGTATTTGGGAAGCGGAGCTCCTTGTAGGTGTGAGAGGACATGCTGTGAGAGGGGCTGGTTTTGGGGTGGGAGGGGGCAGCGCTGGGTGGGAAGATGCTCTTTCTGCTCAGATCAGCAGGAAGGGAAGGTGGGCTACGTTGGGTTGGCACTATGGTCACACCTTCACCTCCAGACCCCAAAGGCCACAGGGACCACACAACATACCCACCTGATGGGCTGTGACCAGAAGCAGGGGCTGCCAGCAGGACTTTGCCCTCCAACAAGTGACCTGCCCAAACCCTCATATGGAGGCAGGGTCACAGCTGGGGTTGGCACAGGGGAGGTGGAGTAGGTAGGAAGGCACAGTAATTTCAGAATTAGGAAGTTTTGATCCTATGCAGTTTGCAACACACCTTACATGCAGTCTTGCTGAAGCTGGTGCAATACATGGAGCTGTAGCTGTGGGGTGAGGAACACTGGCACAGCAAATATTGCAGCTGCTTATTCAGAGCCAACGGTTCTGAAAGAACCACACGATGTCCTTGTCTCTAAATGAGAGAGTCGTGGATTAGTTGGATGGACCACTTGGTGTGTATGGGATTGGCTGGATGGTCACACTCAAAGAGTTGGGGTCAGAGGCTCAGTGTACAGGTGGAGACCAGTGACGAGTGGTGTTCCTCAGGGAACTGAATACTGGGGCCAGCACTGTTTAACATCTTTGTTGGTGATGTGGGCAGTGGGATCAAGTGCACTCTCAGTAAGTCTGCCAATGGCACCAAGATGTGTGGTGCGGTCGACACACTGGAGGGAAGGGATGACATCCAGAGGGACCTTGACAGGTCTGAGAAGTGGGCCCGTGTGAACCTCATGAGGTTCAACAAGTCTCACAAGAGCAGAGCAACCTGGTGCTGTGAATTGACAAAAGCTCCACATGAGCCGTCAATGTGCGCTTGCAGCCCAGCAAGCCACCTGTACCCTGGGCTGCACCAAAAGCAGCGTGGTCAGCAGGGCGAGGGAGGTAACTGTCCCCCTCTGCTCTGCTCTTCTGAGACCCCACCTGGAGTGCTGCATTCAGATCTGGGGCCCCAGCACAAGAAGGACATAGACCTGTTAGAGTGAGGAAGGCCACAAGGATGATCAGAGGGCTGGAGCACCTCCTCTTTTGAGACAGGCTGAGGGAGTTGGAGTTGTTCAACCTGGAGAACAGGAGGCTCCAGGAAGACCTTACAGCGGCCTTCCACTGCCTAAAG